>JBBBDQ010000858.1:47500-240000 GCA_037127315.1 Ascarosepion bandense | reverse complement strand
ATGTTCTTGTGGGTAAGTCTTGATTAACCAATAGAAAGTCAAGTCTATACTGAATATATATATATATATATATAAAGTAAGAATAATTCGCCCATCTTTACCCTTAAAGTTAGATGGTGAAGATGAGTGAGTTATTTTAACTATATATATATAAAAAGTGGACATTGAAGTCAACACTCAGAGGCTACAGTCTGTTTCATGCTAAACACAATTGTCAGGTCATTTGATTGTGTTTAACATGAAACATACTGTTGCCTCTGGGTGTTCCCTTCAATATACAATTTTATATTTATGTATGATCCATCCCTGATACTGAACACTTTAATCCATAAATATAGTTTGCCATAACTTAAAACTATATTTTATCATGTATATATATATATATATATAAATAAAACCAAAATTTGAATATTTAAATCTGTTGGATAGCCATTTCTACGAGAAAATCTTCGCTTCTTCAGTAACGCCAAAACAAAAATTTTATTTATTTTATTTATTTATTTTTTATTTTTTAATTTTTTAATCGTTTCACCCTGAGCAAGGCATTCCACTGCCACTATTGCACAGGGAGTTACATAGGGTCAGGAAAGTGATGGGAAAAGGATGGTTAGATATAGGAAATGTCAGAAGGAGGGTGATAGATGGGTAAGGGTACCGAGAATGAGGGTTGGTTAGATGGTGAGATTGTTTGAGAGAATAGATGCAAGTTAGTGTGTTTGGAGGTGTCTATTGACCATACATTTAAACTCCTGGAGATTGTAGCTGTCGGGGAAGCAGGCATGTGGAAGGGAATTCCACAGGCGGGAAGTGTGAGAAAAGAAGCTATTGGAGTAGAAATTACGGTTACATCTTATCTGTTTCACTGTAAAAGGGTGGGACCTAGTTGCTAATCTAGTATTTCGTGTAAATTCGTACCTAGGCAGCACCAATGACCTAAGTTCATCGGAGCAGAAGCCGTGAAAGTACTTATAGAAGAGGCACAGGGAAGCCATGGTACACCAGTGAGAGGGTGGTTACAGCTGGTTCGCCAAGTCAGGATCGATCACGTTACAGATTCTCCGTTGTATTTTGTCAAGAAGGCCGAGGAGAGTAGCAGGAGCACCCGACCAGATGTGGCAGCAGTATTCAATACACGGGCGGATGGTAGATTTATATATGTGCAGGATAGATTCAGACAGGAAAAATTTCCAGGCCCTGCACAGAGAACCAACCTTCATAGCAGCGAACTTAGCAATGGATTTGATATAGTCATTCCATTTGAGGTCTGCTGAGAGTGTAAGGCCAAGGAGGCGTAGTGTTTTACTCTCAGGGAGGCAAGCCTGTTCCATGCTAATGGGAGGTAGGTGCGATTGTCTATGGTTAATTGATAGCAGCTTTGTTTTTGAAGCATTGAAATTCACGAGCCACTTCCTACTCCAGTCCACCATGGATTGGAGGTCCTTTTCAAGCTCGGCTGCGAGGTTCGCTTTGTCGCCTACACCGGGTTTTTGATCGAGGCGAGAGTAAATTGTGGTGTCATCAGCGTACATGCCTACTTGGGATCTTTTGTTTTGCAGTTGCTGAAGAAGCGAGGATTTCCTTGTAGAAATGGCTATCCAACGGATTTAAATATCAAAATTTTTGTTTTATTTTTTATATTTGGATTTGTAAATAGAATGTAATATTTGCATCAAGTCCTCCATACTGATCAATTTTAATATTAATGAAATTAATATTAATTAGGATTGAGTTTTTGAGATTTACCTATCTGATCATCCTTTTAGATTTAATATATATATATATATATTAAAAAAAGAAATAGGGGTTGTTTTCAACGAGGGAAATTGGTATAGAAGAAAAACATGTGTAGCAACACAAATACCATTATGAACACTTAATATATCATACAAAAAGCAAATAATAATTATAATAATAGCAACAACAAATCTACACTTTAAACAAAGCATTCATGGCTCCTTGCACCTTTTCTTATATATATATATATATATATGAGTGTGTGAAGTGTATTTAGTCAGGAAGAATTCTTTCAAAAGTTCTGTCTATTCAGTTTTTTATGAACTTTTGAGATTAGTTGTTTTATATAATTAGTAAATTTATCAAAGTTCAATTTTTTTGTTTTTTCCCCCAATTACTTTTGAATGTTGCTAAAATTGTTTTCAAAGATTTCTTTTTGGGGGTGTTTTTGTAACTGGTTTTGGTTAATTCTGGCATTCCAAAACAATTTCAATTCACTCATGGTGACGTCATTTATAACAGTCAAATTTAATTTTATACGTGTATTTTATTTATTTTTTATACACACTTCAATATATACAATCCCCTATGGAGAAAGGTCTTTTATTTAATGTTGGTTGCATGTATACATGTATAGTTAAAAACAATAAACATATTATGCCTATTATATTTAATGATGTTTTTTCTAATATACTAATTAATATACTTTTGCAAATATGGTTACTGTGTGTGGATAAATTGGACAAAATTAATGTTGTTTAGTTTAAGCTTTTGTCTTACATGATTCATTACCAGAGGGTGTTTTACCAATTTATCCATCATGACAATCACATTTGCAAAAGGATATTGATACATTAGAAAAATAAGGTCACTAAATGTAATAGAGGCAAAATATCTATTGTTTTAACACTATGTGTTTAAAAGAACAATTGCTGCCCAAATATACTGAATATATATGTATGTGTGTGTGTGTGTGTGTGTACACACACACACACACACACACACACACACACACACACACACACACATACGTACCTCAAAAGATAAATGCCCAAAATGTAATAAAAATAAATCTATTTCTAAATAATCTTTTAAGAGGTGAGATCAAAGGATTATTTCATACAAAAATTTATTTTCTTTTTATCCTTTTTAGAACCTTCAAAATTTTGTATAAAATTCTTGTTTCTCTGACATCATCAGGGAACCATGAATTCATATGGCAAATTTGTGTCTTTTTATGATGAAAAACACATTGATATGAAAGTTCTTTCAAAAATCAAATAATTGTCAGATTTTAATGAAACTTTCAGGACTTATTCACAAACAAATTAATTATTTTTGAGATGTTTCATTCTTTTTTATCATTTGTTACTCCACACATTTAATTTTATGTAATTTTGAGAATTTTTTTTGTGTCGTTAAATGTTTATATTAGTTATAAGTACAAGTCTTAGAAGAATTTAGATCTGCCAATTGTTTTGATCAAACGGGATCTCTAGTTAAAGAAAATCTGCTCTGATTTGTAAAATAAAAAAAATTAATGAAACTAAGACATTATTTTATTAGAAATGATTTTAATTAATTTTATGAATAAAATATATTATAGATATAATTGCCTTAAGAAAAAAAGATTTTTAATGAATAATTAATTTTACAGAATTTTAATTTAAAAATACTTAATTAGGTTAATTTATGAGCTTTTAAAATTTCGTATTGATTTGTACCAGTCAATAGATATCGTTATTAAATAAATACAGATGTCTATACATGATATTATCATAAAATAAGTGCAGTAACTATAGAAAATTTAAAATTTATTGGTAATTTTCTAATATTTCCTCAACAAGTGTCTCTGTAAGTAAGACTATAAAGCCAAAGTACCTAAAATAATATATATATATATATATATATATTTGAATATAAATTTTTATATATATATATATATATATATATATATATATATATATATCCGAGTGAATACAGAACGAAGAAAAAATCTTTACAACATCCAAAACATTAATTTAGAATATGTCAAAACAAATGTACAATTTGTAGTGGATATATAAAAAAATTATGTACATGTTCTAAAATATAATTTATAATATATATATATATATATATATATATATATATATATATATATTATATTATATTTTAGAACATGTACATAATTTCTCTATATATAATCACAACGAAGGCACGTTCATTTCGGCATTGGAGACCCAATGCCTCATCAGGCCAAAATGAACATGCCTTTGTTGTGATTATATATAGAGAAATTATGTACATGTTCTAAAATATAATTTATAATAAATATTCACAGCTCTATATAGTATATTATATATCGAGCACTGTTTTAAATTAATGTTTTGGACGTTGAAAGAATTCTTCGTTCTGTATTCACTGGATATATATATATATATATATATATATATATATATATAAGAATGGCTAAAATATTTAAAATTTTTAAGATTACTGGGTAATTAAAAAAAAATGGAATTTATGCTGTATTCATCATGTACTTTTGCTACAATAATTTCCCCCTTACATAATAATATAATTATAATAATTTCCCCCTTACATAAATCTCACAATCAGGTTATTGAAAGATTTGTCAGCACCTCATAAAACCACCCACCTCTGTGTTCAATAATGCTTTTCTGTGATATTTTAAACAGAAAATAAGTAATGTTTGTTTTAATTCAGATTAATTAAACTTTAAATAAGTTAATCTTCCTAAATAACATTTCAGAAAAATATATTTTATTTTAGAAATATCTTTCAATTAAAAAAAAGGTCATGTCGTGTTCAGATATTTGTCAATATGAACAATTTTAGTGATTTTGCTGATAATAAACAATCAATTTAATTCTGTTTGAAAAAATAGTAAAGTATTTTGCTTATTAGAAATATTAAATTTAATCTATTAGCTTGGAATTAAAACTTAAAAGCTTAAGAAAAAATTTTTTTTAATTTTTAAAATGCATTTTAAACCTTTTATATATACGAACATATTTTGTTGAATAACACTGACAAGGTTAGTTTATTTAACTTATAGTTTTCCCTACTTTCGATTAAGGTGTTTTATGTCAGGATTAAAAATGTTTAAACTGTTGAATGTTCACTTTTATGAATTTGAGTACTTCTGACTCACTACAGTAGTTATCAAGAATTGCGGGTGATCAGTATTTTTATTAAAATGTGTTTAGCATTTGTAGATTGCGGGAATTGAAATTTAAGTAACTTAATGATGTCTTCTGCAACAATAAAACTGAATTTATACAGTACTGTGCAAAAGTATAAGGACAAGAACTATTTTATCTTTTATGAGGCATATTGACAGAAAATAAACAATTTAATTAAAGTAATTTTATTTGATTTACTCAACAAATGCTTTAACAAGAAAAAATACTTGTTACAAAATAAATTTAATATTTAGTATACTAGCCTTTTGCTTTGATCACAGCCTTCATTCTGTCAGCCATTGACATCACAAGCTTCTTCGATGTATCTAATGATATCTCCTGCCAAGCAGCTTGTATTTGTTCCCAAAGTGTCTTGCAAAGTAACATTAGATTTATCAATGTTTTTATCCAATATATCCCATAGATGTTCAATAGAGTAGTTTCAAAATAACTTGTTTAATAGAAAAGAGGAAAAATTAAATATAACTTCTTTTTAATACATTTCTTTTACACCTAATTTTAAACAATCAATGTTTATTAGCAATTTACTTGGCTTTTCAACCTGTATTTGAATTTCAGTGAGATTTTTAGGAAAATCACTCCTGTTCTAATACTTTTGCACACTACTGGTAGTGTGCAAATGTGTTAGGACAGGGGTGATTTTAAACTTTATTTTGATGCCTCATAAAAGATAAAATAGTTCTTGTCCTAATACTTTTGCACAATACTGTATGTCAGGATTTTGCCAAACACATTTTGCTAAACATAGTAATCATTTGTGATTCTTGATAATGACTAGTGATATTTGAAAGTTCTTCAATGTATAAAAATGATCTTTGTACAATTTAACATTTTTAATTTTGATATTTTGGAAAAACTATATAAAAAGTTAAATAGACAGACCTTGTTAGTGGTATTTATTATAAAACTTGTTTGGATGAATTCTGTAATGGTTAATTTAAAAGACAATTTTGAAAATTCTTATTTTGACATGTCTTGATGATCAAACTTCATCATCAGAAAAATGGATTTTCTTTCAACCAAATCTGCATTGGTTAGAAAAAAAATATCCAGTATTCATATGACTAACGTGAATCCTGTTTTGTCTCAGCAATATAGATTAGATTGAAATAAAATACATTTTTCAGATGATCATCGAAACGTCAAAATAAGATTTTCCCAAATTATAATCTATATTTACCATTTCATTGCCTGACGAGGTGCTAATAAGATCGTTCTGAAACACAACAACTTTTATAATGCTCTACTAAGTATCGAGCACTCTTAATAAAGTAAATCACTACAAACATTGGACTGTCAACCCATTAGATTGTACTATTTCTAGGATATATATATATATATATATATATATATGGAGTTTGTACTACTTCTGATATATATATATATATATATATATATGGAGTTTGTACTACTTCTAATATATATATATATATATATATTAGAAGTAGTACAAACTCTATTCTTTGATTGAATGGGATTGACAATGCATGTCTCAAACTGACATGTTGAAATAGCTATTCCCTCTAAATATGATCTGAATTTACAGATAAATAAATAAATATATATATATATATATATATATATATATATATATATATATATATATATATATATATATAGGATTGATACAAATAAAGTTTTTCACTGAGCTGATTGATGTTATATTCAGCATCTCAACCCCCAGAGTTTCATTGATGAAACTTTTTTGTAATTGTTCAGTCCACTCATCAGGAGGTTTCAGCAATTGACTGCCATTTTTTTTTTCTCATCTTTCATTATCATTATGAAAAATAGCAGAAGATGATATTCTAAGTATTTCTTGACATTGCTAATATGAGAAGTTAATTTTCATTCTTCAAAGGCATTTTTAACATCTATGAAAAAATGTAACAGCTTTAATATTTTATATATCTTGATTGCATTAAATATACTAAAGCACTGACCAAAGATTTAAAACTTTTTTTCATTTAATCAAAGGTCTTAGCACTGGTTGACATTTGATTTTTTTGTCTAATTTAGAATTTCTTTTCAGAAAGTCTTATAAGTCTGGAGTTTAATCATTAAAGATGAGGAACTATTTGAATCTCATAAAATATGTTTCTGTACCTTCTCTGTCTTATTGTTCTTGTATACAAATGACTCTAGTCAATGCCCAAATGATGTCATATTGCGAAAAGTAAACCTTTGAAAGCAGAAACTTTTACTTTTTGTTTTTTATGGAAATGCATGACAAGCAGGAAACGGTTTTCAGAATTTTTTCTGAGTAAAATCATTTACAGTGCAATTCCATAATAAAGCATTATCAATGCATTTTTATAGTAAATCATTTGCAATGCATTTTACAATAAATTATTTCTAATGCATTCTTAAATGCATTTTTATCCCAAATTTTTTGCAATGCATTTTCACATTAAATTATTTACTATGCATTTTTATCTTAAATCTTTTGCAAAGCATTTTTATAATGAATCATTTGCAATGCATTTTTTTATAATAAATAATTTGTAATGTATTTTTTTTTAGAATATTATTTACTAATACATTTTGTATTGTAAATCATTTGCATTGGATTTCTATAATTGACTATTTTCAGTACATTCTATGAAGAACCAAACTCCAAAACATATTTTGAAAAAATGTCATTTCACAAAATGTTTATATTCAAACATTGGTCCTAATTCCTTCTTGTGACATCAGCCGGTCCATCATAATTCATTTTTGTTGTTGTTGTTGTTGTAATAAAAAAAATTTTTTTTAATTTTTTGTGGCAGACTTTATTTATTTATGTCTTTTACCCTGACATGTCTGACACAAGGACAACAGAAAGAGAATAAATGGTTCTTGTTTTGTATTTCTCGAGATGGAGCATATATAAGTAGTTTGGGACTAATATCCTGATCATATTCTTCTTAAGTGCTTCAACTGGTATGTTTTACAGTTATCAGCTAAAACGATAGTGGTAATGTTTTTAATTAGGAGTGAAAATAAAGGATTGAAGAAAAACATATGTAAACTGAAAATTGAATAAAGTTTATAGTAAGGTCATATTTATTGTCTATTATGTTTTTAATCATAAACCCACTTGCTTATGAAAAATAAATTTGCTGAAAAATATCATTTATGAAGTCAGCATAACACCTTTAAATTCTAATTTTACAGGGATGTTAATATTATGAAAATGATTCTTTAAATCAGCATTTTTATGGAGTACCCAGGAATCCTCCTCCTCATCATCATCATCATGACCTGATTCCTGGAGTACTCAGAAATCCTCCTCCTCCTCATCATCATCATCTGTTCAACAATTAAGAGTGCTCAGCTGAGCACCTGACCAGCTCCCTCCACAGGCCTCAGTAGTGTGCCAATGTCTCTATCTCTGTGAATAATCTTCTAGTTCACTCTGTGATGTTGCCAACCCATTTTTATTTTGTTATATCTCTGCCTTAGGAAGTATCTTGTAGAATGACAGTGGAAAGTTTATTAGCAGCAACGGATGAACATCCTTTTTTGTGCTTGTTAAATGAGACTAGCATCATAGCCTGGTGTTGCCCGTGCAACTCAGAACATTTTAGTAGTAGGAGAAGATGCCAATTAAATAAAATTAACCATCGTCACTTTTTTTTTACATATTTTATTTTGTTTGAAAAACACATTTTTTTAAAATACTTCTTTTGTTTCAAAATTACGGAGAAAAAGTTTTTGTTAACCAAATGAATTTTTTAAATGTCGGAATAAAAATTAAATATAAAGACTCATTTTTTTTTTAATAAAAAATATTTTAGTTGCGTTTGACATGTGTGATTTGATTTCTGTGACGTAATTTAGCAACCATCTTAGATCTTAGATGTTTTATGGAGCAAATGTAAACAATCGGCTTCATTGGCCAAAAAGTGCGAAAGGGAAAATTGCTGAACTTAAACTCAAAAAGTGTGTGTCAACCTGGCTTCCCTGTAGATATGTGTCCCTAGAAAGTTTGAATGGCATAGCTAAAAAATATAGGTGTGCATAGGGAACAGTTACACACACTCACAGATTGCCTTTTGTGTATATATAGATTACAACAGCTACACTTATAACATACTGGTTGCAGATATTTGTTTGATGATGCTAGCATTTCATAGGATACCCACAAAGCAATATAAATCCTGTCAAGAGTTTTTAAATGTGTTTATAACCACAACACCACAGCAAAATATTGAGTATAAATATTTAGGTAAAGTTTAACCTTTGGACTTGCAGAAAAACAGTGTCAAAAGAAGGGTTTTTCTCTTGATACCTCTTCTACTGTATACTCTATTGGCACTGTTTATTGTTTTAAAAAGATATTTTTAGATGTACTGTTTGTTGTTAGATTATTTTTTACAAAATTAGTTTTATATTTACAAGATTATAAAAATACGTGAATCAACTATAATGAAATATTTATCATTTGCCATTTTATAAAGAAATATGGAAACATTTTTATTCAAAAATGTCTGTGGAAAAAAAAAATTAAATAAATTATACATTTTCTTAGATTATTTTCTATCACAGGTTGCTTCTTTTTTAATTTCCCAATTTTAATTTTTTTATAATCATAATTTAGGATCAAGGATATTGAATTAATAGAAATATCTGGATAAAAATTACAGACTTTCTGTAAGGAAAACATTGTTTCCCCAATAAATAGGGAGATATTGTGCTCTTGCCTAAAATCTAAAATTATAGGAATGTTTGGTTTGGAGAAAAAGACACTCTTAAATATATTTTACTGAATTTATATGACAAGAGCAAACGAAAGAAGTGTCCATGAAATGCATTTTTTCCAAAGTTATAATGACATTTACTCATTGTAATTTATTTAAATTTTCTTCTTCACAGACATTTTTGTAAATTTATGAATAAAAAACTTCTTTTTATATTTATTTCTTTATAAAATGCTAAACAACAAATATTTCATTATAGTTAGTTCACATATTTTTATAACCTTGTCAATATAAAATTAATTTTTCTTTTTATAATCATTTCACTCCAAGCAAGACAATAAAGCTTCTGAGATGCAAGGGGGATACTGATTGTGAGAGAACATGAGAAAAAAAACATTATTAAGGAGAGAAAACAATAATTTTTTGAAAATCAAAGTTGACTGGAAAGCAAGATGGTGGAAGAGAGTTCCACAAGCAAGCAGTGCAAGAGACAAAACTGTTAGCATAGAACTTATAGTTACATTTAGCCATTTCAACTGTAAAATCGTGAGACCTTGTCGCTAATCTAGTAGCAGGTTTAAATTCCTAAAGTCTAGGTACCAAAGAGAAAAACAATATTTATTTTGAAAAAACAAAAATGTGGCACAAGGTCAAGAGGTGGGTAGGATAAGGCTGTTCTTCAATGTATCTTATCTTAAACTTAGCTAGCCACAGTTACTGATCCAAACATACCACAGTATTTCTTATACAAAAACAACACATTCTTACTTATCATTTTTACTACAACCACCATATTACCTTACAGTCTTTATGAAGCCCTAGGTAGTTCTCACATGTATAATTTTTCTGAGCACCAAAAAAGAAAGCTTAACTGAACAATTATCATAAAAATATTTATATTAAAGGCAAAGGGAAGCTACATTATGGTGGTAGGAATGACTGAAGCTGAGATTATTTATATGTAAGTAATCTAACAACTAAATAGTGTGTAAAATTTTTTGTTGTTATTAAAATTTTAAACGGAGTTTTTTGAAACAGGGTTGAGAAGGTGTACAATAATAGCAGTGCCAAGAAAAAAATCATCCTTTTGACAAATAGTTATTTTTTATGCGTCTAAAGGTTAAATTTTGCTGATATTAGCTTTGCTGATATTAGTTCATGTTTCATAGGATACTCAACAAATAATGAACACTTTATCAAATTCTTGTGAGGTGACCATACTAATTTTTCATCAGTTAGTGATGATATACATTGGCAAAGCTAAATTTTATACTATCTGCAATATAAAATATATATAAGGAAGATCTGCAATATAATCAGTCTTGACTTGGCAGCTCGCCTTCAGTCACTTTATCACCATAATGTAGCTTCTCTCTGTCTTTTCTATAAGTATTTTTATGACAACTGCTCTGACGAGTTTTTTTCCTGGTTTCCAAACATGTATTTATGTGTCCTACTAAACTGGCCTCAAGGTCCCACCCTTTTACCATCAAATTAGTTAAATGTACTCACTTCTACTAAAATAGTTTCTTTTCTCACACTTTCCATTTGTGGAACTCCCTTTTGTTTGCTTGCTTCCCTGATAGCCACAATCTCTAAAAGAAGGGCAGCTAGAGAGAGCCATGCACATGAAGAAGCTGTCAGGAGTTGAAAGCCAGAAGAAGTTCTCTGTCTTCAGCCAAAAATTCTACACTTCATATAGTCTTAAAACTCCCACACATTTTTGCTTTTTTTGGTTTTGTTGACTTATATACAGCTGGATGTATCTGTCAATCACACCTGGCAGTCAATTGCTTTTCAAGCCGGTTGTCACTATTTTTTAAAGCTCTTTGATATCATTTATGGCCAGATATATCTGTTAACTATCCTTGTCCTTTGTTGACCTCACCCACGGTCGGATGTACCTGTTAATTATTGCAAGGTGATATATTACAGCTTTGAGTAAAATAATTATAAAAAATAAAGGAAATTCCTGCAAAAAATGAGCTCTCTGTTATAAGGTTGAGAGATAAACTTATTGGCTAATATAAGTAACCACATATTCATTGTAAGTATTTATTGGGAGATGCTAATATTTTATGAAGTGCCTTAGAAGGAATGAACATGTTAGTCAATGTAATAAAAACAGTTGTATTTATGAAGCAGAAATTGGTCACAAGGAAAATGGTAAACAGAAGAAATTAGAAACAGATGATGGGCTTTCATTCCTCTATCATCAGAGATCTCTTTAGGAAATATTTGTTTCTAAGATATTTTTCACTTTTTTCCTACTATTCATTGCACTTACTTTTATAAAAAGGGCTCAATACAGAGTAGAGCTTAACATTATAATTTTGTTATTACAATGGTTTATAAAAGCATTATATCACTACACAAAAATTTCATGTTTCAGAACATTGTTGCTCTTCTTGACATGTTATTTTAAAACAAATGGTGAAGATGATTTATTTTAGAAAATATAAAATGAATTCATGGTTATTAAGAAAGTTAAGAAGGGGTGGTTGGAGGAAGTTAAACAATGTAATTATGGGTGTGTCTGTATCAAAAGAGAGAATTACCTTGAACTATGAAGCCGAACATTTAGGTTGCATGAAGAAAATTAATGACACTTTTTATTTGTCTGGGGAAGATACATGCTAGGAACATATATTATTCAAAAGTGTACCATTGAGAAAGATATGAATCTGTCGCTTCTCCCTCCAACTATGGGTTGAATAGCAGTACTGATTGTGTTCTATAGCTTTGGTTGGCAACCGGTCAACTGCAGAAAGTAATTGCAACCTACTGCAGGAATATATTCTGTCCAGTCAGTCATGTCTCTTTTGAGACATGATTGCCCAAGTGTGTATCATATATAGCATTTAACTGACTAATAAGAACCAGTGTCTCAATGTGATATGGTTGCATGCCTCAAAAGTTAAACGATGCTACGAAAGCAGGATTGTGCAAAAGTATTAGGACAAGAACTATTTTATCATTTATGAGGAATCAAAATAAAGTTTTAAATCACCCCTGTCCTTACACTTTTGCACACTACCGGTAGTGTGCAAAAATATTAGGACAGGAGTGATTTTCTTCAAAACCTCACTGAAATTCAAATACAGGGTAAAAAGCTAAGTAAATTGCAAATAAATATTCATTATTTAAAACTAGGTGTAAAAGAAATGTATTAAAAAGAAATTATATTTAATTTTTCCTATTTTCTATTAAACAAGTTATTTTGAAACTACTCTATTGAACATCTATAGGATATATTGGATAAAAAATTGATAAATCTAATGTTACTTTGCAAGATACACTTTGGGAACAAATACAAGCTGCTTGGCAGGAGATACCATTAAATACATTGAAGAAGCTTGTGATGTCAATGCCTAATAGAATGAAGGATGTGATCAAAGCAAAAGGCTAGTATACTAAATATTAAATTTATTTTGTAACAAGTATTTTTTTTTCTTGTTAAAGCATTTGTTGAGTAAATCAAATAAAATTACTTTAATTAAATTGTTTATTTTTTGTCAATATGCCTCATAAAAGATAAAATAGTTCTTGTCCTAATACTTTTGCACAGTACTGTATATATACACAATAATTTTGGATAGTTCTAGTCCTAATACTTTTGCACAGTACTATATATATATACACAATAATTTTGGTTAATTACATCATTGTTATGTTCGTTCCTATGTTTGCTGGAAACAATTTTATGTCACTCAAAATAAAGTCATTTAACTGGAATATTTATGCATTTCTTTATACACATTTCTATATACAATCCCCAATGGAAAAAAGAAACAAAAGACGATTTGAATGGCTTCACCTGAAGTGACTTGAAATTGTTTCTAGCAAACATGAGAACACCAGAATTAATAGAATGATTGTTTAATCAGTTTTTTTTAATCATTTTACCCCAAGCAAAGCAGTTTTACTGCCACTGTTGCACAGGGGGTTACATAGGGAAAAGTGATGAGAAACAGTGGTAGGTTATAGGGGATGTCAGGAGGAGGACAGTAGATGGATGAGAATACCAGTGGAGTGGATGGAGAAAAGAGCTTGAGAGAAAGGATGTGAGTTAGTGAGATAGGAGATGTCTATTGCCCTTACATTTAAACTCCTGGAGATTATAGCTGTTTGGGAAGCAAGTATACGGAAGGAAATTCCACAGGCAGAAAGTGCAAGAAAAGAAGCTGTTAGAAATTGCGGTTACATTTTATCCGTTTCACTGTAAAAGCGTGGGACCTAGTTGCTAGTCTACAATGTGCAATAGATAAATTATCTGAATTATGCAAAAAATGAAAATAACACTGATATCTCATTTTAACAGATCAGTCAGTCAGTTAAGTGCCATACGTGAAACAAGCTTGGGTGATCATGTCTTGAAAGAGACATGACTGACTGAGCAGAAGATTATCCCGCCGTAGGTTGCCATTGCTTTCTGTGGTAGACTGGTTGCCGACCAAGGCTACAGAACCCAATCTGTCCTATTATTTAACTCATAAATGGAGGGAAGAGACGGATTAATACCTTTCCCAAAGGTATTTGCGCAGAAGTGAATGCAAGGAATATGAGTGGAATTTGAACTTGGCTCCCCAATTTCTCATTCCGAGCCGATATCCACTGCACCACGACGCGCATCTGCTTTAACAGACATATTTACCAAAATTACACAAAAATATTTTGAAATGCTAAAGAGTAAATTTATTCAATAAAACTGACATTGGCTTAGATCACATGTTCTCCAGATGATTTTGGAGTCACCTGCAACTTGTCTGGACAGTTTCCTTGTTTAATTTGATGAATGCTGCCATAATCCTTGTCTTCAGTTCATCTTTGGTGTTACAAGAAGTTTGGTTGGTCTCTTGCTTAACTGCCTCTTTGCATAATAATCAAGTGGGTTACAGATTGGGGAGTGAGGTGGCCAGATGCAAGGGGTGATGTGGTCACAGAAATTGTCTGGCAATATTGGCTGGGTTCTCCTGCTTATGCAGCATGGTGCAGTCCTCTTGCAAGACATAGGGTCTTTCAGCAGCCACCCTCTTGACCAAGGGCAGCACAACCACCTCAAGGCACTTGATTTAGGCCTCTGTGTTGAGTCTAACATCCTCGCTAACAAATTTATCAGAACTATCAGAATGAGTTTTCTGAGCTGCCATACCTTCATAATCACCATTCAACTCTTTCCAAATCCTCTGAACTATTCCTAGATTGACACCCAAAAACTCCGAAACATTTGTATTGGAGCTTCCAGGCTTGAATTCCAAGCTATATAGCATCATCATCATCATCATCATCATTTATCTATCACACCCAGATGGTGCATTGGGCAGCAACATTTTGTTGCTGTTTCTCTAACAAACTGTTTTTTACGGGGCAGGGTTGTTAGCCCTGCACCTAACCCCCAAACCTGGAGGACTGGTGGGCCATTCTTGGTCCTTATGTTTACAGCTCCTGGTATTCCCAAATGGTCAACCATTTAAGTACTGACCAAGCTCGATGTTGCTTAACTTCGGTGATCAGACAGGAACTGGTGCATGCAACATGATATAGCCGTAGACAAGCTGTATAGAATACTTCTTTCAAATTTCTGCACTCTGTGTTTCATTGTTTGGACTGCTGTCCTCACTTATTATTGTCATATAAATTATATTTGGCCATTGTATGTCCCAGCCTTCTTCAGGTGACATACATTGGAATTTAGAACTGAACACTTTATTTAGTCTATGGTGATAGATTGGTCTAGTTGCCATGCATTTTCTATATATCTCAGTTTTCAATTAATTTCATTTAGTAACTCTACTCTAAGTTTTTGTTCACCTCTTCTGTGATGGTCTTGAACTCACAACACTTTGGATCAAGTCACTTCAAAAATTTAAATCCAACATTAATTGCCATCTTCTATCTTTTTTAATCCTATTCATCTTTTATCCTTTCTTTAATACCTCTTGTACCCAGTCTTTTTTCTCACTGTAATCCCATGTGCATTAATGGTAATCCCACCTTGTTTTGGGTGGAATGATTAAGAAAAAAAACCTTGTGAATATGACAACAGTCAGAACAATGTCAGTCAGTTAAGTGCCATACGTGATACACGCTTGGGCGATCATGTCTCGAAAGAGACATGAATGACTGGGCAGAAGATTATCCTGCAGTAGGTTGCCATTGCTTTCTGTGGTAGACTGGTTGCCAACCAAGGCTATAGAGCCCAATTTGTCCTGTTATTTAACCAATAACTGGAAGGAATAGGCGGATTAATACCTTTCCCAAGGGTATTTGCGCGTAAGTGAATGCAATGAATTCAGCTGGAATTCGAACTTGGCTCCCCGAGTTCTCGTTCCGAGTTGATATCCAATGCACCACAACGCACATCCTCCAGAACAATGTACATAGTGTAAAAAGTCTGTTTCTTATTTAAAAGATATGTTAAAATAAAATTATCTGTATTACCAATGTATATATTGGAACAAGGTAGAATGCCTCTTGTAAGTGACACAAATGAAGGAGTCTAATCTCAGAGATAGGAGAATTGGTTGCATTTTGGTCTCATATTGAAATTTGCCTCTGGTCAGGTTGGTTGACTGAAAAACTGATGTGAACTTTTTGTCCCTGAGTGGATCCTTTTAAGCAGTCAGGGTGTATACATGCTTTAGTGACAATTTTCATGATTAGCTGCAATGTTTAAATCTTATTTTATATTTTTAGAGATTTGTTTGGTGAGCTGGATGCAATGCTCGAAATCCTTGTACAGAAAGCTGTTTTTATTTTTAATTTTGCTTTTTATAGAATTTACATCTGGTCAACTGACTTTGATGTATTGTGAATCAGAAATAAGTCTGATTTGAAGCAGAGTATTACATAGATACCAACAGACAGATATGAATAGGCTGATATGGATAGATTCAAATAGAGGCTGTTTTATAGGCTGCTGCAGATTGTGGTTGGCCTTGTCTTGATGATCAAGTGAAGGAGTTGACTGTTATCTCTTTAGACAAAAAGGGAAAGATTATTATTATTATTATTATTATTATTATTATTATTTGTGGCATTGTCTTTCCAGAGAGTAATTTTAAGTGCCTCATTAGCAAGTCTTCTCCAGAGTCTATGGTTGAAAAGGTCTCTGTAGGAGAGTTGACTATGTACATTTGGGATGTTTCCTTTAGATGGAGAGGGTTTAATGGATGTGTAAATTTCTACGCCAAGTAATCTTTTGTAGTTCTGAGATTCAGGAAAAATGGTCAATTCTATATACCAATCCAGTAAGTATCTGAACCACTATCCACTACCTTTACAAGAGCCAGATCAGGCCAAAAACAGATTATTGTTGTTATATTTAGGTAGGAGCTATTCAGTTTTCACTTTTCAGTCTCGATAGAGTTTAAAAGCGTCTCTGAGTCCTTGGTTGATAAAATATTTTCTATTCTCCAACCTCTATCTCACAGGTGGGATGTGGTAAATCTCTCATTTCTCTGTTGTTACAACCATGGAAAGTGCTTGGACAAACTACATTCCACCAAGCCTAACAGTCATGATTAGGACCTGCTATGCCACTTATATTGTAGTAAAGCACCCATATTTCCCCCGTATTCCATTAGTGAGAAGTCAGTTTCAGTCAAACAGCTTCTTCCTGCAAACCACTGCTTTGTGTAACTGACTACTAAGAGGGTATTTTTCTGATCACTACTATCCTTAACATGTTCAAGTCTGGGGTTAATTCCTCCTCCTAGCCATATAAACTTCTTTTTAATGTAACTCACTATCTTGAGTGGCCTCTGGGCTTTGTACAGTGTGAACTTTACTGTAAAAAAAATGCTGATGTGTCCAGGAATTTTATTCACATTATTTGCAGTATCCTTCTTTATCATGTCCAATACCCTTATCACAACAGGGATATTTATAGTCTCCCCCTTCAAACCATTACTTTTTTATTTTTAATTTTACTTTCATAGAATTCATATTGGGCTGTCAAGTTTTAATGTGAAGTGAATCAGATGAAAAGTCAGTTATTAATAATTATTGTTATCCTTATTATTATTATTATTTTATATCTTTTGATTTCTGGTGTGTATTCATTTCTTTCTGGGTCCCAACCAGAAACCTAAGGTCAGAAATTGCATCATGATATTTTCCACTCAGCATTTTTTCTAATCAATCTGAGGGCTTCAACTAAAACTGTGCCATATTTTTGAGATTTCCATTTCAAAGTCCTTATATTTTGTGAATTTTTTGAAGATCTTCAAAGATACATTACAGTCTGCAGAGATTAACATGTTAATAAGAATGCACATTTTATTTTTGCGGTCTCTGATCACAATGTCTGGGTGATTAGCTTTGATTGTTCTGTCTGTATGTATTGTAAAGTCCCATAAAATTGTTAAAGGTCTTATCTCTGTAACCAGGTTGTGTTCATATCATTTTCTTAGTTTTCTTTTGTAAAAGTTACAGATTTTCTTATGCAGATATTGACGCATGCTGTTATGACAGGTTTTATATTCAGTGGATGCCAATATTGTGCAACCCAATAAAAGATGGCCAATTGTTTCTGGATATTTATCACAGAATCGGCATTTTGGGATAATGCAATTTTTCAGTATGTGTGCCAAGTAATTTCTAGTTAATAAACATTGGATCTGTGCAGCAAAAATAAATCTTTTAACCCTGCACTATGTAGCCACTGATGGATATGACTTCTTTGGGAGCCATTATCTTGTTTGGTATGGGTAGAATATTGACAAAATTTTCGTCATCTGTTACACCTGTTTTTAGTAGGAGATATGCAATACCATAAGTGATACATTCTGTGACTTCATTGGGATTATTAATTAACATTGATAAAGTCTGTGCAAGGATTTTATGAATTGATAACAGATGATGACACAAACTGGGTACCTTGTCAATTTCTGAGGATTTTCATTTTGGGATTTCATTAGAACCATTATTCTTAGTTATATTTTTCCAATTCTTTTGGAGGTTTATCCATCATTCTTTTTTTCTTCTCGTTGGATCCATTCTGCACTGGGATTATATTCTTTTTGGCTGCCCCAAATATTCTCCTAAATTTTTTGCACTTTTCAATAGATCGTGGTTTTTTGACTTCTGTAAGTACTTTTCCCTGTAAAATTTCTTAAGGTTCATTTAAAATATTGTATTTTGTTGATAGAAGCTGCAGTACTTTTCATATTGTTTTATTCTTTGTGCCTTTAACTGCAGTTTCTGTTCAAGTATTTCCTCAATTGGTGGAATTTCATTTAGTAATTTAATTATAAACCTCTGCTTGATCTTATTGCATTTGTGTGTTGAAATATTTGGGTTTTTTCAGATCTCAAGTAGTATCGATAATTCACATCTGATTTCCTCAATTTCTAACTTCAATTTTGCCTTCTAAGTTGACTCGTTTTCTTTGTCCTTTGATCTTTTCATTGTCTTGATATTAAACTTCTTAGTAGCTGCTAAAACTGTTGCGTCTATGACATTATTGACTTCTGTGAAATTTCCCAGTGGTTTGTTTATTAACAGTGTTTGCAGTGCAGCATTATATGTTTGCACAATATGTTTGCACAATATGTTTATTGGACTTTGTCATATGACTTCTTTGGGAGTCAGTCTCTGTCTGACATGTGTATGCAAGTTATTTGAATGCGATTTTTCACTTTAGAGATTTCACCTCTGTTGTTTTCTTTCTTAGTGTCATTAGACTCATCTTCAGCAACATAATCTGAATAACTACAGTTGTTTATGGCACTGGTTGATTCTTCAGTTTCATTTCCTGATTGATTATTACTTTCTTTCTCATTTATTTTAGTTTTTGCCTCATCCTCTGTCATATTATTTATTTCCACTTTCACCTCATTATTGTTTGTGTGACAGATTTTTGTTTTCTGTCTTATATTTAATTTTATTTAATCTATTTCTGCATTTGAGAGTCTTTTATTTTGCATGATGTCCCTGCAGACATTAGCAAGTATGTTTGGGTTGAGAGAGGGTCTTATTTTGGTTTCTACTGTAGTTCTCTATATTTGGTATGTCTTATCTGTGATTTTCTTTCATGAATTTTCAAGTGTGGTAGAGAAGGATGTCATGACTTGTTGGTACTCTTCACAAGTCCTTTTCATTTGCTTCCTTTTTATTAATTGACTAGCAGTATAGCCTGGCATTGCTCGGGTGTAATGAAAGCTTTAAAACTAATCTATAGTCCTGGAGCTCAGACTCTTTGGACGTTGGCACAAAAGACTAAAAAGCAATAGTTGTTTCCAGTTAAAGTGAAACCATAGACTAAAAGAAAAATGAATGGATGTAAGTCAAATTTTGATTTCCTGGTGTTAATATCAAATAAGTTTTTTTTCGTCATAAACTGCATTTTGAAGGCTAAATAAATCCTCTGAGTAAATGGTATCATGGCTGAGACTAAGAACTACAATTATACCTACTTAGAGCCAAACCTGAAACAAAAACTAAAATAAAAGGGCTGAAAAAATACAGACATACGGGCAGATAAACAGACACACACACAAACATCTTACCTTTCATATACATATATTATCGATTTTCTGCACTATTGTAAGAACTGCAACCTTGAAACTTCTGAATATCGTTTCTTATGCCTTTGTCTACGAGTGTATCAAATTTGATTAAAATTGGACCACTCCTTCTATAACCAGATTTTTTCAATTATTGATTTTCAATATTTATCGGGAGTACCTCAACACAAAACCTAGCTAAGAATACTCGCAGACGCTTATAGTACAACTGTGTAAATTTTCAAGAAAATCGGTTCAGCCATTTCGGAATCTATAGGTAATGGGGACACACACACACACAAAGTTTCATTTATAAATAAGTTTAGATTTTACATTGATTACTGCACTTAACTGATTTAACTGACTACATATTATGGTTTCAGAAAAACAGTAGCCTTAACATTAAACTTACCTACCCTTAATGAGAATTGTAGCATGATATACAAAGGAGATACATGCATCAGTAGAGGGAACCTCAGGCACCAAGGAAAGAAGAAATAACGTAACTTCATACGAGATTTACGTATCACAACAAAAATAATAATAGATCTTAAAAAACTTTGGGTTATACTCTGCTTTAGATTAGATCTCTTTCTGATTCACTTCACATCAAATTTTGTTTGAATTTTTCCAGTATTGTTACATGTTTCTTTTTTCTTGGAGAGAAGGAGTGTAAAAATGTTCCATAATTTTTGACTTTCCAAGCACTTTCAGCCACTTCACTGGCCATAAAAATAACATCCTTGAAATTGGACAGTGAAGTGGCTAAAAGTGCTTGGAAAGTAAAAAATTATGGAACATTTTTACATTCCTTATCTCCAGCAAAAAGGAATCATGTATGAACAGTGGAAAAAATAAATAAAAAGTGAATAAAATTTTCCTTGTCGGTCGTTTTTAAAAAACATGTTAACAAACCATGTCAAAAATAGGTCCTCCCCACTTTAAATATTGATACAACATAATCTTCTCAACTTCATTTTTACTATTTTATCCTTAAATTGGATTAAGTTAATCACAGTAATGTTTTGCTCACAAGCTTAGGGAGATGGCTAACAAGAATTGGTTTGCAAGAGAAACCAATTCTCTAAAATAGGGCATATAATCCTTACTAGAGGTCTTATTACTTTAACTTTGTGCAAGACAACAGTCAACTATACTGGGTGTCAACCATGTCATGATGATTCACAATCTCTTGTCTTTCAGGCCAATTTGCTAGTGAAGTGAGATTGGTTTTCAATGAATGACCCACTACTGTGGCTTTGTGCCAGACTTAGTAAATAACTATACTAAATAAATATTTTTTTTTAAATCATGTCACCCCAAGCAAGGCATTCCACTGCCACTGTAGTGCAGGGGGTTACATAGAGCGATTGGGTATAGGAAATGTCAGAAGGAGGGTGATAGACGAGTTAGGATGTACATAGGGAGAGAGTTGGAGAGAATGGGTGTGAGTTAGTGTGTTAGGAGGTGTCTATTGACCCTACATTTAAACTCCTGGAGGTTGTAGCCATTGGGGAAGCAAGCATGCAGAAGGGAATTCCACAGGTGGGAAGTGTGAGAAAAGAAGCTGTTGGAGTAGAAATTGCGGTTACATTTCATCGGTTTCACTGTAAAAGGGTGGGACCTAGTTGCCAATCTAGTATCTCATGCAAATTCACACCTAGGAGGCACCAGTGATTTAAGTTCATCAGAGCAGAAGCCATGAAAGTATTTATAGAAGAGGCACAGGGAAGCCATGTCACACCGGTGAGTGAGTGACTGCAGGCAGTCAGCTAAGTCGGTATCAATCACATTACAGATTCTTCGCTGTATTTTGTCAAGAACCCCGAGGAGAATAGCAGGGGCACCTGACCAGATGTGGCAGCAGTATAAAAGAAAGCTTATAAAATAGATATATACCAGGCACCAACCAGAGAAATTTGAAATTAATATTTAGTGAAGCCTTAGGAAGTCATTCCTCCAAGGCAGGAGAGGAAATGGGTGTCATCAGCTGGGGACTGAGGTGTCCCCAAAAGAGGAAGTGTCAAGGAAGCTTGAGCAACTTTTGAATGACTCCCACATTAAATTCTGACCTTGTGTCACATTCTGTAATCATAATATTTAATATCTACATAAACTATTGTGGCACTGGTAAGTTTTAGCCAGTCTGATCTTATTTTGCTGTATTTTTTAAATTTTTTTTTTATTCCTTTGGTTCTTATCTTTTCTGTCTAATTTTTTTTCTTGTTTTGTTACTAGCCTAAGTTCTCTACTAGTCGCTCTTGTAATGCACTGTGACTATGATTGTAAATTGTTTTTAATTATCAAATTTAGGTTCAACTTATACTAAGTTAAAACTTAGTAAACTTCAGTCACACATTTATTCTTTTTTTTTAATTGGAGTAGATAGTACCTACTATCCCCGGTCTCACACTCCACCCCCTTCTTTTGGATAGGAGTAGAGGTGATCGCTTTGTTTCTTGTTTAGGAAGGGGTTCCTGGTTGATCTCTCTCTTTTTCGGTCTTTATGTCGGTTCGGCTGGAAGCTTTTTGCTGTTGGTGAGTATGGCAGCAACGTCTCTTCATTCTGAGGGTACTGGGTTGGCAGTTTCCTGGTTGCTGCTTCCGACTGGTAGTTAGGAGCCCGAACTCTTGCGTAGCGTCTTGAGAGGCTGCTCTGATCAACAGTTGAATAATATCGGTGTTCCTGTAGTGCCATTTCACGCATGGACGGGCGTCCCTGCATGAATTTCCGATGGGCAACCTCGAGGCCACATTATACTGCAGGCGGCGTCATTCACCATCCTTCACCTGCTGCAATTAACGACCATCTAACCCTACTCTAGACCTCTCTCTATCCACAACTATAATCAGCATGAAATTAAACAAACAAAACAGCAAGACTAAACCAGCCTGTCATAAATTGCCCAAACCTATCTGCGTTTCCTTCACAAACATACAAGGTATTCACAGTAACTTTAATAGTGTAGAATCATTCCTTCTAACTAACTCACCCGATATCTTAGCTATATGTGAGACTAACCTTGACCCTTCTATCCCCTCTTCGGAGCTGTTCGTTCCTGGTTACCTTCCCCTCTTCAGGAAGGACTCCAATGTCCATATGCATGGACTTGGTATATATGTCAGCGAACAACACCCCCTAGCCAGGGTCACATCTCTTGAATCCCTGGATCATTCCTTCATGTGCTTCCATCTCTCACTTCTAAGCTCGGTTAGCTATCTCTTCTTCCTCTACCGCTCCCCCTCCTCCTCTGACTGTACGGTACTTGATTGCATCTCTACTAATATCGACAGGGCCATTTCTTTTCACCCATCTGCCCATATATTTGTGTTTGGCAATTTTAACACCCACCTCACCAAGTGACTTGAAAACTCAGCCACCGACCTTGCTGGGATCCGCACCATGTATTTTTCAATAACCCAAGCTCTAACGCAAGTGGTGGACTTCCCCACGCGTTTCTCTAATAACCCTAACGGAAGGGACTCTTTACTCGACCTTTGTTTTACCTCCATCCCAGACTCCTGCACTACCAGGCAACTCTGCCCCCTTGGAAACTCTGACCACGCCGTAGTCTCCGTCAACATCTCAATCTGCGCTAACTCTACCCAAGAAAACCAGACCAGCAGAATATCATACTGCTACCAGAAAGCAGACTGGGACTCGTTCCGAGACTTCCTCTGCGACATCCCCTGGAACAACGTCTTCCATCTTCCTGTCGAAGACTGTGCCTCCAAGGTCTCCTCTTGGGTTAAGGCTGGCATCGATGCTTTTATCCCAGCCAGGAAATTCCAACTAAAATCAAATTCATCCCCCTGGTTCTTACCCGCTTGCTCGGCCGCCATTGCCCACCGGAACCATTTCTTCCGGCTCTATCGAAGCTGCTCGTCGAACCAAAACAGGCGCCTTTTCACCTCAGCATGGAACAAGTGTAAAAAAGTACTGAACGAAGCTAAGAGGGCGTTTGCTACCAGAATTAGGCAACACATAGCATCCTCTAAGTTTGGCTCCAAAGATTACTGGCGTCTCTGCAAAAGCGTGCTCAACAAGAACAAGACTTCAATACCTCCACTAATCAATGAGTTTGAAGTTCTCACCTACCCAGCGGACAAGGCTGAATGCTTTGCCCGTAGATTCTCCACCAATTCGACACTGGACTCATTAGAAATACCTACACCCGACTTCCCACCCAGAACTAAGGCTCAACTAAATAACGTCCACATTACACCCTCGCTGGTCACCAAGATAATTGCACAACTTGACCCATACAAAGCGAGCGGCGGTGACGGAATCCCAGTCATAGTACTGAAGAAATGTGCCCCAGAACTCTCCTCTGTCCTCTCTAAACTCTATAACCTCTGCCTATCTGCTTCCTGCTTTCCTGCTTGTTGGAAGTCCTCCTGTGTAGTTCCTATATTTAAGAATTCTGGCGAACCCTCAGACCCCGCCAATTACCGTCCTATTATTCTCCTTCCGATCTTTGGCAAAGTTTTCGAAGCCATTATCAACGCCGAGGTGATTCAGCATCTCACGGCCAACAGGCTTCTCTCTGACAAACAGTACGGGTTTTGCTTCACCAGGTCTACTGCTGATATGCTAATGACCATTACCGAGTACATATACTGGGCACTTGACAAGAATGGAGAAGCCCGAACCGTTGCCTTGGATATCTCCAAAGCGTTCGACAGGGTCTGGCATGCTGGCCTCTTGTGCAAACTGCAGAGCTACGAGATAACTGGACATCTGTTTGACCTCATCCAGTCATTCCTCTCTAACCGCACATTGAAGGTGGTATTAAATGGGCATGCCTCCCAAAACTACCATACGAACGCGGGCGTCCCTCAAGGTTCTATCCTAGGTCCCACGCTCTTTCTGATCTACATTAATGATCTCCCCGACGCCATTAGATCCCAAGTTGGCATGTATGCCAATGACACAACAATCTACTCTCACATCGATCAAAAACCAGGTGTGGACGACAAAGTGAACCTTGCTGCCGTACTTGAAAAGGACCTCCAATCCGTAGTGGCCTGGGGTAGGAAATGGCTGGTAAATTTCAATGCCTCTAAAATGAAGCTGTTATCAACTAACCACCATAGACAATCGCATCTGCCTCCCATTAGCATGGGGCAGGCTAGCCTCCCAGAGAGTAAAATACTACGCCTCCTTGGCCTTACACTTTCGGCGGACCTCAAATGGAATGACTATATCGAATCCATTGCCAAATCTGCTGCTATGAAAGTCAGTTCTCTGTGCATGGCCCGGAAGTTTTTCCCACCTGAATCTATTCTGCACATATACAAATCTACCATCCGCCCGTGTATTGAATATTGCTGCCATATCTGATCGGGTGCCCCTGCTGCTCTCCTTGGGCTTCTTGACAAAATACAAAGGAGGATCTGTAACGTGGTTGATACTGACTTGGCAGACCGGCTGCAACCACTCTCTCACCAGCGGGATGTGGCTTCCCTGTGCCTCTTCTACAAGTACTTTCATGGCTTCTGCTCTGATGAGCTTAGATCACTGGTGCCGCCTAAGCACGAATTTACACGAGATACTAGATTAGCAACTAGGTCCCACCCTTTTACAGTTAAACAAATAAGATGTAACTGTAAATTCTACTCCAACAGCTTCTTTTCTTGCGCTTCCCGTCTGTGGATTTCCCTTCCACAAGTCTGCTTTCCCGACAGCTACAATCTCCAGGTGTTTAAATGTAGGGTCAATAGACACCTCCTATCACACTAACTCCCAATTATTCTCAGAACACTCTCATCTACCCAACTCTCGTTCTCAGTATCCTTACCCGCCTATCACCCACCCTCTGACATTTCCTATATTTAACCATTCTCGGTATCCCTACCCGCCTATCACCCACCCTCTGACATTTCCTATATTTAACCATCCTTTTTCCACTCTATGTAGCCCCCTACGCAGTAGTGGCAGTGACATGCCTTGCTCGGGGTGAAACGCTTATAAAAAAAACCAAAAAAAAACAATAGGTAGAAAATTTGTGTCACCAACTAATTCCTTAGTATAAGGATTCTGATCTACATTGACTGTCCCAATGTTGTGGCCTTGTGCCAGACTAAGTAAATAGCTATACTAAATAAAGATAATAAGTAAATAACTGACAACTGTAGCATGATGGTTAATAAATTCATATAATTGATGAATTCCTTAATATTGGAATTTTGACATTTATAAGTTATCTTACTGGATGTGCGTTGTGGTGCAGTGGATATCAACTCAGAATGAGAAATTGGAGAGCCAGGTTTGAATTCCAGTGGAATTCATTGCATTCACTTACGCGCAAATACCCTTTGGAAAGGTAATTTGTCATTTCTCCCTCAATCTATGAGTTAGATAGCAGGACAGATTGAGTTCTATAGCCTTGTTTGGCAACCAGTCTACCAGAGAAAGTAATGGCAACCTACTGATGGAAAATCTTCTGCTCAGTCAGTCATATCTCTTTTGAGACATGATCACCTGAGCATGTATGGCACTTAACTGACTGAAGTTACCCTATTACTGTGGACTTATGCCAGGTTACTCTTAACTAAGCTGTTAATAATATAGAATATTCAATTTCAACTTTGCTTTCGGTCAATCAGGTCATTAAAGAAACTTAACAAAGTCTACTTTGTTTTTGCTTCATAGGTTATTAAGAGTTAAGAAATCCTGAATACTTGAGTCAAGTGTATGGATCATGTATTTTATTTGTTAACAATTCCTGTTTCTGCAATGTTAACACACTTTAGATTCTTTGTTCTAAAGCAGTTAAACCACTCGTTTTACCTGTTTTCCACTCATCCAAAAATAACCATATCTAATGAATTTAATTAAAAACTGATGCATATTTTTTTTTCTGATTCATATCTGGGTTTTCCTCAACTTTTAAATCAACCAGTCTTAAAAGAGTAGACCTGATAAAAGTAAATTACACACCTGTGCTATTTAAATCAGTGCAACAGGAACAATAAAATGAATTACAAGAACATTCAACATTTCACACACACACACACCTGATGAAGAATAAATTAATTATTACCATTCAAAACCTTATTCAACTTCTGCTACTTCAGAATATATATATATATATATATATAAAAGGGTATAATATGGAAGCATGGCTGAGTGGTTAGAATATTTGCTTTCCGACTATGAAACTCAGGTTCAAATCTCACCATGGTCAGTTTGTCCCAGCCTGCGGAACCTTTGGAAAGTGCCTGAAAACCATACCATAGGATGATCCAAGCCTTATGAGTAAAAGTGGGTAGATGGCTCTTTTTGAAAAGATGGTTGTGCTGGTTCAAAGTCACAAGTCATCATGACTGAGGGTTTGAATGTTCTGGCTTTGTTCAGACTGTTGTTCATGGTAAATGACACACTCTCTCCCAAAAACTGTAACTAAGGTTGGACTTTGTGGGTGTTGAACAAGCACAAGTGTGCCCAAGCAGGCGTCTGCAATAGGGATTAACTAGTTGCCCTGGTAGACAGGTATCCTTGAATATGAGTGGTCAGTCATTACTCTTTGCCTAACCTTATTTCCACTCTGTGTCAACCTTAATTTTTTTTAATATTCTGAGTCAAATCAAATTATTTGATTTTTCGGGTTTCAAGAAGCAGTTTGTAATTTTTACAACTGCCGAAACAAATTCTGTATTTATAACTGTTCAATTATGTGTTGAGTTTTCTCTATTATACATGTGTGTGTGTGTGTGTGTGTGTGTGTGTGTGTGTGTGTGTGTGTGTGTGTGTGTGTGTGTATTGGGTAGGTGGGTGGGTGAGTGTCTGTGTGTATGTACTAGTTTACGAATATTTAAGTAATTTTATAATGGCATTGGTTGTATTCATTGCATGAGTAATCTAGGATTTTCATCTAAACCAGCGATTCCCAAACTGGGAAAAATTTCCCCCCTGGGGGAAATTTGAAGCTACCAGGAGGGAAATGATTACACTACCTACTAAATAAAAAAATCTCACATTTGCCAAAACTAACCCTGATATTGATACACAAGAAGCAGCATCACCTTCTCAATAATTTAATTCTGAAGTAGAAGAGCAAACAAAAGTCCTTTTATTTGTTACAACCGCTCTCTATAGCTATGCTTAGTTGTTACTAACTGCTCTCTATGCACTTTACTCTGTAACTATAAGTTTATCCGTATATTTGTACATTTGAAAAATAAATTAGTAAGTAGTCTCAGTGTATTTTAACTGCTCTTTCTCTCATACACGTGAAGGGGGAAATCTGGATGGTTGAACTGGGTGTAGGAGGAAATGACAGAAAAAAGTTTGGGGACCACTGATCTAGATAAATTATGCTAATGTTGTGTTTAAGAAAATTTATGCTTTTTAAATCATTAAAAGTAAAACTTTCCAAATAAAGCTAACCTGATACAAAAGAAATAAGAACAATGTATTAGCAACCTTTTGCCACTACTTATTAATAACACCAGCTGACATTTTTTTCAAATCAAATGTTGTTGTGCAATGGACACATGTTTCTGGGCTATTTTTTCATACTGAATCTGAAAATAAAGTCCATTTTGCCCTATCACATCACATTTGCTCTATACAGATGATTACTATTTTGCTCAAGAAAGGCCAAAATGCCTAATTCACAGAGATATGCCATGGCTTAAATATGCAAGTGACATAATTATTTCGTTTCCTGTTAAAATCATTTATCATTCAAGAAAATGTATCCAAATAACTTCCAAAATGAATTCTAAGCTTTTTCAGTTCAGATAAGCTGACCTGAAAATGGTTGATTTTATGAGAGATATCTCACTGGAAAATGTCCTTGTGCCCTCAATGTTCTTAGCCTGTTAAAACTTTGTAGTTTCTGTTTCTTCTTTACTTTTCATAAAAGAAGGTCTATAGAAGTCACTCAAGCACAGTGATTTTAGTTTTTATTAGTAGTTATCACTTTCAGCCTGAAACTGTCATAAGATTTTATCATATTACTTGAATTTACGGAGGTCTGGTATTGTCATGCAGTCTCTGTATAACATGCATAGGAACATTGATAAATATGGGTAGTTAGGGTGCTTGGTGAGTGTATTTGAGACTAGCAAGATTAGAATTTTCTTTATCAGCACTTAAAATAGCCTCCAAACACCAGATAGGCATAGCCAACTAGGCACCACTCCTACTGTTATGAGGAAGCATTTATATATAAAAATAATATTAATAATGTCTAAAAAGTTATAGTAAGGGATTCTATTGAGTCCTACTTGTTATTACAAAAAAGTTTTAATTCATGAAGTAGTTGTTAAATAGAGAACTTAGGAATAGAACATTTTGGACGATTGTAGAATACTTGAGTAAAATCTAGAGAATTAATTCTAAAGGATTCTAGAAATATGCAAATTAGGTGTTAGCCCCTATAAAAATAGGTTTGGAGTAGTCAGTTGTTAAAAGGATTTGCTGACATTATTAACTCCGGGCCTGATTCAGAAGTTGTATATTCAGTTGAAAGAATCTCTACGAAAAGTTGCTGCCCAACTAAAACCTGAAAGAGAACCTCATGGAACTAAATGGGTAAATATTTTTTTTTGACTCTTTCATTCACCAAACTATTAATTATTCTTTATATACACATTTGAGGATTTCCAAAAAGTATAGTGCTTAAACTACTTTGCTAGCTTAACTGGGTAAAGATACTTGACACCTTACCTTCCTCTTCTCTACTTGTAACACTCGTCAGTAGTAAACTCTATGTTTCTTGTTTTGAATGCAACAAAAATTGTATATCTGTAAATATTTTATTTGGTGTTTTTTGTAAATTAAATATTTGTCTGTGATTTAACTCTGAGTTTTGGTCAATCATTTCTTTTTCTTTTGTTTCAACCTAACACATAACACTTCCCATTCCTAACACTGCCAGCATTTTGTCTGACCAAACATTTTTACAAGGCAGTTTCTGGGCTATTGTTACGAGGATGCATTTATATATAAACTGGCAGTATAGCCCGGTGTAATGCAATTGAAAAGTGATTTGTTCACTTTCTTGTACACCCTCATGTGTCTCTGTCAGTCAGTTAAGTGCCATACGTGATACACACTTTGGGCGATCATGTCCTGAAAGAGACATGACTGACTGGGCAGAAGATTATCCCACAGTATGTTGCCATTGCTTTCTGCAGTAGACTGGTTGCCAGCCAAAGCTATAGAATCCAATCTGTCCTGTTATTTAACCCACAACTGGAGGGAAGAGACAGATTAATACCTTTCCCAAAGGGATTTGTGTATAAGTGAATGCAAGAAATTCAACTGGAATACGAACTCGGCTCCCCACTTTGACGTTCCAAGTTGATATCCACTGCACCACAATGAACATCCATGTGTACTGATCAAAATTACTACTTCACGGAGATAAAATGTAACTGATAAGCAGTTCCTTTTCTGTTTATGAAAACTTTTTTCTGACAATTTTTTCTGAACTGAAAATGCATCCTTTAAGTTATTAGTATACTTTTTTTATGATAAACTATTCTAACCAGAAAATGTTTAAAGTTGGTTTTACTTGGCCCTGGCATATCACTGTAAAATGAATATTTTTGGCCTATTTTATGCAAAATAGAAATTATCTGTACTGAGAAAACATGATGTGATAGGATAAAATGGACTTGATTTTCAGATTCAGCATGAAAAAATAGCCCAGAAATATGTGCCCATTGCCCAACAACATTTGAGTCCCCCAAAAAATGTCAACCAGTGTAAGATATTTTGTTGTTATGGTAATATGAGGAATATTTGCTTATTGGCTCTTTTTGCTATAATGGAATATCTCATCATAAAATAGAGGATATTAGGTAATATAACCAATAAATAAAGATGTGGATATGGTAATATGAGGAATATTTGCTTATTGGCTCTTTTTGCTATAATGGAATATCTCATCATAAAATAGAGGATATTAGGTAATATAACCAATAAATAAAGATGTGGATATGGTAATATGAGGAATATTTGCTTATTGGCTCTTTTTGCTATAATGGAATATCTCATCATAAAATAGAGGATATTAGGTAATATAACCAATAAATAAAGATGTGGATATGGTAATATGAGGAATATTTGCTTATTGGCTCTTTTTGCTATAATGGAATATCTCATCATAAAATAGAGGATATTAGGTAATATAACCAATAAATAAAGATGTGGATATGGTAATATGAGGAATATTTGCTTATTGGCTCTTTTTGCTATAATGGAATATCTCATCATAAAATAGAGGATATTAGGTAATATAACCAATAAATAAAGATGTGGATATGGTAATATGAGGAATATTTGCTTATTGGCTCTTTTTGCTATAATGGAATATCTCATCATAAAATAGAGGATATTAGGTAATATAACCAATAAATAAAGATGTGGATATTAGATTATATGATTAATAAATGAAGAAGGTATTTGGACATACTATTTTTAGTCAAGTTATACTGGACTAGAAAATGTCATTTTTGAAAGTTAGAACTGTCACAGGAATCACCTCTTTGGTTGCAAGGTGTGGATGGTTTATAGTAAATATTTAACAATCATGGAACATTTGCCTTGCAAACAATATTGGTGGACTCATGGTAAAAATTAAAAAATAAGAAACAAAATATTGATTTTAAAACAAATCACAATGCATGTTACTAACAAAAGGAGTTACATGTAAACATTATTGAAATTAAAAGAAAACACTCCACCCACGTCTATTGAACAGGTGAAGAGGCTTATCCCTTGTTTCCTGTTTAGGATGCGGTTTCCGGTTTTCTCTTTTCTAATCTTCTCACTATTTTTTTTTTTTTTCAATTGGAGTAGATAGACTAAACTATCGCCCGGTTCACACTCCACCCACGTCTATTGAATAGGTGAAGAGGCTCATCCCTTGTTTACTGTTTAGGATGTGGTTTCCGGTTTTCTCTTTTCTAATCTTCTCACTCTTATGTAGCCCCCTGCACATCAGTGGCGTTACCGCCTTGCTTGGGGTGATATGATTAAAAAAAAAAAAAAAAAACACACACACATTAAAATCATCTATAAGAATGTGTGAAAGTTTAGTGAACCAAAGAAAGTGAATGCATCCAAGCCACAGTGTTCTTTACTTATGATTTACTACATCTAAAAGCAATAGGAAAGAGAAGGAGAGGATATATTTAATTTTTTATATACTTAATGGATGTTTTGGGCAAAGCCAAGTGGGATAACCTACAGAACATACTAATGGTATTGTGCTAAAAGCATAGTGCTACAATGTTCTGTTTTTTCTGTCTATAGTAACAACCAGAAAAATATGCATAAATTGTATCATGATAATACAGATGCAGAGAATATTTTTATTTGAATATAATACAATTGAAATTTCCAGAAATGTTGATATCATACATAATAAATAAAAAATTATTTGAAATTATTTTTTAAATTGAAAATCACATTTTCCATTGTTTGTTAATTTCTTATTTAAATATCATTTATCTATTTTTAACTTATGAGATAAACATAAAATTGCTCTTAAGATTTTTTGATGCTGCATATATCTTTAATAAAAAAGGAAGGAAATCAATGTAAACATTTTATTCGAAAATTCAAACTCTTATCTTGATTATTTTTAAAAACGAAACAAATAGTGTTTAAATGCTTTCATTTATTAACAAAACATCTTAGAGTGATGCTTGTTTAGTTTTTTTAACATAGGATTGGTTAGTGTTTAAATGCTAAAAAATCCTTTACCATAAATGGATATAAAATAAATTAAATTACTTATTAGAGTATCGAAATATTCGAATTATTACTCGTTTATCTAAAGCTATTATTAATGAAATAAAATAATATAAGGTCCAAAGGTACAATAATTTTCCTCAATTTAGCCAATTCTAGCCCAATGAAAACAGGTTTTTTTAAGTTAAGTAAAAAGGAAATGGTTCAAAGAAGGGAAATAACCACCCAAATCACAAGACAAAAGACCTTTAGTTGTGTTTTTTGTACTTAAAAAAATAAAAGTAAGAAATATTCAGAGGATTGAAACTATAAAATAAGAATTAAATCAATCATATTTGTAAGAGGTTACATTTTTTTCTTTTGAATAACTAACAGTTGTTTGCTATATTTTATGTTAGGTTTTATTTTTAGTTTCATTCTATCGATTTAATTTGACATATAAAAGTTTTACTCGAATTCGAGCACTATTAAGCCGGAACATATTTTTGTAAGGATCATTTTCTCATAGGACACCGACTGGTCTTCTCTCTTTCACTGTTCACTCTCTCTCTTCCCAGTTTATATGTCTGTCTGTGAGTCTCAATGTCCTAAAAGCCGCTTTTTATCGTCTTGTTTGACCAATTTTTTTTTTTTTAAACACTATCCATCGGGTGATAAGAATATCCAGGGAAAGATCCAGAGGTAAGAAGCGTCACAATATTGTTCCTATTTAACTTTACATAGCTCCTCAAAATTAACGATCGTATGAGTGAAGAAGTTATTACAAAAACAACAACTACTTTAAGTAACTACTACTACTATATTTAATGAAGATGTGTATGGTGACCCCTCACGTCTTTTTTTTTTCAGAGTGGGACCTTATTTTTTATTGGCTTTCTTTCCCTTTTTTTCTTCTCTTTTAATAATTAAGAAAGTTGAGGAGGATGTGGGTTCTTGCATTTTTAGTTGGCCGGGGCAATGGTGTTTGGGTGCTACAATGATGATTCCATAGAAAATAAATAAAAATTTAAAAATCCCTTATAAATTTTGTATATAAAAAAATAAAATAAAAAAGTAAAATAAATGATGTAACCATATAATGATTTAATGTAATTGTAAAATGTAAACAATGCAAATTTATTGTCTTGTTTAAAAAAATGATTTTTTGGTGTAGAAATTTTGGTTACGACTTTGTCTTTATTTAATTTTTATTTTTAAATTTGCCACTTTTTTGTATTTTAGAATTACGTGTGTGTGTGATTATACGTAATTAACATGTTTTTTTTTATTTAGTTTTAGTGTGTGTTTCTTTCGTTTTTTGCATTAAAAATACTTTATATTATTAATTATAAAAAAAAGCTCTGACCTAATTCTAAAACAAGACAAGATTCAGAAATTGAAAAAATGATTAAGGATCATTTATTTTATTTATTTATTATTGAATAAATTTTAAATCATACGCATACACAAAAAGCAAACCGATTTTTTCAATTTTTAAAAACCTCTGTTCTCATATGTGACACTGTGAAAAGTATTTTGGAGGTAAAGAGCGTTAAAATTAAATTAAAAATTATTTTTAATTTTTTTTTTTATCATTAATTAGTTCAGAGATTGGTAAAATGACCCAATAATTCACTTACTATTTTTAATCATATTTAAAAAAAATAACCTCATGTTTTAAAAATGCAGCTTTCATTTGATGTAGTCTTGTGACTTTGATAATTTAAAAAAAAATCATTACTAGGGTTTAAAAAAATAAAATAATTTTATATTCAACAAAACAAGTCTGTGATTTTTTTCTTTGTAAAAATTTATTTTTATTTTTCATAACTGACACAAAATTCTGTCAGTTAAGTAATTTGTTCAATAAGAGATACATTATTTTACATTTTTTTGTGTGTTATTGTCATATTTAATAATAATAATTTAATTTATTTTTGGGCCTCCAAAAACGATTTGTGCTTTTTATTATATCTTATAAAATTAAAAAGACAATTTTCCCATTAAAATTTTTACTTTTGTAAAAAAATGAAGATTGCCTTGAAAATATTTTTTTTTTTTAAATTTTTATTTAACTTAGAAATTAATACTAGCAATGATTCGTTTCAAACCTTGATTTTTTTTCTTTTATTGAGTGTTATTTTTGGCAGTATAGGACAAGAAAATTTTTTTTTTTTAAGTTAGAGAACTGTCACAGGAATCACCTCTTTGGTTGCAAGGTGTGGATGGTTTATAGTAAATATTTAACAATCATGGAACATTTGCCTTGCAAACAATATTGGTGGACTCATGTGAGCCCCTAAAAATTAAAAAATAAGAAACAATCTATAGTAACAACCAGAAAAATATGCATAAATTGTATCATGATAATACAGAGAATATTTTTATTTGAATATAATACATTTGAAATTTCCAGAAATGTTGATATCATACATAATAAATAAAAAATAAAGTTATTTTTAAATTGAAAATCACATTTTCAATTTTTTGTTAATTTCTTATTCAAATAACATTTATTAATTTTTAACTTACATTATAAACAAAATTGTTCTTAAGAGTTTTTGCTGTTGTATATATTTTTAATAAAATAAGATGGGTGTTGAACAAAGTTACGAGTTCATGTCATTTAGACAACAATTTGAAACAAGGACAAAAATACAATTTACCAAATGCAAAATGCATTTATTGATAAATAAACCTTGGCCTGTTTGTGTCGGACTGAGATGTATTGCGAAGCATGTGTGTATCGGCGAGGGTATCACGTGTGTGCATTGGCATTGATAAGCATTTATACGATATATCTGTGTGTCTGCATATATATGGGAAAGAATCTGTACTTATCTACCTGTAGTGAGCCAGGGGATCTGGTGTTTCTGATGTAGGTTGTTAGCAGTTTTCAATTAGTTACCAGTGCACATGCACATTCTGTTCCCTTTAGCTGGCAAAATGAAAATCTCTCCTTGGTCATTTTTGATGGGCTATTTATGATGTAACATGAGGACGTAGTTGAGAGTGAAACTGCACACCTATTTGGGGATTTCAGTTGAATGTTTGCTTCAAGGAAAATGTGTGGTATTTTAAGAAGAAAGAAAAAACATATTTTTCAACCAATTGTTTTTTTAGTCTACTTTAAATACTCACCACCCAGGTTGCAAAAAAAATTTGGTAATATGATCTGGTAGTATATGTATAGTTTAAAATTGTGTGAAAATGAACATTTGTGTGAAAATTTGTGTGAAAATGAACATTTTTGAATTATATCATTGTAAACAGACATGTAGTAGCTATCAAAAAATGTTTTGTGTATGTAGACATGTCTTGATGTTGGCCACATTGGAGTAAACTGTAATTTGGACATCCATGTTTTGTAGATCCTGCACAAAGGTAGTTGTAGGATATACATCATTTTTGTCGTCAATATATTGTCCAGATAAAGATAATGAGCTGAAAACGATTTCAGCTGGGGTCTAACCTAAATCCTGTTTGACAATGCTCCTGATGGACAGTTGGACGATTGGTAAATTATCTACACAGTTAATTGCATTGGGCCTCCTTGTAAGCGATGCTTTCAACTGCCTGAAATCCTTCTACTAGGCCATTAGTATATGCGTGGTATGCAGTTGTTTGAATATGTTAGGTGCCTAGCAGGAGGTTGAACTTGCTGAAGAGTTTCAACTGGAACTGTGTGCCTCTGTCAGTTGTGATGACTGCGGGTGCACCATAAATGGCTATCCACTCTTTGAGGATGGTTTTTGTCAGTGTCCCTTAATGGAATTGCAGTGGGCCAACAAGAAAACTGATCAATGATTGTTACCAAATAGCAGTAGTTTTGGCAAAGTGGTTGGGGTCCGACATTGTCTATGTGTAGGTGTGAGAATCTAGCATCAGATTTACTAAAAGTTCGGATGTTTGACTCTGTGTGGATGTAGACTTTGCAGTGCTGGCAGTTTATGCAGTTTCTTGTGCAAAGTCTAACGCCTTTGTTTATTTCAGGCCAAACAAATCTTTCACTGATTAGTTTCAAAGTGGCTCTCTTGCTTGGATGGAAGAGTGAGTGAAAATGATCAAATATGTGCTGTTACAGTGAAGGTGGGACATAAAACCTAGGGGTGGGTGTTGTGGTGTCACAATATAACTGTTAATGAAGTTGGCACTAGTTTGAGTTGCGTAGAAGTGTTTTGGAGTATCTGTTGCATAGTTGAGCAGGTAAGTTGTGACTAAGAGAATCCTGAGTGATGGAGGTTGTATTTGGCCTGGAAAGTGCAATGTTTTGGTCACCTTTGATGTACCTTATTTCAGTAGAGAACTGTGATATGTACTTTAGGTGATGAGTGTCTCTGGGTATGTACTTGTCAGGATGTGATGATAATACATATATTAATGGCTTGTGATTTGTGTAGATTGTGAATGTTCTGCTCTCAAGTACATGTCTGAAATGTTTTATTGCAAGATAGATTGCTAAAAGCTCTCTTGAAAATTTATTTTGACTGTGTTTGGCAGAGAAGAAAGATGTGAGTACTTATGTGGGTGTTATCAGATGTGAGTGTTATCAGTCTCTTAGTGGTAGACTGTGCCTCCACCAATGTACTTGCATTATTAGTCATAATCAGTTTAGTTTCAACATTGTCAATGAGGTGTGTTAGTTTGGGGAAATTTTACAATATAGATTTGGCTTGGTTGAAAGCATCAAGTGCTTCCATATTGAGTGTCAATGTTTGTTTTTGTTTCTTTCTTTTATTTTGCAAAATGTTTGTCAGTGGTGAAAGTATTTTCGAACAACCTGGGATGAAGCAGCAATAATAATTCACAAGCCCTATAAATCATGCAGCTGACAAAATGAGGCAGTTAGTATTGCTGTATCGCTTCCACATTTGTAGGTAGAAGTGTGATTCTGTCTCTGTCAGTTTGCCCCAAATCTGCAATTGCTTGACACCAAATGTGCACTTGTCTAGCTTTATTTTCAAGCTATAATGTGCTAGTCTTTGTAGAACTTTGTGCAGTTGTTAATTATGTTGCATCTCATCTAGATTTGCTATAAGGATGTCATCTATGTAAGCGTACATGTGTGATAATATACTCAGCATGTTGTTGATGAGACCTTGAATGGTCTGAGTAGCATTTCTAAATCCGAAGGGTGTGGTCACGTCCATTTTCAGACTTTCCTCTTCTGTTACCAGAATCTGTTAGTAAGCCTTAGCCAGATCCTGTTTAGAGAATACTGCCATGCACTGAAGTCTTAAGATTAAGTCATGTATGTGTGGGATGGGATAGCGGTCTGGTATCGTTGATGCATTGAGTCATCGATAATACATACATAAAAAGATTTCTAGTCTGGTTTAGGGACTAGGTAGAGAGGTGAAGTGTAGAAACTTTCAGAGGTTTTGATAATACCATCGTCAATCATTCGCTGGAACTCTCGTTTGGCATAACTATTTCTTGAGTGATAAATGTTGCAGAGTTGAATAGACTGAGGGTCCTGTGTTTCTTATATGGGGCTTTGTGTTATGCGTGATTGTATCAGTAATGTTGAATAGTTTGGTAATGTCTGGATACTGGTTGAGGATATTGGTGTAGATTTTATTGTGATGAGTTGTGAAACAGATTCCACTTGAGTTGAGTTTGCTTTCCCTTCATTTTGATGTCCATCAAATTGTCTGAAAGCATTTAGTTGTGCATGCGGATGGATATATTGTAATGTTAAAGAAAATCATCTCATATTATGGGCATGTTCACATTGGCCAGCACAAAGTTTGAGATGAAATTCCAGCATAGTCCTAGGTGTAGGTTAAGTTCATGTCATATTTCTGTATTTTGGAACTTTGCTGCTTGCAGGCAAAATGTGGAAGAAGTTGGTCTGTGTTCAGGTAGGGATTACACTTATCTCAGCTCTAGTATCCACAAGAAACACGTGTCTGCTGTTCTGGTCTTCTACATAGAACAAGCGACATGTTCTTCTTCCTCCAGTTGCAGTTATCACTATTACTGGCTGGAATGGGAATTTTCCTGTTGCTTGAAGTTACAGAAGTTGTTGTATTTCCTGACATCATTGCTGACCTGAAGGTGATACCAGCACAAACCACTTTGGGATTGTCTATGTGGTTACCTCTCTCTGTTTCTGCTTTTATAGTACCTGCTTTGGGGCTCCTCAGCTGTTTGCTTTGAGTTTGGTGAGCTTTCAGCTTGCTCATCTCCACCTTTAATTTCTGCAGCTCGTTGTGCTGTTTAGAGTAGTAAGTGCTCTGATCCTCTTTGGGCTGCTGCTCAACTCATGTATCCTATCAACAGTTACTGCCAGTTTGTTGATAGAGGTGGTGTCTCCCACCGACACTAGTATTTGTATTGCAGTGTGAGGAAGTCTGTCTAGCCACAAGCATTGTAGTACTTTCTTGGACATAGTATTTTGTCGGAGTTGCATTCACATGTATCACAGTCGTTGTGATAGTCCTGTCACCAAGACTGATGTTATTGAACAGGTCTCATAACATGGCCTCTTCAGACAGACTTCATCTCGTCAGGGTGTTATATGGGTGTATTTCATGTACTGCGTCGAACAAGTCAGTTACCTTGTCAATGACTTTAGGTGGCAACACTTCCATCATGTTTGCAAACTTGATTCTCTGTGATGTTATTTTCCTGATGGAAAAAAGGGCTTGTAATTGAGTAAACCAGTTCTTAATGTTTGAACCATTAAAAGGTGGTAGATGTTGGTTTGCGGATACTTCAAAAACTTCTTTGTTGTTAGAGAAAAAGAAAGAAATAGATTGACTGTTTTTTCTGTTTGTGTTTGTGAGAAGGAAATAGTGACAAACTGTGGGGAAGGAAAATGTGGTAAACTCTGTCAGCAAGCAAGTGATGATGAGAGACACAATAGTTTCTGGACAACGTTATGTAGCAGAAGTTGTGATGTTTTTGAGATCAGTGTCGTAATTTTAAACCTGTTTTAGATGCAAAATTGTTCTGCTTCAATATATGTTACTTGTTTTGGTGTTGTGGTCACCAATTGTTAAACCTAGTTACAAGTTTATATGGTTTACAAAATGCAAAATACATTTATTGATATGCAAACCTGGGTGTGTTCAGGTCAAACTGAGATGTGTGTTTTGGCAAAGTTGTCTGTGTCGTATATGCATAAGAATTGATAAGTGTCTATGGAATGCATGTATGTGTGTCTTCGAATGAGAAAGAGTCTACTTATCTACTTCTAATAAGCCAGAGGATCTGGTGTTGCTGAAGTGGGCTGTTACCAGTTTTTGACCTGGCCGTCAGCATGCATGTACATTCCGTGTAGTGCATTGTCTCCTGCATCCATTCTCTTCAGCTCACAGGATAAAAATTCCTCTTGGTCATTTTTGACAGACTATTTATGATGTAGTGTGAGAATGTAGTTGATAACAAAACTGCACACTTATTTGTCAATTTGAGTTAAATGTTTGTGCCAAAGAAAATGTTTGGTGATTTAAGGAGAAAGATAAACATATTTTTCGTATAATCGTTTTTTAGTTTGCTATGAAAGAAAACAATGTTAACATTTTATTAGAAAATTCGCTTTCTTATCTTGATTATTTTTAAAAACGAAACAAATAGTATGCGTAACTACTTTTATTTAAAAAAAAAAAAAAAGAAAATGAAACGGCTGATATACAGAATGGTGCTTGTTTAGTTTTTTTAACATAGGATTTAGTCTTTAAATGCTAAAAAATCCTATAACCATAGATTTCCAATAGAGATGAAGTATAAATTACTTTATAGAAATATGCTAGTTATTACTTGTTTATCTTAGGATATTATTAATAAAATGAAATACAGTTCAACTCCAAAGGCTGTTGGACCAAATAATTCCCTCCATTTAGCCAATTCTAACCTAATGCAACATAGTTTAAGTTAAGGGGAAAATGGTTCAAAGGGAAGTAATCAGCCAAACCACCAGACAAAAGACCTTTAGTTGTGTTTTTTGTACTTAAAAAAATAAAAGTAAGAAATATTCAGAGGATTGAAACTATAAAATAAGAATTAAATCAATCATATTCGTAAAATAGGTTACATTTTTTCTTTTGAATAACTAGCAGTTGCTTGCTTTATTTTATGTTAGGTTTTATTTTTAGTTTCATTCTATCGATTTAATTTGACATATAAAAAGTTTTACTCGAATTCGAGCACTATTAAGCCGGAACATATTTTTGTAAGGATCATTTTCTCATAGGACACCGACTGGTCTTCTCTCTTTCACTGTTCACTCTCTCTCTTCCCAGTTTATATGTCTGTCTGTGAGTCTCAATGTCCTAAAAGCCGCTTTTTATCGTCTTGTTTGACCAATTTTTTTTTTTTTTTAAACACTATCCATCGGGTGATAAGAATATCCAGGGAAAGATCCAGAGGTAAGAAGCGTCACAATATTGTTCCTATTTAACTTTACATAGCTCCTCAAAATTAACGATCGTATGAGTGAAGAAGTTATTACAAAAACAACAACTACTTTAAGTAACTACTACTACTATATTTAATGAAGATGTGTATGGTGACCCCTCACGTCTTTTTTTTTTCAGAGTGGGACCTTATTTTTTATTGGCTTTCTTTCCCTTTTTTTCTTCTCTCATTCGTCTTTTCTTTTCTTTTTTAAATAAGAAAGTTGAGGAGGATATGGGTTCTTTTTTTATTCAGTCGGGGCAAAGGGGTTGGGGGTACATTTTTTTTTTCTTTCTTTCTTTTAATTGATTTTAGAACTGGATAAAAATCAGGGTGACAGCTACAATAATGATTCCATAGATCGTAGACAATAAAATCTTTTAAAATCCTTTATAAATTTGGTAAAAAAAAAGTTTAAGAAGTAAATGAAAAAGAAATTAAAATAAAACAATTCAAATTTATTGCATTGTTTAAAAAAGGTTTTTTTTTTGTTGTTTTTTTGTTTTTTTTTACTAAGTGTAAATTTTGGTTATGACTGTCTTTTTTAATTTTAAATTTGCAACTTTTTATATTTTAAAGTGTGTGTACGTAATTAACGTTTTTAGAGTGCGTGGAGGTCTCTCTTTCGTTTTTTGTACATAAAAAAATAACTTTAAATTTATACAAATAAGGTCTGACCTAATTCTCTTTAAACAACACAAGATTTAGAGAAATTAAAAAATTTAAAAAAAATGATTTAGGATTATTTATTTATTTTTATTATATTTTATTATTGAATAAATTTAAAATCATACAAGCAAACAAATTTTTTTTTCAATTTAAAAAAATCGTCTGTTCTCATTTTTATCTGAAAAAAAATTTGGAGGTAAAGAGCGTAAAAAATTAAATTTATTTTTTTTATTTTTTTTACTTCTAAAATCATTATTAATTTTAGTTAAATTTAGTGAAATGATCCAATAATTCACCTCTTCTTATTCTTAATCTTCTTTAATATTTAAAAAATATCCTCATGTTTTAAAAACGCAACTTTCATTTGATGTGTAGTCTTGTGACTTTCACAATAATTTAAATAAAAAATCCTTGCGCTGCTATAAAAATAAATAAAATCATATACTACTAAAAACTAGTCTTTGATTTTTTTTTAATTTTCTTTGTAAAAAGATTTATTTTTACGTTTCGTAACTGACACAGAGAATTGTGTGTCAATTTGTCTTTTGTTCAATAAAAAATACTTTGTTATTTTTGTAATTGTCATAAATTTTATTTTTATCATCGAATTTTTTTATATTAAAATTTTATTTAATTATTTTAAAATTAAAAAAATATTTTTCCCATTAAAGATTTTAATTTTATAAAAAATAAAAATTGCCTAAACTTAAAATTGAAAATAATCTTTTTAAAATTTTTTGTTTAACTTAAATTTAATACATTTTTTTTTCTTTTTGCAATGATTTTTTTTTTTTGTTTTAAACCTTGAATTGCAACTTGAGTAACTGTTTAGTGTTGTGCTATTTTTACATTTTTATTATAAAATTTAAAAATATATCCAGGAAATTTATACCCTTTTTTATATATATTTTTTTAAGCCAAACCTTACAACATTGTTTGTAATAAACTTAAATGTAAATTTAAATTATTTAAAGTTTTTACACCTAAAAAATCTTTCTCTCCATCTGTTTTCAAGCAAACACACACACACACACACACACTTCTTCTGTAATAAACTTTAAAAGACTATATTCAATATTCCTTTCCATTATTTTGGTTTTATTATTGTTTCTTCGTGGAAGAAAAAAGTGCTGTCGAAATTTCGCAAAATTATTTTCAAAACGCAACAATTTTTCTATTAAATTCTTTTTATTACGTTTAAATGTTTTTTGTTTACTTTTAGTTTTTTGTGATTATTGTTTTTAATATAAAATTTTATTTTTAATTTAATAATATATTACAAATTTTCATTACATATTTATTTTCATTTTTTTTTAATTTTTGCTCATTTTTAGCCCATCCGTTTTTCGGTCGTTAAAGGAAATAAAAAATAAATAAATGATAAAAATAAAGTAAAAAAAAACAAAAAAACAAAAAACTGTTGCTACTGTTGGAACTGGTTTCATTTCGAAAGATTTTTTTTTTAGTTTTTTTTGTTTTTTTTTTAATTTAAACATAACTTAGCAAGCATCTATGTTGTTTTTGTTTATCAGTCAGTCAAGTGCCATACGTGATACACGCTTGGGCGATCATGTCTCGAAAGAGACATGACTGACTAGGCAGATCTCGCAGTAGGTTGCTATTGCTTTCTGCGGTAGACTGGTTACCAGCCAAGGCTAAAGAACCCAATCTGTCCTACCGGAGAGCAGAGACGGATTACCTTTCCTAAAGAGTATTTGCGTCAGTCGTATAAGGGATGCAAGGAATTCAACTGGAATTCGAACTCGGCTCTCCGATTTCTCGTTCGGAGCCGACATCCACTGCGCCACAACGCACATCCTTTTTTTGATTATCATTAAAGAAAAAATATTAAGATTGCTACTGATTAACCAAAAGAAAAATTTATCTTGTGGGATAACGTCATCTGTTATGCCCCTACGCTATATCTGAAGTTTTGTTTACTTTTTTTTTTAGCATTTCCAAAAATAAGATATCGTTTCGGTTGTAGCCCCTTTATTTTTAAAATAAGTCTTCAAATCTTAGCTTTATTGAAATTTTAAGTGTAGTCCCTAAACTTATAGGTAAGGTCTTTGTTTTACACACCTTTGTCCTTTAGGAGTTATTATTGGTAAAAAAATATTTCTTTGTTTTTGTTTTGTTTTTTTGTTTTTTGATCATCAGTTTTGTTTGCTATATTGACACTCACGAGTTACCACCTAGGTTTTGTCGCAGAAGATAACTGATAGTCCGAAAAAGATTTTATGCATAAAAAATAAAAAAGTACTAAAAAGAAATAATCATTGTCCTCTCAAAATTCATTATTTTTTAAACAAAATTCAGATTCTACTAAATTTGTTATTTGATCTGTGAGTTTTAACTGGTGACTTTCCGTAGAGATCAAGTGACAGCAAACCTCTTCAATGTTCCAAACACATTCTTACTGATTTGATTAATTTGGTTTTACATTTTTTTAAATATATTTTTACAAGGCTCTTTAAAACTGTTCCATGTACTCTGATAATGATGGGTAATACTGTTAACTTCATACTCCACAATTTTTGTATTTTATTGTTTTCTTTTACTTTCTTTCAATTTAATCTTGTGCTGGAATAATGGGTTTTCTTTGTAATGACAAGAGCTGGTCATAAGGCTTGGATTAGATAAAGTGCTTAAAATTATTCCCTTAAGATAGTTAATTTTTGTAAAGTATGGTTTACAGATTTTTATGACTTGAACTTTGCACATCTCCTAGTTTACATTATATTGATATTATGTATTAGCTGGTCTTAAAATTTATAAACATGTACTTATCAATTGTTGAATGCAAGACAAGATGCAAAATCTTTGAGAACTGTCTCCATAGATTTACTTTGAAACTTTTCATGTAAAATATTATTTCAGTATTTTCTCAGATACAGTTTTATCATCTGGGAATTAATGCATGGATAGTGGGCCTTAGGTATCGTGCAATTTTCCTCTAAGTGCTCATCACTTTTCAGATTATTCTTACTCTTCCTAATAGACTTTCTATCTGTAACAATGCCCATTTTTTTATTCATGCCTATTCTGTCTGTCACCATACTAAGTTCACTAACAAGAGCTGATATGATTGACCTCCTTCAATTTTTAAAGTCATGTGAATTCAAACTTCAATGGGTCATTGATTAATTTCTTCTCTTCCGTTCACTCTTGTGGTACATCAGTTTCTTGTCTGTTTGTATTGAAAAATCCCACAAAATCATTTCTGATTCAAGGACTTTCTCAAGTTTACAGTTATACCATTCCATTTCCAATGTATGATTTTGGCAACTTGATCCTGTATCCACCTTTGGCGAACCTGAAGCAGTCTACCACCACATTTAATTTTGTTGTTTATCATTTTGTTTTGCTTTTTTTCAGCGCAGTCCTATCAATTGTTACTTAAACTTTCGATTATCAAAAGAAATATTGAAAAATTACAATATTTAAACAAATTTGGATGGGGTCAGTTTCTCATACAATGTTAAAGTATATCGATCATAATCCGCTATAAGGTTGTATGAGAAACTGGTCACCCCCTCCTAAAATTGTTTAAATATTGAAATTTTTGCAAATATTTTTTGTCATTCGTAAAGTTTAAGGTGTAAAAGATAATATTGCACTGGAAAAAGTTAAAAACATTTGATAATGAACACATTTACAGGTGGCGGTAATGTTGTACTGGTGACTGGTTTAAAAATGGAGGCTCGATTTATTATAACGTTGTACGTATGAGAAACTGATCCCCCCCTCCCCTGAAAATGTTTAAATATTGAAATTTTTCAAAATGTTTTTTGTCATTTGTAAAGCTAATGGGGTAATCGATAGGACTGCACTGAAAAAATTAAAACAAAATGAAAAACAACAAAATTAAACATGGTGGTAGTCTGCTTCAGGTCCACCCTACCTTTTTATTCTAATTTGAAGCTAAATTTGGTTTGTCACTCAGAATGTGTGTTACAGCTGTATCAAATTTACCACATATTCTCTAAAGTGGTGATATTTATTCTTTGGGGGATATGCATACTGATAATATTTATACTAATATCTTGATCTTTAGTTACATTTATAGTGCCTTAAGTTTTAGATGGGCAGCGCCTATCTCCTCTCCAAGCTCTTGACCAACAGCCAAAAACCATGTTGCTTGCCCTCTGTCTGTACAGTAGGTATTAGGGTTTTGAATTCGGAGTTGTCCTACTCTTAGACTAGTTTTGACAAATGTTATAGGGCTCGGTCTGTCCTGTTATTTAGTTGGGGGAGAGAAGAGATGGATTCATACTTTTACCTGGGGTATTAGCATGTAATTAAATTGAATGAACTCAACTAGATTTTGAACTCTGCTCTCTGATTCCTCAATCTGAGCTGTTATCCATTATCCATCATGTTGACTTGATACAAAATCCAAATTCACTCTTACACTTAAGATTTTTTTCATAATATATTTCTGTTCCTTTTATTAAATCAAACATTAAAAAGTATTTTTGTTTGCATCAGCACTTGAAACTAATATCATCTTGAGAATGATAGAATTTTTATTTGGGACAACTGGTTAGATTTTTTGGGATGATGACAGGAGGGTAAAATAATAATATACTTGTCATAAATAGTTTATTAAAATCTTTTTAAACTGTTGAATAAAACGCAGATGGTAAATGAAGGAGTTAAATTTAGATATTTGTACTATTTATCCCTATATGTGAAAAATCATTAAGATCTGATTTCAGATTTCATCATCGTTTAAGGTCTGTTTCCATGCTAGCATGGGTTAGAGGGGGTTTTCTTGATGTCTCTTTTCCAGGCTGCCTGATTTATTTATTTATTTATTTTTTTTTTTTGTGAGGCTTGATTGTACTCTCAAATCCATTTGTCTTTGATTAGCTGGGTCTACGTTTTACATGGTCCACCTATGTAATTGAGTGATGAAATATTGGAGCAAATTTTACAGATGTATACCCTTACCGACATCAAGCAGTTTAAAAGACTGGAAACTCAGTGTTTTTTATCAGGACACCATCTCTAGGAACATTGCATACCAAGGTTATAGAGTTTAGCCTACTCTTTTCTACACAGAATTGGTCTGGAGTTTTTCTTACTCCAGAGATTTCCTTCTCTTACGTGCTATCCAAAGCTAAAGACTTTTACCCAGCCTAAGCAGTTTAACATCATACTTCAAATTGAATTTTGCTTTGATAAACAGAGGAAGAAAATTACATTTTTTCAGTCAATTTTTAGTTTTAAAAATAAACTTGAATGAACCATTAACATACAATCTTTCTATTATGCTCTCTGTTTATCAAAAATCAAAATGAAAACATAAGGGCAATTTAAAGTAATAAGCATGGAGAATTTACCCACAGAATAAAGCAAATTTTAAATGAAAATGATTTCGATAAAAACTTTAGAAACTTAGATGAAATTCATGAATACTCTTATATGAATTCATAGAGAATAAGTTTAAGGCCTCTAAGTTCTCCACAGAGAATTGTCCTATAGAGCCTAGTGGATTAAAGAATTGGTTCAGGAATTTGGTAACATGGGGATTGTAGGTCTGGCCGTGTGTACTTGGAATCAGTGAGTAATAACTGAGCAGTACTAAAAATAAAAACTAGATGAGATACCCCTAGACATGTGCAGTGGAATAAAAACAGTCTACCATAGTTTAATAGACTATTCAGTTTGGAATTCTCTGTAGATTACCCAGAGCGACATACATCTGATGAAGGCCAGAACATTGTGTTAGCAACAACGAAGATAAGAACAATAGTCTGCATGTAAATAGTTAGCCGTTTGCCCCACGTTATAGTCACCCTATTTGCTGTTAATAATTTGTTTCAGTAAAATAACACACCCCTCATTGTGTGCAGGGGGCATGAAATTGGTTTGACTAAGAACACTTAGCCAACTTCCAGGTGCTTCATTGACCCCCTGATTTGCCAGATTTAAATCTCTGTTGACAGTGTAAAGGACATATTGAAGATCTCACCACATTTCCTGCAGCCACACCCAACAAATACAACATGGTTATTGACATTTCTGCATAGATATACCCACACAGCAAGTCTAGTAACTTGTAAATTCAGTGCCACATCACATAGCCATCATTATTCAGTTGAAGGGTGGAGCATGTATTTTAGTTTATTTACGTGAGAAAGAAAAAGATATTTGCATAAGTATATTTTCTTAATTTTGGAAATAGTAAAAGGTATTAAGTTTCATTTATATCATCATTTTCATTGTTTAATATATGCTGTCATGCTAGCATGGGTTGGACTTGATGGCTCTTTATCAGGTCGCTTGATTTTGTGTAAGGCCTGGCTGTAATCTCAGCTTTCTTAAGTCGTTTTTAAATAGCTGTGTTCATGTTTTATATGGTCTACCTATCCCTTTTTGACCATCAGCCTCAATAAACTTACAATTGCTGACTGGGTTTTCTATGTCCATTCTCTCAACATACCCAAACCATCTAAATCTTGCTTAACGCATAACATCTGTTATACTAGCAATACTCAGCCTCTTTCTTAACTCCTCTGATGATTTTCTATCCCTAAGATTGACATTGCACATCTACCTTACCATTTACGTGTCAGTTCGAGCAGTTCTATTAATATCATCTCCCTTAAGCTACTAGGTTTCCTTACCATATTGCATAACACTTCTACCACAATCTGTATATAGCTTTCCTTTCATCCTGTATGAAAATACTTGAGATTTTAGAATAGGCAAAAGTTTCCTAAACTTTTTTCAACCTGATCTTACACAGGATATTGAACTTGCTTCTGCACTTCCACCTTCACTTAACATCTCACCAAGATAGCAAAACTGATCAACAACCTCTTACTCAACATTATCAAGCTCAACCTTCTTGTCTTGGTCAGTTGTGACTGGTAGGCTCAGGCAAGTTCTGCATTTAAAATTCATCACATTGTCCAATCTACCGTTCAATCCATTATGTCGCTTATGCACTCAGTGAGTACAATAGTTGCAAAAAATAGAGTTTGAACCAACACCCTTACAATAGATTCCCCATGGTTGCTTTTCTGTGGTTAAAGTTGAACCTCAGTTTACATCATTAATCATCACCTTTGTCATAATACTTGTTAAATCTGAAGTTTCAACTTGTTGTCATAGGACTGTTTGGAATTAATGTTATTGGCTTGAGAAATGTTTTTCCATTTGTTGGCTTTTGTTTTATAGTACTTTGCTTTTTGCTTGTGTAAATTCTGCAAATTAACATGTTGCCAAAATACAAGAGCACATTAAAAAACTGGTAAAACTGAGAAATTTGGTCAAAATTTGAGAGAAATTAAACTTTTTATGTAAGAAAGTTTTGAGAGGTTCCTCTTGAATTAGTCACACCTATACAATTTTACATAGACAACTTAATAAATAATGGAAATTTCCATTCACGTTTCTTATATAATTGTTAGCTTGTTTTATATGAATTTAGTTATCTTTGTCTAACAGGTTATCAGCTCTGCCATATGGTAAACAGCTGTTAGAGTTCAAGAAATAATAGATTATTGCACTGAAAAAAAGGTTGAGATACCAACTTCAACATTCAGATACTGGTTACTGTCTTTTTGGCAATTCTAGACTATTGTGAATGATCTGGAAGAAAGAAATTAACAATGCAAAATGTTAAAACCACCACAAAAGTAGCTATCACTTCTGTGACATGATTTGCAGAGATTCAACATTAGTTTACAGCCCGATATGCTACAATACACTGTGTGGAAAGAGGGCTGAAGAACTCACCTTTCTTGAAAAGCATCATGTCTTACAAAAGCAACAATTAATTGGGAAAAAATACATAACATGGAAGGAAGAATGGGAGTGACAACAGAATTCAATTTGAATAGTCTCGGAGGACTTGCATTGTGTTAACATAATTTACACAAAGGGGCCTGGCATGTTCTCACTCTGTTTAAGCTGATGAAAGTAACGGTTTAGGCAGCTTTTGGATCACTTACAAAAACCCCAATAACCTTCATCAGTATTCATTCTTAAGACTGCCAGATTTTAAAAAAAAAATTTGTGTGTTACCTTGCTTTCTTATATAGTTTGGTGCCAACTGGAAGTTCAAACAAGTCAATGTGCCAATCAATTGAATATAAAGTATAAACATACTAGTTTCAGAACCACAACATTGGTATTAGGATTAGTGAGCATATTCTCTTGACCATAATCGAACTGAGAATCTATTGGATGACTTTGCTTGAAAGATGAGCATAAATACCTTTCAACTCAAGAATTGAAGAATTTTATAAAGGATGCATGAGCTTCAATAAACAATGATCAGTTGTATAGACTAGCGCTAGACAGTCAGTTAAGTGCCATATGTGATACACGCTTGGGCGATCATATCTCGAAAGAGACATGACTGACTGGGCAGATGATTATCCCGCAGTAGGTTGCCATTGCTTTCTGCGGTAGACTGGTTGCTAGCCAATGCTACAGAACCCAATCTGTCCTGTTATTTAACCCATAACTGGAAGGAATAGATGGATACCCTTTCCCAAGGGTATTTGTGCGTAAGTGAAGGCAATGAATACAGCTGAAATTCGAACTCGGCTCCCCGATTTCTTGTTCGAAGCCGATATCCAATGCACCACAACGCACATCCCACTTTGCCTTAATGCATTTTTCAGCTTATAGATGTGTTGAAAATTAGTTGATGCACAAATTTTAATTATTTCGTAAATACTTATAAATTTATGAATAAAACTTATTTTTATGTTTATTTCTGTATAAATCAGTAAATGATAAACATTGTATAAGTTTTAATTGTATTTGTTTTTAGAATGTTGTGTATATAAAATTATTCTTATAAATAATCTAATAATTGAATAATGTTTAATATTTTTGCAAATTCTCAAGAACTAAAAAATGTATGAATTCGCTTTCATTGTATGTTTAGGTTGTATCAAAATTATGATTTTTTTTTTTTTTAAGCAATAAACATTGAGGAGTGAAGGTAGTTAAAATATTAAAATAATAGTGGTGTCACGGGATAAACAGTCATTTTGACATACATTTTTTTTTTTCTTATAAGGAAAGATTTGACATTCATTGACTGAGCAGCCAGTACTGCTTTTGGTTGAAGTTTATAAAATCTTTCTCTTAAAACATTTTTTTAACCTTCTAGGGCCATTCGTATCATATTTGATACAGTATGAAAACAAGCCTTGAAAGAAATATTTTCCTGAAAAATTTTTTAAGAGAAATATTTCATAAATTTCAAATGAAAGCAGTACTGACTGCTCAGTCAATGAATACCAAATGTTTCCTTATAGGGAAATACTGTATCAAATATGATACGAATGGCCCTAGAGGGTTAAGAAAACAGATTTTAAGTCCAGTAGCTGTTATCACTCTTGCCAGTATTCATGGGTGTTTCCTTTCTAGTTTTTTATTTGAAGTAGTGTGGAATGTCTACATCTTGATTATGTCATTATTTTCTATTCATGTTGCATGTGCTATCCATTTTAGTTGTTGCTGCTGTTGGTAGTCCTCATGTGATGTGGTTTCTGTTATTTGGTACACTTCTTTGTGATTCTGTAGTAGCAATCCACAATGTTCAACAAAGGATGATCTTTGCCAAAACCTCCAGGCTTCACTTTATCAAATCCTTTTTAAACATTGATCTTATAAAGTTGCTGCATACAGCAAAGAATTTTGATGTTTCTGAATGAGTTTGGTGCCATGTTCGTCTTGATATGACAAAGCTATTTAAGAATGTTACCTTTGTCTACAACTACAAGTTACAAAAAAATCTCCACATTTACCTTGATAAGGTTCCTCAAGGAATGATACACATTAGTGGAAAAGTTTTCCTTTTGTCTTTTTTCTCTCTCTCTCTCATATATATAATGTCATCCACAGACATCTGTTTGGCTGTATCACAGCTCATCAGTACGGTTAGACCTCCTATTGCTTTTACCCAGGATTAAAACCCGACCGAATTGGTATCAGTCGGTGATTCTACCTCTGAGCTATGGGCACTCAGTAGGAGGCAGACTTTTAGCATATGATGTATCATATGCCAGTAGTTAGAGTACCCTAATTCATTAGTGAATGAGCAAGATATATATCTATCTAAACTTATTTATAAATGGAACTTTGTCTGTGTGTATGTCTATTACCTATAGACTCTGAAAGGGCTGAACTGATTTTCTTGAAAATTTACACAGTTGTACTATAAGCGCCTGCGAGTGTTCTTAGCTAGGTTTTGTGTCAAGGTACCCCCGATAAATATCGAAAATCAAGAATCATAAAAAATCGGGTTATAGAAGGAGTGGTCTAATTTTAATCAAATTTGATACACTCATAGACAAAGACATGAGAAACGATATTCAGAAGTTTCAAGGTTGCAGTTCTTACAATAGTGCAGAAAATCGATAATACATATATAAAAGGCAAGATGTTTGTGTGTGCGTGTGTGTGTGTGTGTCCTTTATACAAATCCACAATTTTTATCCAATTCTCACCAAACTTCACACAAATATTCTTTAGGCTGAGCCTGAGCTCCAGGACCATGGATTAGTTTTAAAGCTTTCATTACACCCAAGCAACACCGGGCTATACTGCTAGTATATATATATATATATATATATATATATATATATATATATATATAATTCTACTGCTGTGATTATTTATTTATTTATTTTTTTATTTTTTTTAAGTAGGTGCGCTTTTAAGAAATTTTCCAGCAAAGGATAATCCTAACATCAGTCATGAATTTTGGACTCAGCATATCACCTATATTGTTTGTTTTTAATTATTTTACCAGCATAATAGTAAAAAGTTTGTATATAGCTTCAGAAGACTTTTCTGTAGAGCCTGTCAAAATCTACAGCACCTGGGTTTTATCTCTATGTGTAGCTTTTTAGCAATTACCTGTGACCATTGAACATGTAATTTAGGCTTGCATTCATTCCAAATGTATTACAACAATCTTATCAAATGTTTCAATTTGAGATTTGAAAGAGGTGCCACTGGTTTATTAATTGAAAATAAAATTATCTAGCTGAGTTCAAATTAAACCTAAGAGAGTCTGTGCTGATATTGTTTGGAAAGACATGATCTCATCTCTTCTCCCTCATCAGCTGTTAGTAAAATATCAGAGCAGTCTAGGTTCTTAATCTTATTTGGCAAACAAAATTTCTCACACTTCCCACCTGTGGAATTACATTCCGCTTACTTGTTTCCCAGACAGCTACAATCTTCAAGAATTCAAATGTAAAATCAGTAGTCATCTCCTGTCTCACTAACTTGCATCCTCTCTCTTATGTTCTTTTCTCCATCCACCCCACTCTCATCAGTATTCTCATCATTCTCTTACTCTCTTCCTGACACCCTCTGTAACCTGTCATTTTTATAACATTCCTCCTATATAACCCCTTGCAAAACAGTGGCAGTAAAATGCCTTGCTTGGGGTGATATGATGATTAAAAAAAAAAAAATTCTATATCATTATAATGTGGATATAAAGTGGGGGGTCAATTCTACATTACAATCAATATATAAACTGATCCTTCACTTTATGACCTAAGTCCTCCTTCGCTTACTCACTTCCTGATATCCCCTATAACCTGTCACTCTTTCTCATAACTTTCCTCCTATGTAACCCCTGCACAGCAGTGGCCTTGCATGGGGTGATATGATTATAAAAAAAAAAAATTGAGAGAAACACAACACTGAATTCAAAATAAAAATAGTATGAACTTTAGAATCTAACAATGGATAATAATAGAATTTTGTTATTGTCAGTTGAAATTTATAAAATCTTTTTATTAAAACAGTATTTTTCAAGAAATTAAACTTCTCAAGTTAGCCAAATGTTATAGCTTCTTCTAATATTAAAGGGAATTTCTATGTAATCTTTTTGTTCTTTGTAAGTAAGGACTAATATTTTCTCTTCTAGTTACATGTGTTATCCGCTGTTGTTGAAATAGGGCAGAAAGTAGTTGCTGGAGCTATCAATCCTGTTTCCATAAGATCTGTTTTATTTATTGTGTCACAACTTGAAGTAGTCCTTTTCTATTTGGCCTGATTTCCTTCTCACAGAAAACAAGCTTTGTGACCTCACTAAATTGGCTGGGAAAGTTTCCAAACTTATCAAAAACCTTGACTCCACAAAGGCTACTGATCTGGATAATATCCCTGTTATATTTAAGAACCTTAGCCTCGAATTATTATCTCCAGTTTTGGTAAAGTTTTTAACTGCTATTTGAAATAGAAATGTTTCCCAAGTCTGGGAAAGTGTCAGCTGTTTGCTCTGTTTTCAAGCATGCCATTGAGTGTTCATCACAATATTTTTCAACTTTGATAAAGTTAAATTGTTTATGCTGTTTTGTGAGTGGAAGACCTATTCTCTACTTTTCCCCACCCATGAATGCAATGTCTTAAGCCTTTCACTGATCTCTTGCCATTTCTACAGAAAATGTTCAGATGAACCCCATTCTTTAGTTCCACTAGTTCAGGTCTTTAAAGCTAGAACACACCATGCTACTTCCACAGAATCAAATCATCCTTATTTCCTTCATATTACATTTGTAAGAAGGAAGTTTCGCTCAAACAGTTTTACTGTTTGATTTTTTTTCAAACACACCTACATGGATGCTTTCCTAGACACTATACTTTTAACATCTTCAGTCAAGGTTCAATTGGTCCTGGGTATGATGATAAACTTCATCAGGCAGCTGATTGGGAGGTTGTGAGGAGCATAAAACCACCTCTTAATTGCTGTTGTTCCCAGGTTCACCCTGAACTGGAGTGGTAGCACCTGTTAGGGTCCCAGCTATGGGCAAATAGTTAACCCCCAAACTGGGGTCAAAACACTATGAAAATATAAAAATAGACTTTTATAGAAAAATATACATTTTTGAAGGAAAAATATTGCCGACAATACATTTGTTTTGAAAAAAAAAATTATTGCCATAATGTTTTTGAAGGAAAAAAATAATTACCAGCAATAAATATTTTAAACAAAAAACTAGAAGACACCTTCAGTTTTCTAAAATAAATTTTAAATCAAAATCTGACTAAATCAACCTTTTCACTATAACTGAACATTAAAAAATACTTTTTGGCATTAAATAACCCAAAGAGCTTGATATGCCATTAAACAAAACTCAAACTCAAGGTTCAATTATTATCTATCTTCCTTATCCTCAAAATCTTCACTTCCTTCCACCTCCTCTTTTACTTATATCAAAACTAATTAATCCTAATGATTTCATAAGTAACCCTCTATCTTCAGTGGCTCTTGTATTGAGTGAACTATATTATAAAAGTAAAAAAAAAAAAACTTATACTAATTTACCCATACCATTTATATATATATATATATATAAATTAATAATGATAATAATAATACAAGTAAAAAGTTTGTCACTTAGCTGATTGATGTTACCTTCAGCATTCTGACTCCAGAGTTTTGTAGATAGCTCATTCGAGAATCATTCTGTCCACTCATCAGGGATATATATATATATATATATATATATATATATACACACACATACACACACATACACTCACACACAGGGTATCCCCCCAAAAATGTACTTGTCTCTCTCTTTGTTAGTTAGCCTGCACATTACATCCTGTAACGGACTATTCTGCATTTTAATCTCATGGGAAAAAAGAGAAAAATATTACTTGTTTTCAGTGAGAAAATGAAAGAAAGAACCGAAGATAGAAGTGTAGAGAGAAAGAGAATCAGATTAGGCTGATAAGAAAAAATACTACACTTTGATCTCTGCCAAAAGGCTTAGAAGTGATGGTGATCGATAAATTTTCCATTTTTAAGACATACTGCATCAAATGACCTACAACTGGAAACTGAGTAAGGAAGTTGCCAAAAGGTTCAGATGTCATAAATAAAATAATATCAGCTGCTGAATTATTTTATAATTATTATTAAGAAAAATGTTTGTGGAAATTTGGCTAGAAAGAAAAAAAGAATAGAAAGATGAAAATAGTTAACATCTACCAATACCTATTCAGTTTTGATCACATGGAAAGAGGGGAAAAGACTTGATTTAAGAGAGAAAATGAAAGAAAGAAAGTGTTTGATTGGCCATTTTTATGAAATGAGACAAGTTTCATTTTCTTTTCTACCCAGTTAAAATACCTACCAGTTTTCATATTTATGATCATTATTGCAATATTTTGTTAAAATTGAGCATAAATATTTATTGATGAGGAATTTCTATGGATATTTTATTGTCATAGAACATGCCATGAGCTTAAAATTCAATCATTATAAGTTAAGAACTAAGGTTTATCAGAAAATTTAAATAGGAAAACAGAAAATTTTGAATGTCTTTCTAGTACATTTAATTTAATTTAATTGTTAATTTAAACTGTTAATCTTCTTTGTGAGTCAAAACAGAGATATTTGTTAATTTTAGCTATTAATCTTGTTTACAAGTCAATAAACACTGCATTTATTGTCATTTAAAGAGATGAGTACATTTTTTTGATACACCCTGTACATGTGTGTGTATGAACGTACATTGGATTTTATATATGTGTAAAATTAGGTACGGTCACTAAAAATGCGATACCTAAGGTTTAAATTGAATTTTTAAAAATGGAAAATCTTTCTTGAAGCTTTTATTTTAGTTTTAATTTCAAGCTAATAGATTAAAATTATTATTTACAATAAGCAAAATACTTTGATATATTTCACAAACTAATTTAAATTAACTGGAAGGCGTTTTTCTTCTTTTTTTTTTTTTCTAAAATAGCATCATTTTTTTAGTTTTTTTCTTTAATGTAATTCTCTTTATTAAGAAAATGTTCCAAAAAGAAAATATGCTTTTCTGAAACTTTATTTGTAGAATATTAGTTGATTTAATGTTTAATTAATCTGACTTGAAACAAATATTATTTACTTAAAGTTTAAAATATTGCAGAGTTACATTTTTTTAACATTGTGGTAGCTGTTTATTTAAGCTGTTGACATGTTTGACAGATCAATGTTTATCTAATGTTCTATCATATTGAATATAGCAGGAACGACTTTTATGCATTATTTTTAAGCAGTCAGTAATCTTAAAAATTTAGGAAAATATTCTCTGTAGTGTTTTATTGAATTTTAGATACTTTCTGGCTTTTGAATGTACTATAGTTATCAGTACATTTTTTATAATATCATGTATGGGCCACTGTGTCTACAAAAATTGGCACATTTATATGCACAACAAATTTTAAATTTAAAAAAAAAATTTTGTTTGTACTAAGCTTTTACATTCATGATTAGTAAATATAGTTTTTACTTAATATCATCTAAAAGGGTGAAATTAATACAGAATTTTTAAAAAAATTTAAAATTTAATATTTTTCCTAATTAAATTAAAAAAGTGAAAACAATTCTTGTAAAAATTCATTATTCATTAAAAATGTTTTTACTGAAGGCAATAGTGTCCTAAATATATATTATTTATAAAGCAATTAAAAGCTTTTCTAAGTAAATATTATCATAGTTTTATTGCAGTTTTTATTTTACAATTTAGAGCAGATTTTTGTTAAATGGTGCTTCTGTTTGACAAAAAGAAATTGATGATTTAAATTCTCCAAAGAGTTCTGCTTTTAACTAGTATAAATATGAAAAGGGTAGCATTTAATTTCTTGAAATTTCATAAAATTAAGTGTGGGTTATTAACAGATGTAAAAATGATATATTTTTACCAAGATTTTCTTAAAAAGAAATTTCAAAATAATTTATATTGTTTGTGAATAAATCCTGAAAATTTCATTAAAATCTGACAATTATTTGTGTTTTTTATCAAATTTGGGACCTTTTTTCATTATGGTATGCTCATTTTATTGAATTTTTGGATGTACTTATGAAAAATGTATATAAATTAAAAAAAAAAAAAATTATTCCCTCCAAACCATTTTCAATATAAAAATCTTTTAAACCACAAATAATAAAATAATGAAAATAACTCCAGACAGATCAGAAGGAATTAGCTTGGGCAAAAAAAAAAGAAAATACATTGTGACAAAAGGCAGTAAAATAAATGCTGATTTTCAGCTAATTTATTCTCCAGGTTTCTTCATGTGTATGGGTTGCAGGTTGAGGTTGAAATACTTTTCTTCCTTTTTATCTAGAACACCACATGCTAACAACTACCACTGCTTATGTCTTCTCCTCCTACTTTTTTATCATAAAATGAAAAGTATATGAAAAAACAATAGTAAATTATGTATTTTTAAAACCAACTAAAAAATTTGAGTCTAACATTGGAATCTTACAACTAAGAAGTTTTAGTATGTTTATTGTTTTGAACTAATCTTGTCATTTTGTTGTTTTGGCTGCATACTCTTTGGACTAACTTGCGTATCTATCATATTCTCTAATGTTAAATCTAGCTATTTGAACCAGCCTGTATACCACGATTAAAACACTTTACCTAACAAAATTGTGATATGACATCCTAAAATACCTATCTAACTTTACTAGAAGACATAAACTTGTATCAAGCTCGAATCACCTCTACATTCAATGCAAAAACATACTAGATGCTTATCCAGTAGGTGGGGAGCAAGGATGATGAAAAAAATAATATATATAATATGACATTAAAGAAAATGAAAAGAACCTTATCTGAATAAAGTTCTGATAACACCCTTCAATATATAGTAATTACAAAACTATCACTATTTATAATTAAAAAAGTAATATACTTTCAAGTTACTCTTTCAACTGATCAAAAAAAAAATTGAACAATGCAATAATATTTTAAGTAGGGAAAAAATTGGGCAAAAAAAAAATCCTCAAATAATCAACAGTTAATAACTTAAAAATTAAAACCTATCCTCACCAAAGTCTAAAGGTGTAATCAAAAGTCCAGAACTTGCAGTTTGCATTCTAGAAGAAATCAAAGTCCACCTAAAAAATTAAAATGTAATAAATGTTACCAAAATAACAATTCAAAGAAATGGCCAAACCATAAAAACCAATTCATATATATCAAAATTCAATACACCCAAACCACTAAATGAAATAAAAATATATATCATCACAAAAGTGGAAATTTACATTGCTAGTCTTTTATGATGTCATAACTGCCAAGGATTTAGCCAACATACTTGAATTCCGGTATATTCAAAATGCAGCAATACAGATCGAGAAACTGAGTGTAAAGGTATCATAAAATGCATAAATTGTAATGAGAATCAACCTGCATACTCACATTTATGTAAAGCTTGGCAAAAATAAATAATTGAGATCAAATATATGAGAAATATAACTTTTCTTGAAACCTGGAAAATTGCTGAAAACATTAGACAAAATATTACAATAAATTATACAAATGTAACCAAAACCCAACAACACAGTGGTGAGAAATATTATTTCTGTGAATTAACAACATTAATCTAAAAGTTAATTGAAATGATGAAGACTGATATCAATAGGGAAAAGTAACGATTTACACTGCATACCATAAAAAAAACTGATACACCCAATCAAAATATAGAAAATTCTGGTTAAACTTAGAAATTAAAAGAGCAAAAGAATCATCTTTTCACACATCTCAATCCCGAGATTCCTCACCTATAACTCAAAGCGGAAGATCTCTAATAAAAAAAACAAAAAGCAAGAAAATACATTAACTAGTCAAAAAAAAACAAACTTTGTAATGAACAAATCACCTAAAATCAACGTAGGAAACAAAAAGAAAATGCACAACTCTGTCAAAGAGAAAATCTCACAAGGAAAAAAAAACATCACCTAAAAACAACCTAAAAAATAGAAACTTAACTCAACAAAAACCAAAAACCCCTAACATAACAATCATGACTAATAAGATTATTCAATGGAATGCAAGACAGGTAAAGATTATTCAATGGAATGCAAGACAGGTAAAAGCAAATCAAAATGAATTGCTTTTGTTTATTGTAGATTTATGTCCTTCAATCATCTGCCTTCAGAAAATTTTTTAAAGGACATTGAAAATATAGATACTAAAAACTATTCAGCATACAATTTTATTATTATTATTATTAGTAGTAGTAGTAGTAGGAACAAAGCTTCAGGTGGTATTTCTATTTTAGTAAAAAATGTTATTTACCAGAGCAAAATCGACTTTAATATAGCACTACAGAAGGTGGCCACAGAGCCTCACCACATAAAACCATCACCATATGCTCAGTTTGCACTCCTATGATCCTATAGATGGAACTGAATTAAACTACTGAAGCAACTCCCAAAGCCATTTATTTTAATGGGATATTTTAATAGCCATAACATTATATGGGGTTGCAAAAATACTGACCAGAAGGGAAGATTTTATCAATAGAAACAATATATGTTTATACAAAGACAAGTCATATACCTATCTCCATCCATCAAGTGGTACATATACAGCAATAGATATAAACTTAAGTGATCCTGCAATATACCTAAGCTATAGCTGGAAAGTACATTATGATACATGTGGTAGGGGTCACTTCTCAGTTGTATTGGAAACCTTTGGATCTTTGCCAGATAAGAATACTATACTGGCAACTTAAGCCTGGTGGAAGGAATTTAAAACTCCTGCCCTAAAACTTACACCAGAAACCAATGTAGACAATGCAAAACACATCACTTATTTTACAAAAACAAACACTTTTTAATATTGCAGAACAATATGCACCAAAATCTAAATCTGTCAGACCTTGGTTTGATGACGAGTGTAAAAAAGCAATCAGATTGCAGTGTGTACATGTAAGTTTAAATAATATCCAACCCAAGAAAATCGGAACATTGACAAAATCGAGAAAGCTTTCTTTCTTTTTTTTTTTTGTTTATCATTTCACCCCAAGCAAGGGGTGTCAGAAAATGGGCAAGAAAAGGATGGGAATACTGGTGTGAAAAGAGTTGCATGAGAGTAGAGTGAAAAGGGGAGAAGAACAAGATTCAGTGGGTGTTGAGGAAAGGATAAGAGAAGTATAGGCGTCAAGGGGATAAGAGATGACAATTGATGTTGCATTTAAACTCTTGAAGATTGTAGCTATCAGGGTAGCAAGTATACAGAAGGGAGTTCCACAGATAGGAAGTGTGCGAAAAGAAGCTGATAGAGTAGAAGTGGTAGCTGCATTTGGTTATTTTGACTGTAAAAGGGTGGGACCTTGTTGCTAGTTTGGTTGCTCGAGTAAATTTTTGTAGAGAGGCACCAGAGAGCTAAGCTTGTTGGAGCAGAAGCTATGAAAATATTTGTAGAAGAGACAGAGAGAAGCCACATCTCGTCAGTGAGAAAGTAGCCGGAGTCAAGCTGCCAGGTTGTGATTAATTACATTGTAGATTCTCTTTTGAGGCCTGTTGAGAATCCCTAAGATGAATAGCAGGCGCACCTGACCAGATATGACAACAGTATTCAATGCATGGGCAGATGGTTGATTTGTATATGTGCAAAATGGAATCGGTGAGAAAAACTTCCTGGCCCGACATAGTGACCTAACCTTTCTAGCAGTAGATTTAGGTATTGATTTAATGTAGTCGTTCCACTTGAGGTCAGCTGAGAGAGTGAGGCCAAAGAGGTGCAGGGTATTGCTTTTGGGAAGACTAACTAGATCCATGTTAATGGGCCACAAGAGGGACTGTTTATGGTGGTTGACAGATAGCAGCTTTGCTATAGAAGCATTAAAGTTTACATGCCATTTCTTACCCCAGTCCATTTCAGATTGAAGGTCCTTCTCAAAATCAGCAGCAAGGTTATCTTTGTCCACTTTGGCAGATTTCTGACTAAGGTGGGAGTAAATGGTGGTGTCGTCAGCATAAATGCTTACTTGGGATTTGATCACATCAGGGAGATTGTTGATGAAGATCAGAAAGAGCATCGTGTCTAGGATGGAACCCTGGGGGACCTGTGTTTGTGTGATAGGATCTGGAGGTGTGCCTGTTCAAGACAACCTTCATTATGCAGTTTGATAGGAACAATTTGATCAAACCAAGGAAACATCTAGTGATACTGTAGCCCTGTAGCTTGCATAAAAAACTGGGAAACAGCTCTAGCTTCGCCATTTTTATTGAAAGCCTGTTATATATACTCAGTGATGGTCGTTAGCAAATCAGCAGTAGACCTGGCAAAGCAGAATCCATACTGTCTGTCCAAGAATAGTTTATTTATGTGTAATGAGATGTTGAACTATTTTATCATTGATGATAGCCTTGAACACTTTATCGAAAATTGGTAGGAGGCTGACAGGGTGGTAATTAGAGGGTCTGAGGGTTCTCCTGAGTTCTTAAATACAGGAACCACAGAAGAGGACTTCCAGCAGACAGGAAGCAGAGAAGCAGTAATTATAGAGTTTAGATAGGACAGAAAAGAGTTCAGGGATACATTTCTTCAAGAAAATGATCGGGATTCCGTAAACTTCACTTGCCTTATAGGGGTCAAGTTTTGAAATTATCTTAGAGACCAGAGAAGGGGTTATGTAAACATCCCTCAGTTGAGCCTTTGTTGCATGCAGATCATTAAAGATTCCAAGCAATATTCATTGAAGAACTTTGTATCCAATATTAATTCTAACACCAAAAGCAAAACAGTATGGAATGTGATCCTTAAAATACTGGGAAAAATAAAAGTACTCCTTTTTTTTTTTTTTTTTTTTTTTTAATCATCTCACCCCAAGCAAGGCATTCCACTGCCACTATTGCACATGGGGCTACATAGGGGAAGGTAAAGAGAAGGAGTGGTTAGACATAGGGAATGTCAGGAGGAAGGTGACAGATGAGTAAGGATAGCGAGGATGAGGGTTAGGCAGATGGGAAGAGTGCTTGATAGAATGGGAGCAGGTTAGTGTGTTAGGAGGTGTCTATTGACCTTACATTTAAACTCCTGGAGATTGTAGCCATCGGGGAAGCAATCGTTTGAGAATTCCACAGTCGGGAAGTGCAAGGAAAGAAACTGTTGGAGTAGAAGTTACGGCTGCATTTTATCGGTTTCACTGTAAAAGGGTGGGATCTAGTTGCTAATCTAGTATCTCGTGCAAATTCGTATTTAGGGGGCACCAGTGATCTAAGTTCATCAGAGCAGAAGCCGTGAAAGTATTTATAGAAGAGACATAGGGAAGCCACGTCGCGCCGGTGGGAGAGAGACTGCAGGCGGTCTGCCAAGTCAGTATCTATCACATTACAGACCCTCCTCTGAACCATTGAGACATTTATATTGAAGCAACTAACAAAGAGGATATTGCAAATTTATAAACACAAAACTTCTCTCAAAACTCTTCCTCAAATAATACTAGTAAACTATTATTTCAGAATATCAAAAAGAAAAAAATAAATTTCTACTCTAACAATAAAGAAAATTACAACCAGGCTCTTACGTTACCAGGATTATTAGATTACATTAAAAAAATCTAACAACTCGGCAGTTGGCCGAGATGAAATTCACTATGAATTTCTAAAAAATCTACCAAATATTTCCTTGAATTACCTACTCAAAACTTTTAACAATATATGGGTCAGTGGTAATATACTAAATTTTTGAAAGAATTGTTAATAATAGGCTTACTTGGTTTCTTGAAGTTAATAATAAAAATACAAATTTCCAATTTGGCTAAGGAAGTAACAAAAGTACAATTGATCACATGGTTTAACTGGAGTCTTTTATCAAATTCTTTCATTAAAAAGGAACATTTAATGACAATTTTCTTTGACTTAGAAAGAGCTTGATACCTTATGAAGATATGTATCATGAAAGACTTAAATGGGTCAAAGGAAAATTACCAATTCTTATCAATAACTTCCTCACGGAATGAACCTTTAGTGTTTGTGTTGGTACCAGTGTCTCAGACATATATAAACAAAAATAGGTGTCCCTCAAGGAAGCATATTATTGGTAATACTCTTCAGCATCCAAAAAATTACATTATTAAATGCTTGAAACCGCTATTTGAATCTTCACTATATGTAAATGACTTTCTAATATGTTAAAGATAAAAAATATCTATACGATTGAGTGACAACTCCAACAATATCTTAATGAAGTAAACAAGTGGGCCACAGAAAATGAATTCAGATTCTCCAGACAAAAAACTCAATGTATACACTTTTGTTAACTTTGAAAAGCTACATCTTGCCTGTAGCAAATACCTAGGAATAATCTTTGACAAAAAAAATTATCTTTCATAGCACATATAAAATATCTTTGCAAGAAATGTCATAAAACTACTCAGTCACCTCCCGCAAAGACTGGGGAGCTAACAGACAGCTACTACTGAAACTCTATCAGGCATTGGTTAGATCCAAATTGGATTATGAATACTTTATCTATAGTGTAGCAAGAAAATTATGTGAAAGAACTTATCACCAGGGTCTGCAACTTGGTCTGGGAGCCTACAGTATGTCCCCAGTTGAAAGCTTTTACTCCAAAGCACACAAACCCCTCTTGGCATTAAGGCAACATAAGTTAGCAATACAATATTATATCAAACTATTTTCATGCCAAAATAATTCAGCATACATACAACTGTGTTCTTCAACTTTAATATAAAGAATTATATAATTTAAAAGAAAATACCATTAAATTTCTTGGCATCCATATAGAAAACAATTTCAATGAACTTGAGATAAACACTTCTTTAATACATGAATCTGTTTTTTCAAAATCTCTTTGGTCAATAAAGCAGCCTACTGTCATATTAAGTCTGGCAAAACACTCCAAAACTGAAACTGACACATCTGTATTTATGGTAGAAATTCATATCTTACAAAAACATACAAATTGTAAGCATATATACACTGATGGCTCCAAAAATATTGATAGTTGGATGTCCACTTATACTGGATGAAACTGTACTTCAAAAGTGCCTACCTTGCAAATCCTTGATATTTAGTGCAGAAGTAAATTTTTTTTTATTTTTTTAATAATCATATCATCACAAGCAAGGCATTTTACTGCCACTGTTTTGCAGGGGGTTACATAGGAGGAATTCTATGAGAAAGAGTGACAAGTTTATAGGAGGTGTCAGGAAATGGGTAAGAGAAGGATGAGAATACTGATGACAGTGGAGTGGACGGAGAAAGAAGCATGAGAGAGAGGATGCAGGTTAGTGAGACAGGAGATGACTATTGACTTTACATTTAGATTCTTGGAGATTGTAGCTGTTAGGGAAGCAAGTAAATGGAAGGAAATTCCACAGGCGGGAAGTGAGAGAAAAGAAGCTGCTGGAGTAGAATTTGCGTTTACATTTTATTGGTCTCACAGTAAAAGGGTGGGACCTAGTTGCTAAACTTGTGGCTCAAGTAAATTCATATATAGTGGGCATCAGTGAGCTAAGTTCATCGAAGCAAAAGCAATGAAAGTATTTCTAGAAGAGACACAGAGAAGCCACATTGTGCCGGTGAGAAAGTGACTGTATTTGAGGTGCCAAGTCGGGATTGATTACATTACAGATTCTTCGTTGAATTTTGTGAAGTACACCTAGGTGGATAGCAGGAGCACCTGACCAGAAGTAATGGCAATAGACTTAGCCTTTGATATTATTACAGATGAGGAGTTAGACAGATTAATTATATTTTCAGACTCATTATCTGTTTTTACATCATTGAAGTATAAAAGTTCTTTCCGTCTGAATCTATCTTGCACATATATAAATCTACTGTCCGCCCGTTTATTGAATACTGTTGCCACATCTGGTCAGGTGCCCCTGTTATTCTCGGGGTTCTTGACAAAATACAGCGGAGAATCTGTAATGTGATCGATACCAACTTGGCTGACTGCCTGCAGTCACTCTCTCACCGGCTTGACGTGGCTTCCCTGTGCCTCTTCTATAAATACTTTCACGGCTTCTGCTCTGATGAACTTAAATCACTGGTGTCCCCTAGGTGTGAATTTGCATGAGATACTCTTAGATTAGCAACTAGGTCCCATCCTTTTACAGTGAAACCGATGAAATGTAACCGCAATTTCTACTCCAACAGCTTCTTTTCCCGCACTTCCCGCATGCTTGCTTCCCCGACGGCTACAACCTCCAGGAGTTTAAATGTAAGGTCAATAGACACCTCCTAACACACTAACTCACACCCATTCTCTCCAACACTCTTCCTATGTACCTCCTTACTCGTCTATCACCCTTCTTCTGACATTTCCTATACCCAATTGCTCTATGTAACCCCCTGCGCTATAGTGGCAGTGGAATGCCTTGCCTGGGGTGATATGATTAAAAAAAAAAAAATAATAAAAACCTGACCAATCCTGTAATCACCAAATTTTTAAAGGAAATCAATATGCTTTATAACCAAAAACACATCATATTCTACTGTATCTCTAGCCATATATATATATATATATATATATATATAACATCCAGAGAAAAGGAAGGGCAGCTAAAAATCACTAAAAATAAATATATCAAATACCAAAAGTTCCTTTCACAAATTTCAAAACTGTAATATATATATATATATATATCTATAAATGGCAAGAGTTATGGAATACTCACCCAAATAATAAATTGCACAAAAATCAAGCTTCCACTTAGGATAAGACACCATTAACTAGGCTTTCCCAAAGAGTAGTAGTCTTAGCAAGAATCAGAATTGGTCATACCAGTATCACACATTCATTTCTTCTTAAAGATGAGGTTCCATTAAAATGCATAGTATGCCAGGAAACTTACACAGTAAACATTTTATGATGTACTGTGCTAAATTTGCTTCTATGTATAAACACTTTTGTAAATGAACTTTGAGAAACGTTAATGAAAAAAACCTTTGGAGTTACTTGGGGAAAAGTAAATTATATCCCAAAATTTAATCCAGGCAACTTAAACTATTGATGAACTATACAACCATTCAATTGTATTTCACAAATTTTAAAGTTTAAAACTTATTGAATAAAAATCTGATTTTCAGCATGAAATGACCTAAGAGGTTTTATGTGCTGGTAAAGCAAACCAACCAAACTAGCTTTGATTGTATATAGGAACAAGAGATCTACTAGGTTGGCCCTGTTAACATGACAGGACATAGCACTTCACTTAGGCGGGCTTATGATGTCTCTCATTGGACTGGCAATATGTAACATGATCTAATGTGTCATGGTTCGAGTAATTTCAGGCTCATAATTGGGTTTGTGTCTATTAATATGAGAATGCATATACATACTTTATTTTTAAATATACTTCATTTTTGGAAATGCTCGTCTTTCAAAATGTGTGAGCAAACAAAATACCTAATGAGTTTTGAATTAAGCCTGGGATCAAAGTGTAACTCCCTGGTATTTTTACCTTAGATCAGTGTGTTGTACTTGCGCAGTCTGTGAAAGGTGTTACACACATAGACTGGTTAGTAATATTGTTTTATGTGAATCTATATTCTCTTTCTGTCTACTTATCTTAGATGTGGGAAAAAAATTTTCAGCACTTTTATATAAAAATAAAAAGAATATTTTCTTGTCTATGTTCAGACTCCTTTTTAAAAAAGATGGCCCTGAAAACTTTTGCATATATCTAATACACTAATAATATGAAATGATACACTTGAAAGATAAAATAGGTAAATCTTTAAAAATTGTTTGTAGCTTGTACATAAATATTTTATCTTTTATTATTGTTAAATATGTTCTTTATATTTAATTCATGTAGGTGTGTACATATATGTGTGTGTATACCATTGTTCCCTATATGCTAGGAATATATATAAACATAAATAGCATAATATATTGTATAATTCTCTTTTTATCTATATAAAATTATTAGTCAAACTGTAAATATAGTTATTAATATGTATTTATATATTTCCTATCTCATTCGTAGTAAGAAGGAAGCTAAATCAACTTAAGTTAGTAAATTTATGAGTGATTACCTCCCTTAGTCATTTTGATAATGTATACAAGTAAAATATCTGAATTTAGACAAAATTAGTTCTCAGGCAAAATGAACTATTTAATTAATTAGTTCTTTTACTCCTACATTTCTTAGATTTCTGTTTTATTTGTACAAGTCCTTCATGTGAGGCACTCAGATGCTGTTGTCTGTTAAGTGGTTATCTTGCTTCAACTTGACCTTGAAATAGGATCTTTCATTGCCCTCTTTGTTGTTCTGTTGCTAGTCTTTTCTTCCAAGAGATATTTCAATTGGCTTTTATATTAAATACTAAAAATTTTTAACATGTAAAGTTATTGTACAAAAAGTGATATATATATATATATATATATATATATATATATATATATATATAGTCATCTGCAGACAGTCCTGTTTTGCTGTATCACAGCTCATCAGTACGGTTAGACATCTGATTGCTTTTAGCCAGGATTGAAACACAACTGAATTGACATTCTACCTCTAAGCTATAGGCACTTGGTGATGGAAGGCAGATTTTAGTGTGTTATATACACAGTACAAATACACGTATGTAGCTGAGAGTGTTCAAATTCATTACTGAATGAATGATGTATAAATGTGTGAGTAGCTATTGTTTTTATAGTCTACCATTTCTCCGTAGTGCTCAATTGGCTGGTTAAAGCATAAATGATATATAGTCATTCACAGACAGATCTGTTTCGCTGTATCACAGCTCGTCAGTACGGTTGGATATCCAATTGCTTTTACTCAGGATTGAAACCTGACCAAATTGGCATCAGTCGGCGATTCTACCTCTGAGCTATGGGGACTCAGTTGAAGGAGGCAGACTTTTAGCATATGATGTATCATGCACCAGTAGTTAGAGTGCTCTAATTCATTGCTGAATGAGCAATGCGTAGATGCTAGAGTAGCTACTGTTTTTTCAATATATAAATAATACTTGGGTTAATCAATAAATCATAGATACAATTGAACCTCTAAAAATATAAAGGGAACAGATTAATTAAACGGGTCATTGGCATCTATTTTAGTTGTGAATTCTTTATCTCTGCTTTGTTGAATCTCAATACATCATTTCAAGATGTTCGTTTCATTGTGTCTCACTATTAATACTTTCTAACAATTGCCGTCATTTTTGACAGCATGGGTATATTAGTTGATGTATACGTTTCTGCCTCGTCTTTCTTATTAAATGTATTCATTGTATGGTTATTGTTATCTATTTATCATTTTGTACCTTATATAGTAGCTAGCTTAGTACTCATTAAAAATGTGACAATTATTTATGCACAAGTTATTAGTTCTGTTATTCAGGAGATCATTTCTAGGACTGGTTTATTAGGTCTGTGATGATATTTCAGAGAGTGAACTTTTCTCTTGGAAGTGCTAATCTCTCCAATAGGCAATAAGTCATGAAGAACAAGCAAAGTTTCTCTCTATTAATTATCTTAAAAAACCTTTATCACCTTCTGTCAGCATGGCTGATGCTAATCTTCAGAAGAGCAACTCCCTGCATTTTCTTGGTTTTTCTTTGGTATCTCGACTTTACAATTTTAACTTGCTAGGTCTTATAACTTTTATCTTCTATCACTTTGAGTTTCTTTTTTTATTGTCATATATATAAGCTTAATAGTGGTGTAATACCAGATGACCTCAGCAAGTCTATCTTCATAGCACTACCTAAGAAGCCAGAAGCAAACGAGTGTGACCTCCACAGAACCATCAGTTTAATGAGCCATATAACAAAACTGATCGTCCCTAATCTTGATGAATAGAGCGAGAAGCAGAATCAGACCAGAGATAGGACAAGAACAATGCGGTTTTGTCAAAGACACTGGAACAAGGAATGCCATATTTAAGATTAGGATGCTCTCTGAAAGAGCAATACAAATGAAGGATGACTTATACCTGTGCTTTATTGATTTTGCGAAGGCATTTGACAAAATATGTCACAAAGAATTGATGGAGATGCTCAGCCTTGACATATTTGGGAAAGACTTAAGAGTAATCAAGAATCTTTACTGGCAGCAAACTGCTTGTATAGGGACAGGTAATGAATTCAGCAGATATACAAAGATAGAAAGGGGTGTAAGACAAGGATGTGTCTTTTCACCGGATCTGTTCAACTTGTACAGCGAGAATATTTTGAGGACCCTAGAAGTTGTGCCTGGATTTGTCATCAGAGGCCACCATTTAAACAACCTAAGGTACACAGATGATACAGTGCTGATAGCAGACACAGAAAATAAACTACAAGACCTCCTACAGAAGGTAGCTGAAGAGAGTGATAAGAAAGGACTACAAATAAACTGCAAAAAAACTGGATGCATGGTCATCAGTAAAAAGGGCAGCTCAATATATCAAATACAGGTCGGGGATACTAGAATTAAGCAGGTACAAAAATTTGAATACCTGGGAAGTGTTATAACAGAAGACGGAAAGTGCGACACAGAGATCCGAAGGCGAATTGGCATGGCGAAGAAAGCATTCCAGAAGTTGAGTAAATTATAAAGAAACAGGACAATTTCACTAGAAACAAAGAAGAGAGTACTGGATTGCTATGTGTTGTCAGTTCTTCAATATGGCAGTGAATGCTGGACAATATCATCAAAGATGATGGAAAACCTTGAAGCAGCTGAAATGTGGTTCTACAGAAGGATGCTGCAAATATCATGGATCGAGCATGTGAGCAATGATGAGGTCAATTAATATTGAGCATCAGAAAGAGATGGCTGAAGTTCCTGGGACATTCAATGAGGAAGGAGGGCTTGGAGAACCTGATACTAACAGGCCAGATATAGGAAAAGAGACAGGGGAAAATAACAGATAACATATTTGAAGGACCTAATCAGGTGGATGATGGAACGCGGGTTGCATGGTGTAACAGGAGAAGGCGTGCTAAGAACCACCAGGGATAGTGAGACGTGGAAAGCCATGATCGCCTACGTCCTGAAGGGACAGGGCACATAGAAGATATAAGCTTTCATCTCTTTTTCACAACTATAATTTAGCTTCTTTGTAATTTTTATAAATATTGTCATGGTAATTGTTCTGATGAGCTTTTTGCTTTGATATCCTGACTTCACAAGTCTAAGCGCTATACTAAATTGTCAGGTAGGTCTCATACTTTCATTGTTGAAATTATTAGTAATCATAAGTTCTATGCAAATAATTTATTCACTTGAACTTCTCTTCCAGTTTCTTGGTTCCTATCAACTATGATCCTCAAAAATTTAAATGCAGTGTCAATTGTTGTTGTGTCTGCTTGAATCCTTTTCTTCTAGTATTCCCTGTTTTATTTTTCACTCTCAGTAACTCCTTCTATCCTTGTGACGTTTATTGCCTTGCTTAGAGTGAAATGATTTTTTTTTTTAAATTGTCAAAGGATCCAAGCAGTTGATAATCTGAAGGATTATGTAGTAGATGTGTTAAAGCATTCCAGTCATTTGTTCCACTGGCCATGTGGCGAGGCGGGTTTGTTTTTTTAAATAATTTCACCCCAATCAAGGTAGAAATGCCACTTGTGTGCAGATGGTTGTAGTGAGAGAATAAAAAAGGTACAGGGGATGTTGGAGAAAAGATAAGAGGTGAATGGGAATAAAGTAGATAAAAGATGGCAATTGATGTTGCATTTAAACTTTCGGAGATTGTGGCTATCAAATGGAAGGGAGTTTCACAGGCAAGAAGTCCAAGAAAATAAACTGTTAGAGTAGAAGAGGTGGTTACATTTAACTATTTCAACAGCAAAAGGGTGGGACCTAGATGCCAATCTAGTAGCACAAGTAAATACATGGGATCGGGGGTACCAGGAGGAAAGAAGCTTGTCAGAGCACTATCCATGAAAATACTTGCAGAAAAGACAGAGGGAGGCCACATCATGTGGGTGAGAAAGTGACTGAAGGCAGGCTGCCAAGTCAGGATCGATTCTATTGCAGAGCCTTCTTTGGATTTTACATAGTTGTGCGACAGAAAAAAAATTCTCTAAGAAATATCCGGCTCTCTTTTTTTTTTCTTTTTTTTTTCTTTTTCAATCATATCACCCCCCAAGCAAGGTGGTAACACCACTGATGTGCAGGGGGCTACATAAGAGTGAAAAGATTGGAAAAGAGAAAGCCGGAAACCACATCCTAAACAGGGAACAAGGGATGAGCCTCTTCACCTGTTCAATAGATGTGGGTGGAGTGTGAACCGGGCGATAGTTCAGTCAATGAACAATTCCTTCAGTCTGTCTAGCATTTCACAGCATCCGACGTTATTAACTATCTGAAGTATGAAGTACAGGCACAACACCCACCCTTTTGCATCTCAGAAAACAGTTACCAATAATTTCTTTGCTGGATACTGAACTTAGAACTTTGGTGGGAGTCAGTGATATTAGATGCTTCAACCTTTGTCCACAGAATAGTGTGAAGCACCTAAATATTGTAAACTGCAATCATGTACTCCAGAATGTCCCCTTTCCAAAAAAGCCAAATAAAAATGCTCATGCATTAGAACTTGTTCTCCATTCAGTTGATTTGGGACCCAACAAGAAGAGATTTTCTCATAATCCAACTTCTTGTAAACAATTTCATGGACCACTGACTTATGTAGACCAAATTCCACAATATCATGAAGTTTGCACTATCAATCATATTGAATCTGGTTTGTTTAATGGAACAGCACATGTTTCGCCAAAAAAGTTAACTCTGTTTTCATTATGAGGCATAAGCAGCATTTGGATTTCATTTCAATCAGAGAATTATTATATGTTGAGAAGTGTCATATTAGCATTTTCTTTTCTAAAAAAAACAAGTTTTGTCAAATTGGCATATTCTTTAAGTCTAACATTGAAGATAGAAGAAAATGGTGGCAACTTTTGGTGGCAACTTGGTTATGTAAGTTGCTTTGATGTGTGTCTTTCACATAAGTAATATGGGAAAAATACTAGATCATATTTCCATGTGAAATTCATTCAGTAATTCAATTTTCTTAACATGATGTGAAAAGTAATGAAAATTAAGCACTTTACAACAATGGAATGAAAAACATTGTCGGACAAGAGAAATGAAATACCACTATTTTTTTTTCTTTTTAATACTGTCCCTTTAGGATGTAGGTGATAATGGCTCTCTACAGATTCCTTTCCTTTATATGAGAATTGCTATGATGTCTTGTGAAAGATATTAGAGTAATTTTCTGTTGCCTTTCCCACAGTTTGAGATTCAAAGTTTTCTTAGATTGATTGCCACCCAAGCCTAAAGAACTCCATCTACTTTGATAGTTAAACCATAATTGGAGGGAGGAGAGATGGATTCATATATAAGCTTAATAGTGGTGTAATACCAGATGACCTCAGCAAGTCTATCTTCATAGCACTACTTAAGAAGCCAGGAGCAAACGAGTGTGACCTCCACAGAACTGTCAGTTTAATGAGCCATATAACAAAACTGATCATCTGAATCCTGATGAATGTTTTTCTTGAGGGTCTGAGTTTGAAAGTGAAGGCAACAGAATAGGTTGAAATTTGAACTAGGCTCACCAATTCCATTTTTGCAGCTATAATTTTAACAGTAGCCATATCCCTATGACTACCAGTGTATATATAATTAGTTTGGTAGGGAGTTCACTATTATGCACCCTCACAAAGAAAACCCAAATGATTGCTTCAAACAAGTTTTGCTCCAAGTTCAATGAATTGAGAGGAAGACTTGAATGAAGAGAAAGAGTTATATTTTCTCAAGTTAATGCTAAATGGCAGGTTTTTTATTGATTAGTCAAAAACAGTTTCAGTTTGGCTACAGAGTTTTTATTCATTAGCAATATTCGGTAGATATTTAACATTCAGTTAGGGTTTTTTTTTGTCTTTTTTTTTTTAGAATTCTTTTAAAATTTAACAACTAGAGCAATTCTCTGTTGTGAAAGATAAAAGGTTCTTAGAAAATTCTGAAGTTGACTAGCTGAAGGCATGATGGTAAATATATTGCTTTGTAAAGTTAATATTGATATTGTATTTGAAGACAAACTGTAGAAACCCAAGAACTGCCTGTAGTAAAAAAAAATCACTTGCTGCATTGCTATGATCATTTATGTTTCATGCCACTTTATGTTGTGGATGATCATGGCTCTCCACAATTTCCTATTCCTTTTAGTTCTAAGCAATATTTTACTTTATCATACCTCCTTGTTCCTGCTCTGCCATCTATTCCTATAAACTGCAAGAAGCTCAATGAGTTTATGTCTACTTATCTTTCCCTTAATATGTCCTGTGAGTATTAAACTTTCCAAGCTATATTTTCTTATAATGTGCCCCAGAGGTAATTTCAAATGCCTCTTTCTGAGTTTGTCTTTCAAATTCCTGTCCCCCCATTTCTTTTTTTTTTTTTTAGAATTTTCTTATTGATTGATCATCTGTTCTGTCGAAGATACCCTCAGCATCCTTCTGTAGAGCCAAATCTCTGTTACTTTGTAACAAAATCATCCAGCATCCACTGTCATACAGAAGAATAAATATGACATAGTAGCTGTTATTTTACAGTTAGTGTTTAGTCATTTCTTCTTGCTACCTTCTTGTCCTTAGTATGATGATAAACTATATCAAGCAGCAAGGCCTCTGATCAGGAAACTGGAGGTTTTAAGGAGCATGGAACCACTTCTTAAATGTTGTTTCTAGGTTCACCCTAACCCTGGGTGGTAACACCTCTTAGGGTTCCATTTATGGGCAAATAGTGAACCCCTCCCCAAACAAAATTTCTGTTGTAAAAGGATAATAAAAAAGTATAGAAATACACTTTTATCATGAAACCACCAGCAATACATTAAAAAAAAGTATCAACAATAAATTTATGATCTACAAACTATATATATCTAAAAAACATGCTTACCCTGAATGTATTAGTTATTTTTCGTCATTAAATAACCCACAAAGGTTGATATACCACTAAACAAAATCCTTCAAATCAGCTTTGCTACCTTCTCTAAGAGTTTTTATAGTTTTCTTTCTGAGTTTGCTAGAAGCACAGTGTAACTTATTTTGTTAAGAATATAGTGTTATGGTGAAACACACCTATTCCTCAGATAATGGACTCTCCCCCCTATATTAATAAGAGTTAAGAGGAAGTTAACTCGAGAACTTCTTGGAAGTTCTAGAGAGTTCTTTAGAACTATTAGTTCCAGTTTGGACACAGTTGGACTAAGGCAGTTGATATTAGTCAGCAGTTAGCCAAATACTAAGGAGTCAGCTTTCAGTGGAAGATTATCAAGTTCCTAACATTTAGGGTGCGTTAAGTCGATTAGCAACTGACATAGTATGATTATAACTTTCAGTGCAAAAACTACTCCACAACATAGTCACTGTTACTAAATCCTGGTAGGTTTTTTAATACATTTATGATTCTATCATTATATGACTTTAATCTGCTGAGAAAATGCATCCTTGTTTTGCACCTTGTCCTGTTTTTGTCTACTTTCTTAACACGTTTCTTATTTGAATTCATGCTGTTTGTTCCCAATAAATGTTGCAGATTAAGATATAACATGTTGTTTTCATGCACAAACTAATTTAAATAATTGTCATAGAAATTATGTCTTTTTGATCAAGTATATCTTCCTTTGGTACTATTACTAGCCTGACATTTTCAGCATAATTTTTTTTCTCATTTCACACTAAGCAAAGTGAAAAAGCCACCAAAGCATAAAGAGTTACATAGTGCCTCTTATTTTGTAACCCTCTACTTCAAGTGGCTCTTGAGCCTTGTACAGGGTGAAATATAGAACTACTTAAATCATGCCAACAATTACTTTGGTGATAATTGATTACAGTGGGTTGCAATAAAAATGAAATTTGATGACTTTAAATAAGACTTGAACCTGTTATTTGCTTATTTTTACTCTTATAACTGATAATGGATTTAACAATGAATATCAGTTTGAATAGAATTAAAGAATGATAGTCATACCTTTTAACAACCAAAATTTTTAACCATTTTATCAATGCAATTATTCATGTCTAGTTATTCTATCATGTCTGCCATAAAAAGAGTAGTTCTGGATATTTGTTTAGTCTTTTTGCTCTGTGAAGATATTTAATCACTTCCAAAGATTTTTGTTGGGATTGCAGTAAATAAGATATCAAATCTTAACTGTTAGATAAATTTTTAATATTTGGCTTGCAATAATTCTTTATCATAATTATAATTGCAGTCATAATGTTTGAACTTCTGCCATTATTCTTAATTTGTGAAATTTATTTTTTGTAGAAATCCGTGGGCTACGTGTTTGTTTCCTTCATTGCTACTGATCAAGTGTAGGTATCCTTGCTGGACCTGAACCACATTGACACCCCAATCCCTGGTTTGCATTGAAGTAAGACTCCAGACATCATCAACATGGAGAGGTCAGCAGGGGTCCCTTTCCACTACGACATGTACAGTATGCCATTTCATCCTGCCCACTCTCTACACCCACAACGAATGCCCCATATTGCTGAAAAATCCATCCACAACACAATCTCTCAGGTGGGTAAGCACTACTCTCATAATGAACATGGAGGCCTGGACACCCAGCGGCTAATGCACACACATATCAGTGAGAAATCTATGCACGGGGACATGAGTAGTGGAAGGGCCCAGTACTCACACACAGCACCTCACAGTTCACATGGGCATCCACGCATGGTTCCAATTTCAGAGAAATCGGTCCATCACCACCATCATCACAACAGTGGCGGGGGTGGTGGTGGTGGAGGCGGTGGAGGAGGAGCTGGCACCAACAGTACTGGTGACATGTCTACCAAGCACCTCCATCACAGGCATAGTTCATCATCACACTCACATGGAGCATCACCCCACACCCACGTCTCACACCGGATGTCACATGCAGCAGAAAAGTTAATGATGAACTCAACTCCCCCACCCAACAGTGGAGGGGGGAGGAGCTAGCAATTCTGGTAAACATTATTCTCATGAACATACCGTTCAAATTGCTCAGCGTATGTCTCATCTTAGTGGCGGTAGTAGTAATAGTAGTAGTACTGGCAGTGAGAAGGCACCTCCACATCATAATTCCTCTATGCAAGCAAAACAGTATCCTCATGCAAGTTGCCAAGAGACACCAACACATCATCGAATGTCACATGTCCCTGATAAACCACTGCAGCATGATGGCAGTGGCTTCTCATCAAAACAGATAACATCATCTTCACATCCCCACCAACAAGTCTTGGACAAAGAACGGATGACTCCTAATAGTCACAACAATAACAGTAACCAGAGCAGCATGTCCACAAACCAGTTCTCACCCCCTCCTCAACAGACAATAGAATCCCCTCCTCGAATACCCTACCTCGGCCAGAATGTATTCCCAAGCAACATGTACTCCACCAATCAGTATTCGCAACCATGTTACACGAATACTTCCTCAGGCCCAGACCGGACTTCAATAAACATGGACAGTGGTCCCTCTCCTGAAGATGCATCCCAAAAGAGCCTCCCTTCTATTGAGAAACCATTCCAGGAAGACATGAGTCCCAAGATATATGACTCTGTGAACAAGCCACAAAAACAATCAACCGCTATCGCGCCACTGAAGCAGTTGTACTGTGATTACTGTGGCAAAAAGTTTGCGCAGGAGTATCTAATGCACATGCACAGGCGGAAGCACACTGGGGAGAAGCCCTTCCAGTGTGAATTTTGTCATAAGTTTTTTTCACGTCGTGATGTCCTGAAGCGTCATCGAAAAGCACATATTGACAAGAATGAATTCATGGAGCATAGCTTAGGACAGAACATGAGTGACAGTGTCAGCTTGCACCCAGCTGTTATGCCACCTGAAATGCATCCCGATTCATCTTCGTACCTGAACTCTTCACCACCACCCATGACTTCGCCACCACCCATGACTTCGCCACCTCCCATGGCCTCGCCACCACCCATGACCTCGCCACCACCCATGACCTCGCCACCACCCATGACTTCTCCACCACCTATGTCCTCACCACCAATGTCCTCTACACCAATCTCATCCCCCCCTATGCCATCGCCTACACCTCCAATGCAGCCACAACAGCAACATCTCCAGACTCCACTCCAACAGAAAAGTCTAAGTATGATGGCTAGCTACCAAGAAGGAATCTCACCTGACCTCCCAAGATTTGAGGAACTTCACAATGTAGGTGGAGGTGGAATTGCCCGCAAAGCATACTACTGTGACGTCTGTCACAAAAACTTTGCTCAACGTTACTATCTCACAATACACAAACGTTCTCACACTGGAGAAAAACCCTTCCAGTGTGATTTTTGTATTCAGAAGTTTGCTCGCAAGGATACACTTAAGATCCATCGCAGGACACACACAGGAGAAATGCCTTTCCAGTGTGACCAGTGTCCAGAAAAATTTGCCCAACGTGTTAAACTCCAAATGCACAAAAAGACACACCTGAGCAAGAAAAAATATCAGTGTGATATCTGTCAGAAACAATTTTCACAGCGTTACTATCTGCGTATTCACAAGACTATCCATACTGGTGAAAAACGCAATGAATGTGATGTCTGTGGCAAGCAATTTGCTCAGAAGTATTATCTACAAATCCACAAACGACTGCACACAGGTGAAAAGCTGTTGCACTGTGAGGTTTGTATGAAACAGTTCACCCAGAAGCATTATTTGGTTATTCACAAACGGACACACACTGGAGAAAAGCCCTACCAATGTGATTTTTGTATTCAGAAGTTTGCTCGCAAGACCACCTTGCAGATACATCGTCGTACACACACTGGTGAGAAACCGTTTCACTGTGACCTTTGCCCTGAACAGTTTGCCCAAAGTAATAAACTCCGTTCTCACAAAAAACAGCATGAAAGGGCTGCCAAAAAAGCAGCTTATGCTGCAAGAAACAGTGGTGGCAGTGATGGTAATACTCCAGGTTTAAGCACAATTCAGTCAGATTTTCTGACAGTCAAAGGCCCAGGAAATAAACGGCAATATCAGTGTGACATCTGCATGAAGCTCTTTGCTCAGAGGCATTACTTGCATGTTCATCGAAGGTCACACACTGGGGAAAAACCATATGAATGTGAAGTTTGCTTTAAGCAGTTTGCCCAAAGAAACACATTACAGATCCATAAGAGGACCCACACTGGTGAAAAACCTTTTGAGTGCGACACCTGCTTCAAACGCTTCGCCCACAGGCACTACCTCCAGTTGCACAAGCGGACACATACGGGTGAACGCCCGTTCCAATGTGAATTTTGCTTCAAGCAGTTCGCCCAGCGGAACTCCCTGGTTTTGCATCGCAGGACACACACGGGAGAAAAACCATTCCAGTGCGAGGTGTGCTTGAAGGCGTTTGCCCAGAGGCACTACCTGAGATTGCACAAGAGAACCCACACGGGAGAAAAGGCTTTCCACTGTGAGATTTGCTCCAAGCAGTTCGCTCGAAGTGACACGCTAACTCGTCACAAGAGAACCCACACAAAAACAACTAACAAGTCAACTAACTCAAAAGGTGGTGGTGGAAACAGCAGTGGGAACGGTCCTAATTCAAACAACAAGACAATAGAAGAATTCCCACCTATGAGCAGCTACCTGTGGCAGCTGTGATTAATGAGCTTCACAATTGACTTGAGGTCAAAGGTTTAAGAATTTCTATAGCATCCCCACAAGTTATATATTTGGGAAATAAAATCCATGTGAAATATCTGGAGGGGAATAAGCAAGCATAAAAGGAACTACTCCTCTGTGGTATGCATATGCAGTGTGGAAATCCTTGATTTGGAATTTTGTATTGGACTTTTTTTTTTTTGTAGAAGGGGGCGGGGAGGGGGTTACAAATATTAAAAAAGGGCGAGAGAAAAATACATGTACATGAAGTATAAGTCAAACAATTTAAAATGGAATTATTGTTTTTTGTTTGTCACAACTACTTTCCTCTCCTATTTATACTTGACGATCATTTTTTCCTCACCTCTTAGCAAAACCAATCAATCCATCCATCCATCCATTTGAATACATTGAATGAAATTTTCATTTTTATACATAGATATAATTTATAGGAAGCCCCACTCCAAAATGTATACACATTAACATCTATGATCAAATTCCTAGATATTAGCATATATATTTGTGTGTGTGTGTGTATCTGTGTAGTGTTGTTATTTATATATATATATATATATATATATATATATATATAAAGAGTACTAAGATATTCTCAGCCTGATCTACATCCCAAAATCTAATCAAATAGCCAAATATGAGAATTTTCTTTTTTAATTCTTGTAGGTCCTTTCTTGGGCAGAGAACTTTTCAGCAATCATTTACATACAAGCAATTGATTTTATTTTTCAGTTCAATATTTTTTATGCTGATAAAAATTATTTCAGTAGGCAAATTTGTTTTCGTAAACATCATTGTTTATTTACAGTGAAATTCATGTCTGACAGTTTAGTCTATTAGAAGTCTTATTAAAGCAAATATACCTCTTAACAGGAAGTGAATCTACATACTCTTTCTTCCTGGAAACCACCTTAGTGAGGTGTGCTATTACTATTCTGGTCATAGGGGTCCTTGCAGCACAACAACAATCAATTACGTTTTTTAAAAATATACAACTCATTGGGATTTATGGTGTTGATATCTGCTAACTGATGTATTTGTATTTGAAACTTGAACAGTGATTTAAGCAAGTGGATTATTTTTTAAAATCCAGCAATATTTATTTATACTATAGATGTTAGTTCAGTGGGTAAGCATGGTTGAGTAGATATTACTTTTTATTTACAAATGGTGAAATTTGTTAATTTCACAGTCTGGTGGGCTAGATTGTTTAAATTCTTAAAGAAAATGTATCTCTTAGCAGGAAATTTTTTTATTTATTTATTTATTTTTTTGGTGGTGTGGGGAGACCATCTTAAGGCTCAAAATATCCCAACAGAAGATGTGTTTCTTTAAACTATATAATTGAACTTCCCTTTACAAACAACCTCTATGAATAAAATGGTAACAGTATGTCTAGGTAAAGTGATTCTCCCCCCCCCCCCACCAAAAAAAGTGAATAATTGTTTGATCCCTGTCAAGAGGTATTTTTTTCTTTAATAAGGCTTTTTATAACTTTGCTAGTAGACATTAATTTCAGTTTTTAAATAAACAAAGATGCCTATTTAAACACATCTACACACTAAAATAACATTCATTGTAATAAGGTACATATATATATATATATATATATATATATATATATATAATTACTGTGTACGTGTGTGTATATGCATTTAAAAATATACAAGCAAAAGCATGTAAGTTTGATGTTACAGAATGCAGAGGTTGAGACAGGATGGTCAGTGATTCGTCAAGAATATCTTGTGGCATGGTATTCTGACAATGATGGATTGCCCTTGTCTTTGTTTTTGGATATAAGACCAAAATGGTGCAAACTTGGCAAAGGACCTCTGGAATTTTGAAGTGTTGATGCACTTCTCACACTCAGGTTTGACAGACGGGCTAAGACTGCATGTGGAGAGACGATAAGCCAACATCCCTTTGAATTTCCTCCTCCCTCTGCCACCTAAAATTGATGCTGCTATGTCTGTCCTCCAATGAAACAAAGAGAAATAAGAAACTTCTTTCACTGATACAATCTATGAAATGGTGTTGAGCTGAAGCCAGTGACAACATAGATCACAACAGTATGCCAATATAAGAATCTGTGTATAAACACATATACATAAGAATACAGTATCCCCAAAATATCATCATATTTTGTTAATGGCATTGAAAGGTTAGCTGAAAATATTAAACCCTTTTCTAATGAAGAATAAATACCCTGTGTTTACATAACACTTGAGCTATTCAAAATGTATGCCTTTTCTAAAAAGATATAGCTTGTACGATTGAGATTATCTTATATAATGAATTTAGGAAATACTTCTATCCAGTTGCAGTTTGTAATTGTACAAATTTGTTTTTAAATTCTCCCCATTAGACGAAATCTCATATTAATTCTGTTGAACATAGCATAGATTCAACACTGCCTCTTTGAAAAGGTTATCACCCTAGATGATGAAGATCTGAAACAAGGATAAACATAGAGGTTTTGTCTCATTATTAATAAAACTACTACTCCCCCATCAAATAACTGACAAATCTCTGGTACAATTGATCTTTGAAACCATATGTGTATACATTTTGGGCTAATAACCTCTTTATATATGAATGTCCTTTTTAAAAAAAAATTGCAATCTCATATCAAACCATGTACTTTTTTTTTCACCTTGCATTAAAAAGCAAGGACAAAGTAAGGGTGTAATACAGATCTTGCTTAAATTGGTCAAATAACTGCACACCCTCAAGGGCAGGAAGATAATAGCAACCAAAAAAACAAAAATACACTATCAAAATTTTTTAAAAAGTTTTATTTTTTCACTTGTTCTGTGCATTTTAATACCATTTTGCGTGAGACTTTTTTTTTTTAATTTTTTTGAAAATATATATAATCATAAAAAGATATGACAACCTTACCATGCCACTGCAGTTTCATGCAGATCTTCAGGCTGGTTTGGTTTTTCAAATATATAAGTAAAATAGTTACTGGTTGAACCAGCAGATGGTAGATCAAAAAAAGTGCTCAATGCACAATCAAACACATGAACTGAATATGCAACGCTAAAGATATATCAAAGAATGGAACAAACACCACTTACTTGCTACTTAGGTTTCGACTATGCTGATCTCTTCAGGAAGAGACTAGCATGGTTGGAACCTAGGTAGCAAGTAAGGTGTGTGTTCTTTTCTTTGATATATATGAGTAAGAATAAATGGAGTAAAAATCCATGGTTCATATCATTTACTTTTTAAAAAAGTGCTCAATACAAAGTAGAGCAGTATGTCATTAAATAAATTAAATATCATTAATAAATCACAGTTACCAACCATTGCCTGACAAAGTACAATTTATAGTATTGAAACATGAAAGCTTTTGTGTAGTGATGTAAAATGTTTTTATTATAATCACTTATAATAAAAAAATATATATAATGTCATAAATATGAAAAAAATGGCTTGGTGGTAAATTCCAAAGTATGGATCCTATTAATATTAGATATTAACACTGATCCAGCCAGAAGGCTTAATGTAATTATTTATTTACAAAGCCAATATTTATTACACATAATAATTTAATATTTCATATTTGGGATGGACATTTCAACAGGTAGTTTTAAAACACCCATCTGGTCAGCAAGACCAAAACATGAGAAAATAACTTGTTTTGGTACTGTTGACAAGATAAGTGTCTGAAAATACCTGTTGATATGCCACTCCTAAATATGAAATATTCAATTTTTATATATATATATATATATATTGGGAGGAAAAATTAACACATAATTAAATGGTAAAAATCCAGAATTTATTTCAGCAATTTTTACAGTTGCCTCGTTCAGACTGTTGATGAATAAATAAATGTTAATTTCACTCAAAATATTAAAAATAAATGGTTTATAACATATATATACACACGTGTGTGTGTGTATTTAATATTAATGGCTGATTATTATAACTTTAAAAATGTTAGAATGAAGTCACTTTGGTTTATTCAGATTTGTCGACATGCTTTTGATGACTTTCCATCCTAAATTAAAATTTTAGCAATTGGAAATGGAACATCTATTTATTGTATTTTATAAAAAGATTTAATTTCAGTAGATTCAAAGCACTGTCTCCACTTTTGTGTGTATATTGAGCAAAATTTGGTCAAGATCCAAGCCCACTGAAATAGTTTAAATTTCATCAAATATGGACTCAGTTTCAGACAATATTATGAATACTAGAGAGCCCACCAGCTTAAATATAGTGGTTCTAGCAACAAAGCTGTGGGTATTAGTTTGAATAATAATTTAATGAATGATGACAATACATCTTAATGCTTTGGGCCACATTTGTGCATATTGCATCAAGTACCAATAGGATATTTAGTGAGAATATCTTGCTAATCATTTGCTATGGTAGAGAGTTAAAGTTTTACTAGATATCCTACAATTGTAGTTTTGTGCCAGGATAAACTGAGTTGATCTGGGTGGGTGGGGGTCGTGTATGCATTTAAAATTATATGCACATAAGTATAATATTTATGTTCCGTTTATAAAGAAAGATTAATTTATCCTTTTTCTTTATTTGAGATTTTTTCTTTTATTGAGATTGTGCTTTATATATATATATATATATATATATATATATATATATATAGTACAGTGCAAAAGTATTAGGACAAGAACTATTTTGTCTTTTATGAGGCATATTTACAGAAAATAATTTAATTGAAGTAATTTTATTTGATTTACTCAGCAAATTCTTTAACAAGAAAAAAATACTTGTTACAAAATAAATTTAATATTTAGTATCATAGCCTTTTGCTTTGATCACAGCCTTCATTCTGTCAGGCATTGACATCACAAGCTTCTTCAATGTGTCTAATGGTATCTCCTGCCAAGCAGCTTGTATTTGTTCCCAAAGTGTGTCTTGCGAAGTAACATTAGATTTATCAATGTTTTTATCCAAAATATCCTATAGATGTTCAATAGGATTGAGATCAAGGCTTTGTGGAGGCCAGTTCAAATTCAAAAGCCTTCCTTCCTCTTCCTTTTTAGTTAAATAATTTTTACAAAGGTTTGGCTTTTCACCCTGTATTTGAATTTCAGTGCCCCCTGTCCTAATACTTTTAGGACAGTGTTAGGACAGGGGTGATTTTAAACTTTATTTTGATGCCTTATACAAGATAAAATAGTTCTTGTCCTAACACTTTTGCACAGTACTGTGTATGTATGTGTGTGTGTGTGTGTGTGTGTATATATATATATATATATATATATATATATATATATATATATATGTGTGTATGTATAATCTTATATTTTTATCCTTCAATGGTGACTCTTGTGAGAAACTGGAGGGCAGCTAGTGAGAGTTTGTGCACACAAAGTCAAAGCCAGCAGGAATTTTATTTTTCTCTTTGGACAAAATTCTAGACTTTATCCAGTCTTAAAACTCCCATGTGACCCACATGGCCATGCCTCTTCATCCATGCATTTTTGCTGTTTTTGGATAGTCACTTTGTTGACTTTAACTATGGCCAGATTTATCTGGCTGGGCCCATTGCCTTTCAAGCAGGTTGTCATGTATCTGTTAATTACATGAATGAATTGGGATAAAATACAGATCGGGATCTGAGTAAACGATATGATAGAAAACAAATTGAAAATGTGTATCAATTTAATGTGTTTCACTTTTATTCAAAATTTTTCAGAGAATAAGAGACAGAGGAAAAAAAAATTTGGTAATTTTATTTTTGTGTGGTTTGTTTTTTTATTGAATAATCAGGTTTCATGTGCATTTGAATTGTTAAGCAGTGTTTATTTAATTTATGGTGTCTCAAACTAAAGGAGAGCTTATGTGTCCTTTTTGAAGATCTAGAAAATTAACAGATTCTAAGCCTAACTGAAAAAATTGTAAATATTTCTTTATATATGTAAGTATATTATAATTTAAAAATGTGAAACTTGTTAGATTGATAAATGTTTTTTATTTGTTCTTTATATATATATATATATATATATATATATATATATACACACACACACACTGACCCAAAATATAGGCTGCTATTAGAAAAAGAACAAACTCTTTTGAAACAGCATGACATCATCTATCATAATTAGACCAAAAAATTTTCAAATGATTTATTGTATTGTTAAATGCAAAAATATTCATTTAGTGAATAAATATAAAAGATTGATTTTAATGGCAGTGCAATTTTAGTATCACTTTTTCTCTCTTGTGTGTGTGTGTGTGTGTAACAAGCTACTCATTTTCTGAGCATACCTATCAACTAGGGTAGCTAGCCAATCCCTGTTGCAGACATCTGTTCAGGCATATTTGTGTTTGTTCAACACCCACAATACTGCAATTATGTTGAGTGGACTTCAGTTAGAGTCTCTGTAAAAGAGCACTTAAGCCATCATGATCAACAGTTTGAACAACACTGGTATGTTTTAAAACATGGGTCACGATGACTTGTGATTTTGTTCTAGTACAACTCCAAACGGTTTCATCAACTGAATTTCACAAGGCTAGGGTCAACCCATGGTATGATTTTCAGGTACTTTCCGCAGGTGTTGCATGCTGGGATCACCTTACCCAGATTGATAACGTCAAGAAGTCACCTTCTTGAGAGATCAACCCTGGTAAGAGTCAAAGCTGGGTTTTATGGTTGGAAAGTGAACATTCTAGACACTTGGCCATATACATATTCAGGTATGATTTTGGGCTGTCCTGATAACCCAAGCACAGAGCACTGTTGGTTACTGTTTAGGTAGTGGGGTCTGCCTTTTTTTTTCTTTTCTTTTTTTTTCCCCCCTTTGTTTGGTTTCTTTGTTTTCTCTCTTATATTGATTTTCATGATTTCTGTTAGTAAATTGTCTCTTTTTTATTTTTTCTTATGGTCACCTGGCAGGCTTCCTGTTGGTTATACCAACATTTTGGATTTTTGTGTTTTATATATATATATATATATATACACCCACACACACACACACTACCAGCCATAATTATTAGGCCACCCCAGTGTTTTAGAAAATGATGTATTTCATGCTATTTTTTAGTATTTATTGCCAAGTGAATAATTTTAAATGAAAATAGAATGGTTCTTTTGTTAATACTGCACAATAACATGTGCATCAAATGAATTTATAAATATTTAATAGTTAGTTACCTATATTGCAATTTCATCAATAAAAGAATGAAGAAAATTTAGGGTGATTTGGATGAGTTCATCTTTTGCTTCCTTGTCTTGTAAAATTTTGCAAAGTAATAATAACAAAAGAACCATTCTATCTTCATTTAGAATTATCCACTTAAAATAATATGAAATTTCTTGAAAAAAACTGGATTTTTATTTAGTTTTATCTACTGGCATTTGAATATATGAGAAATCTTATTAAAGAAAAATATGTGTTCTCTAGCAGGATTAGACCCTGTATTTCCCTGGGCTGAGGGAATCTTCATTTGATCTGACATGCTTTAATTGACTCAGCCACAAAGAACCTTTGGCAATCAACTGAGAATGAATATTGCCATTATTCCCAGGGGACACAGGTTTTATAAATAAATACATTATTTAATAAATAGAGTGTTTATTCGAATATGAGTAGCTACTAAAAATCATGTTTAAAGTGATAACACATACCCACACACATTCCCTCAGATGCAAAGAGATAAATTCCATAAGTAATATTGTTTTTGTTTTGTTTTTTTGATTTTTATGGTATTTAATTTTGTGGTTACTTGATTAATCCTCCCTTCCAATACTGCTGATGTAAGAGAACTTTGAAACAATTTATTAAATTTCTCAAAAACAAAAAAAACTGACAAATGATGTCCATTTCTTACTAATATTTTGCTGATATTCATGATCTTTAATGGTGTCATTTATCTTGCTTTTAAATTCTTTACCTGCAATCCAGTGTCAACTGATCTTTTATAGAAAATAATGACAAAGCAATAGACATTGGCTTATGCACGTACATATTTCTCATTAAATTTCCTATAATTTATAAGGGAAGCATTTATAGATATAGGCAATGACTATAACAATCAACACTGCATTGTGACTCGGTTTCATACCTCAATGTTATCTTCAAATTTTAAGTGAAACTGAGTCACTATGAAGATTCTTATGTAAACTCTATCTATCCATCTATGTGTGTGTAGTAAGAGAGAGAAATGTGTGTGAAATATATCTGTAAAAGGACAATATGAATAAAGAAGTTTCCCATTTGTCTTTATTCAGTATTTAAAAATTCTGAAAAAATAACATTTGTTTATAAAATCTCTCTCTCTCTCTCTCTCTCTCTATATATATATATATATATAATCTCCAAGTTAATCAATAAAGTATTAACAACGTTCAAAACATTAATTTAACGCAGTGCTCACTATAGAAATAGAGCTATGAATGCTTATAATAAGTTATAGTTTAGAACATGTACAAATTATAATTTACTACAAAAGTGTACATTTTGTTTCGAAATCGAAACAAAATGTACGCTTTTGTAGTAAATTATAATTTGTACATGTTCTAAGCTATAACTTACTAGCAGTATAGCCCAGCGTTGCTCGGGTGTAATGAAAGCTTTAAAACTAATCCATGATCCTGGAGCTCAGACTCAGCCTAAAGAATATTTGTGTGAAGTTTGGTGAGAATCGAATAAAAATTGTGGATTTGTATAAAGGACATACAGATAAACAGACACACACACACACAAACATTTTGCCTTTTATATATATATAGATATATTATCAATTTTCTGCACTATTGTAACAACTGCAACCTTGAAACTTCTAAATATCATTTCTATGTCTTTGTCTATGAGTGTATCAAATTTGATTAAAATCGAACCACTCCTTCTATAACCCGATTTTTTTCGATGATCGATTTTCGATATTTATCGGGGGTACCTTGACACAAAACCTAGCTAAGAACACTCACAGACGTTTATAGTACAACTGTGTAAATTGTCAAGAAAATTGGTTCAGCCGTTTCGAAATCTATAGGTAACGGATACACACACACACACAGACAAAGTTCCATTTATAAATAAGTTTAGATTTGATTTATATATATATATATATATATATATATATATATATATATATATATATTTGGGCAGCAAACACTCTTTTATGCAGGTTTCATTAAAAATGACAGACAAGGTGTGATGGTTAAGATTTTTTTCATGTAATTTTTCATGTGATTTTAACAATTTCTTTCTTTTGAGGACATAATTATATAATAATTGTCCAAATGTTTCGTTTGTCAAAACATTTTCAGCTATACTTTTAGCCATTTTCAAGGATGAATGTTATTTTACATGTAACAGAATGTATGTGGTGTTGTGTACAATGTGGAGTAGTGGTATGTGTTATATACCGAACACGGTAAGCATGTTTGTAGTCGATGTTATTGAGTGTTGGGTTTTTCGTTTTTATCAACAAGGTCTCCATTATTTTTAGTCTTTTTTTGCATGTGGATGATTCTATGATGTTTGTGTAGGATAGGGTTTTGGTAGGTCTCTGTGTGTGTTTAAATTAAATCGAATTGAGCTCTGATATATATATATAGAGAGAGAGAGAGAGAAAGATTTTATTAACAAATGTTACTTTTCAAATTTTACAAATTCTGAATAAAGACAAAAAAAAAAATTATTCTTTATTCATATTATCCTTTTACAGATATATTTTACACACATTTCTCTCTTACTATACACATACCCACAGAGTTGATTTTCTATGCACTGCTTAGATGTGGCACAAGGCTGAAAGTATAGGGTGCCCAGTAAGGATTGAACTCGCTACTCAGTCATAACAGGTTCTTGCAAGACAGGCTTGCTAACCATTACACCACATTGGAGTGCCTCACATAGAGAGAAAATTGCTACTGTTGGGAGTTCAGTCCTTACTGAGTGCTCTCTTATTGAACAGGTCTACTACTGATGTGCTAATAGCCATCACCTAATACATATAGCAGGCTCTTGTTAATAATGGTAAAGCTCAAGTTGTTTTGCTCTGGATATCTCAAAAGTGTTTGATAAGGTTTGTCATACTGGCTTTCTGCACAAGCTACAGGCCTATGATATAAATGTACCCTTGTTTGATCTAATCCAATTGTTCCTGTCAAATCATGTAATAAAGGTCATAAAAAATGGGTATGCTTCCAGATCCTACCAAATGAATGTGGGCCTCCCTCAAAGCTCTGACCTAGGTCCTACACTTTTCTTGATCTTCATCAGTGATTTTCCTGATGTAATCAGTTAACAAGTAGGCATCTATGCTGATGACACCATGATTTACTCTCGCATCAATAAGAAATCTACCAAGACTGATAAAGCTGCTACTCTTGATAAGGACTTCCAATCTGTGGTGGACTGGGGCAGGAAATGGCTAGTAAATTTTAATGCTTCCAAAACAAGCTGCATCCTTTAATCACCACAGACAAACTCTTGTATCTCCCATCAGTATGAGTGACCCTAGTCTCCCAGAAAACAATACACTGAACCTCCTCAGCCTCATTTTCACAGCTAACCTCAAGTGAAATGACAATATTGAATCAATATCTACAGCAACTGCTAGAAAGGTCAGGTCACTTTGTTGAGCCATGAACTTTTTCTCGTCTGAATCCTTGCACTTTTACAAATCTACCATTCGTCTGTGTATTGAATACTGTTGCCATATCTGGCTGGGTGCTCCTGCTATTCATCTCGAGGTGTGTGACAAAATTCAAAGGAGAATCTGCAATATAATCGATCCTGATTTTGCAGCTCAACTTCAGCCACTTTCTCACCGTCAGGATGGGGCTTCCCTCTGTCTTTTCTACAAATATTTTCACGGCTTCTGCTCTGACAAGCTTATCTCCCTGGTGCCCCCTCTACACAAATTTACTTGTGCTACTAGACTGGCAACTAGGTCCACCCTTTTACCATGAAAACAGTCAAAAGTAACTGTCTCTTCTACTCTAACAGTTTCTTCTCTTGCACATCTCGCCTTTGGAACTTCCTTCTGTACACTTCCTTCTCTGATACAATCTCCAAGAGTTTAAGTACAATGTCAATTGCCAGCTTTCATTTCCTTGATTCCCATCTTTCTCTTATCCTTTCCCCCCAACTTCCCTCATATCTTGTTCCTCTTTCTTTCTGCTCTTTTCTCTTGTAACCCTCTGTGCACCAGTAGCAGTGCCGCCTTGCTTGGAGTGAATCGATTAAAAAAAAAAAAAAATAGAAAAAATAACATGCCAGACTAAAATATCAGTATTGATTATTCACTTAGAACAACTTGTCTCTGTTTGCTTTTATTAAATTACTAGCAGTTTAGCCCAGTTTCACTCGGGTAGTTTAAGGGATAATAAGAATAAAAAAAAAACATATGATGAATTTACATAGCAAATACTTACACAACGTCCACCCTTGTCACTTATATAGATATAGATAACAATGTAGAATGTCTCTATTGGGTTAGGGTGGGAGGGAGAGAGGCAACATATATAGATTTAGATAATATAAAGTGGGGGGATCGATTCTATATTATAATCAGTACATAAACTGATCTCTGACTTTGTGGGATGATAATATATATTTTTCTACCCCTAGTTTTGGCTTTCTGAAAATTTCAAGGTGTCGTTAGCGTTCTAAAATTTTGATCTGCATTTGAGTGCAACTCCCGTCTATCTAGACTGCAAAATCTAACTATCTAACTACCTACCTACCTACCTACCTACCTACCTATCTATCTACCTACCTACCTACCTACCTATCTATCTACCTACCTATCTATCTACCTACCTATCTACCTACCTACCTATCTACCTACCTACCTACCTATCTATCTACCTACCTACCTACCTATCTACCTACCTACCTACCTATCTATCTACCTACCTACCTATCTATCTACCTACCTACCTATCTATCTACCTACCTACCTATCTACCTATCTACCTACCTACCTATCTACCTATCTACCTACCTATCTATCTACCTATCTACCTACCTATCTATCTACCTACCTACCTACCTACCTATCTACCTACCTACCTACCTACCTATCTATCTACCTACCTACCTATCTATCTACCTACCTACCTATCTATCTATCTACCTACCTACCTACCTACCTACCTATCTATCTATCTACCTACCTACCTACCTACCTATCTACCTACCTACCACTTACACAACATCTACCTTTGACACTTTTATAGATATAGATTATTTAAACATACACATATCTATGCACTGTCTAATGATTTTCACTGGATATCAAGTCTCTTCAAATCTCCACTACCTTCCTTATTGTCCCTTTGTTTCTTCCTTTTCAAATTCTTTCAATTTTGCCTCTCATGTCCTTGCGACAATTTCAAGTATGCTAATTGCCATGAGCAGTCTCGGTCCTCAAGCAAGGTGTCCCTGGTAGTTTTATATTTTTTTCTTGTGGCACAGGGACATTTACAATATAACAGGGTTCCTTTTCCTTTTTTATAACCATGAAATATTTTTTTTTAAAATTTTATATATATATATATATATATATATATAGTAAGAAAGTGACAGAACATGTAGATTTTAAACCCACTGTTCAAGCATTTACTTATAAAGAGTGTTCAATACAGAGTAGAGTTTTATATTGTAATAGTTGTTACAATGTTTTATGAAAGCATAGTATCACTACACAAAAATGTTCATGTTTCGGAGCACAACTACTCCTCTTCAGGTAATATATGGAAGTGAAAATAAATGGTGGAAACAATTTATTTTTGGGAATGTGATATGTGGGGATGGGAATTTAGTTCCATCAGCATCCCCCACATCATTTACATATCACATTCCCAAAAATAAATCATTTCCACCATTTATTTTCAGTTCCATATATCACCCAAAGAGGAGCGGTTGTGCTCCAAAACATGAACATTTTTGTGTAGTGATACTATGCTTTTATAAACCATTATAACAACTATTACAATATATATATATATATATATATATATATATATATATATATATATATATATTATCTGAAGTAATCTTTATTATTTTGTTTTTGTCATGGAATGGTTAAAGAGCTCTAGGAAATCGCTTTCAATTGGTTTTGAGTACTTTCAATGCAACTGGTTAATCTCCTCATCTTGGATATGAAATATTTTTGACTAGATAATTATTAATTTTCACCTCAAATTTTAATGTTAAGGTATTCATTTTTTTTTTTTATGTCTGTACATAACCTGTAAGAAGGTGAAAATGTGCATTTTTAACTGGGGTAGAATTAGGCTATCTTTGAAATGTAGTAAATTAAAACATGTTTAAAAAAAAATTTGTAATTGATTTGCATAATAATGTATAATTGTCATTCATCCTGAATAGAATGAGGGTTAAATGTCAAGGGGGATAACCATTAAATGCTAATTACAGAGTACTCTCCTTTATTGACGTACTTGCATATGAGTAAAATAACTGAATGAAAAAGAAAGGAAACTTCTTTTTTGCACGTAATCCACAAAAAGCTGTATAATAAATGAGAGAAAAAAATTCAATTTTTTTTTCTATCAGCGTTGTCTTGTGATCTTTAACAAGAATTATTGGTAAATAAATAAACATTTCTCTATGCACTGTTATTCTTCCTGTTTTCAACAACTTAATTCATAAACAAAATGGCTTACTGCCATATCACATTAAAATACCAGTTCTCATACAATCACTCAACTTAAGCAACATTGAGCCTGGCCAGTACCTAGATGGGTGACTGCTTGGGAATACCAGGTGTTGTAAGCTTGGATGTGCTGGTATTTTAATAGATAACAGCTTGGAATTAGATATCAGAGAGCCAAGTTTCAATTCCAGTCTGGCTCATTATATCCAATTAAATTCAGATATCCTAGAGAAAGGTATGAGTCCACCTTTCCTCCTCCAGTTATGGGTTAATTAGTAGGACTTGTATCAGTAAATTATTATTATATCAAAAAACTTACACTCTAAAAATATTTTCTGGCTTTAAATAACCTGCAAGAGGTTAAGCCATTAAAAAAACTAATTTAAAATTCATAAATAGAGCAATCTATGTACATAATATTCCACATGTTTTGTCTGTCATATCTGTAACTTTTTCCATTGTAAACCTATTTACTTTGTATTGGCATCTCTAGGTGGCAGTGTCTTTGCTATGACTTTGGCAGACTGAACATTTTTAGAATCCAGCAAGTAAAAAAAAAAAATCACGCACATCTAAGGACAAAGTACAACTGTAATAATTTTTAAAAAAAGTATGCTGTTATTTTTGAAGGCATGGATTATAAATTATAATCATATAATTTTCCAGATCTGTGCTTGTATTTAGGCAAGAATTGTTCATTTAAATATTAAATCTGTTAAATAGAAAAGTCAGAGAACGTCTATTGAGCCTTTTGATGATTTTTCCTTGTTTTATTTCAGTTGGAAACTTGTAAAAGAACAGGCTGAAATTGAATGTGAAGATATGGGGATTTTCAGCCATTGGTTATTTTCAAATAATGAAAATTGCTGTTTAGATCCAAAATTTAATCTTGTTAATAAAAAAAAATGTAATTGAAATTTTATATCAAATTATTGTAAAGTTAAGAAGATTAATTCATTACTAATCACTGAACTATGTGACCTGTTAAAAACTGAATTATTGGTAGATACCAAAAATTTCTATTGAATTCTTCAATAAATGCCACTTAACAGCTTAGAAATTTCCCTGATATCATAATTAGGAGAGCTAACAAATCCAATATATTCCTTATTCTAAATAAAAAGAATTCTCACTCCAAATTGTTCTGGATGACTACACTTTTTTCTTTTTTTTTTTTTTTTTTAAATTTAAAAAAAAAAAAAAAAGACAACTCCAACCTCTTAAAAACTGAAGTCAACAAACTTATTGGTAATAATGCACAGATCAATTCTCTTAACTCCAGAAAATACAGGGTGCCCCACAAAAAACCATGAAATTTGATACAGTTTAATTGTTGGAATTTTTATTACAGTTATTTAAAACAAAAGCAAAGGTTAGAAATTTAGTAGCTTAGAACAAAAACAAATTTTTTAATGTTATTTTTCATCATATAGTAAATCTAAAATTTCCTGTTTTCATATATATATATATATATATATTACATGGAAAAATGTACACATGAAAAGTAATATTCTTAAGATTATATTAAACCTGCAACAGTAAAGGACAAGATATTCCCGTGAAATTTTTTTACTTAAAATATTGCATTCAAATTTTTATTTTTACATAATCTTAATATTACTTTTAATGCACACATGTTTCCCTGTATCCCATGATTTTTCCAGGAATTGCTATTAATTTAATATAAATTTAATGCTGAAAACTGCATTCAAAAATATTAAAAAGAACAAAAATTTATGCAATTGGTTAAAAAAAAAAACAATAAAAAAATTGATTATTAATAATGAATTCCGATAATCAATTCTGATAAAATAAGTAATAAGCAAAGTTTGAATTGACAAAAATGATAAAAGATATCATCAGAATTTAAATGTTGAAAACTGCATGCAAAAATATTAAACAGAAAAAGTTATAAAGAATAAGATTTCTTATTAGAAGCTTTAGTTTTCAGACTTCATATATTTTGATGTAACTTTTTTTTTACTGAACCAAAATTCAAAAAAATTTTTCAAAATGTAGCTAAGGAGGTGTCCTCTCTAACTCTGTAAACTGTTTGAAATTTGGTTGCGAACTGAATTAGTGGTAAAGCTTGATTCACTCAGTGTCAGACTTAAGATTATATTCAACCTTTGCTGTAGTTGAAGGAGATATATCAGCATGCAGTGTGGGTATAGAAGAATCGAAAGGAGTATCCTGTACATACAGTGGTAGGATAACACTCTAAGAGAGCGCTCTCTCTCTCTCTCTCTCTATATATATATATATATATGTATATAAATACATATAGAGCAAATATAAGAAAAATTAAGGCAGACATGTTATTTCATGGTGAATCGGAAGTATAGGCCTATTTCAGGCGAACCATCATTAGCTTCCGTCTTTATTTTACAAAGGATTTTACACAAATCTCGTGTAAAAATTCTTTGTAAAATAAATAACGAATCTCGTATAAGATCCTTTGTAAAATAAAGATGGAAGCTGATGATGGTTCAACTTCCAATTTACCATGGAATAATGTGTCTGTCTTAACTTTTCTTTTATATATATATATATATATATATATATATATATATATATATATATGTTCATATGACTATAAACACTATATTTAGTAATGAGTACCCATGTTTGAGTTTTTGTTGTTTTTTTTACAGTGAAATGAACACAGACATTCTTCAGCAATCAAAATTCTTATTAAAAACCTGTCTCTTAGCAGGAATTGAACTTTATTCTCTTTATATTGGAAAATTGTCTTAAATCTAGCTGTGCTTTAATCCCTGAGCTATGATCCCTGCTGAGAAACCTATTTCTTTTATAAGGCTCAATTTACCAGGCTGGTTGATGTCTTAAAAATTTTTTAAAAAAAACACATATCCAGGGATATTTACTCAAAGACATGTGCCTATATTATTAAATCATTATTATTGAAAACAAAATATTCTTACAATCTAAAAATATTTTCTGGATTTAAATAACCTACAAAAGGTTGATAGGCTATCAAAAGCAAATAAAGTTTATAGTAATGTGAAAAAAAATTCAGATTAAAAAAGAATCCATTGCTTATATATATATATATATATATATATTATATCCTTCGTTTATGGAACAACTCAGTTTCATGTGTTATGCAATTATCAGGTGCATATTCGAGTAAACTTAAATTCAAATTTATTAAACGGTCAGTTTGAAATATGCACCTGAGGATTATGTGACACAGGATAATATGTATATTTTTTAACACACATATATATATATATATATATAATACAGCTCTGTTCATACATTGAGCACTGTTTTACTAACACCTGAATGATAATGTTATGTACACCCCCCTCATATGTATATTTATTAATTTACATTTATTTATTTATATATATTTCGATAGACTAAACTATCGCCCGGTTCACACTCCACCCACGTCTATTGAACAGGTGAAGAGGCTCATCCCTTATTCCCTGTTTAGGATGTGGTTTCCGGTTTTCTCTTTTCCAATCTTGTCACTCTTACGTAGCCCCCCTGCACATCAGTGGCGTTACCGCCTTGCTCGGGGTGATATGATTAAAAAAAAAAATATAAATATAAATATATATATATATATATATATATATATATATATATATAATTTATTTCCATCTTCTAGTCTGAATAGTTTCAAAAACCTTGTTAGAATAATGGGCTGAGAGGTTAAGGTATGTCAGATCTAATGGCAGTTTCCTCTAGGGGATGCAAATTTGAATCCTGCTAGCGCGTGCATATTTTTCTAACAAGATTTATTGAAATATTCTGGCAGACAGAAAGGAATCAATATACTGTTTTATAAATAAAAAAAAGTTCTTACTCAAATATGAGTATCCATTAAAAAGTAATGGTTATACAAATAAATTATATATTACTTTAAAAACTATTATAGTGGATACTTTGTATTCTACTGCAAAGTGGGACACAAATTTGGTCTCTGCCAAGGAATGCATTTTTCTACAAGATTCTTTTTTGAATGCATAGGCTGGTAAATGCAATACACGTTGTTTAATAAATATTAAAAATTGGGCATTTGTTTCAAATAAGAAGTGTCCATTATACTCACATTTGAAGTAATATATCTGGGATTGCTTCTGTTAGGGTGTAAGAGGCATGGTGTAACAACTTTGATATAGGAAGAAGTCACGGGAGAGTTTCTTAGGTTAAAGATCTCAGGGAGTAATAGATTTATACCTTTCCTAAGGTCCTTCCTGTAAAGTAAACCTAGGCAATTTCATCTGAATTTCAAATTTCACTGGCTTCATTTTGTTCTCTTTGCTAATAAATATTAAAAATGTGTTCATACCTCAGAATCTACTCACACTTATTGATTGGAAATATTGATTCAACAAGTAAATGTTTATATTTGTGTGGGCTGTGGCTGAAATAAATTAGGGTTTTTGAAAATGCAAAACTGCCCCACCACTGTGTGTGTGTGTATATATATATATATATATGTGTGTGTGTGTGTGTGTGTGTGTGTTTTCTCATAGAGATAATAATTTTTTGCTTTTTTATATCATTTATGGCCTTTTTATTTAGTTACCTTCTTCAAGGACTCATTTATTTTGTGAAAATAAAACTGAGAAATTAAAAAAAATGAAAAGCATACTAACACAACCAGATCATACAAATACTGAAGAAGTCTAGAGAGTATGTCAGTTGAAATGTTATGATGAAAGCCAAAACTATATTTTCTTTTATCCGATGCAGACATACTTAGTTCCTATCAGTAGGCAGTCTGTCTATACACACACGCACACACATATTTGACAGTCTCTCTATAGACACGCACATACACATATTTGGCAGTTTCTCTACACACACACACACACACACACACACACACACACACACACACACAGACACACACATATTTGGCAGTCTCTACACACACACACACACACACACACATATTAAGTTTATGATATTTTGTAAGCTTATGTTCCTGTTTCAGAAATTGGTCTTTTGTTCAAAAGTAATGAAAAAGGTATTTGTTTTTGTTCTTGAAAATTCCCCACTGCCCAGTAACAAAAATTCAATTTTACCATATATGCAGTAAGTGTAAAAACTCAAAATATTTCAGAAGTTTCATTTTTCAATTTACTTATGATGTAATTGAATAATACTTATGTATTTTGTAACTCATTTAACAGTTTATAAGTATAGCATAACATACAAGCTTACAAATAAACAAAAACAAATTGTAGAAATTTCCAGAAAGTCAGAGTACTATTATACAGCATGCAATGGGGAAATTGTCACTATTTTATATTTTTAATTTCACGCATGTTCATTGTTTCGAATTTTGTTTACTGCTCAGTAGTGTCAATTGGGCATTGCCTGTAAGAAAACGTGCACCCTGACACAATTCACTCTGCCAGAAATTTGGGAACTGTATGCTGTGCTGGTTGGCATTTCTGCCAGAAGCTTCAATGCAAACATTTTACAGTATTTGTTAGTCAGTCTAAGGATAGGGCACAAAATTTGAAGAAAGTTGGAAAATATATCCAGCCAACATCATGGTTGCTAGTGAGGGTGATGTTAAGCTTTCATTCATCTTCCCACAAGGCCTCAGACTTGACATAGGCTTGGGTCAAGAGGGTGTCTGCTGGAAGACCCTACGTCTGGCAGCAGGACTGCACCATGCCACACAAGCAGAAGAACCCAGGTATGGCAATCACAATTTCTGCAACCACATCATCTCTTACTGTCTCACTCTCCTGACTGCAACCCCCTTGATTAATATGTGTGGAGCCGCAGTTGAGCAACAGACCAACCAAACTTCTTGTCACACCAAAGATGAACTGAAGGCAAGGATTATGGCAGCATTCACCAACAAGGAGACCATCCAGAAGAGATGCAAGATATTCTGAAATTGTCTAGAGTCTATGATTGAAAGCCAATAGTTATTTTATTGGATAGATTTACTCTTTTGTATTTCAAGATATTTTTGTGTAGTTTGGGCAAATATAACTTAAAATGAGATTTCAGTGTTATTTTCATTTTTGCGTAATTTAAATGGCAATTCAACCACTGCACCCTGTACTTATATACTATTTTGGTTAAAATCTTTTTTTGTGTGTGTGTATATATATATATATATATATATATTACACACACACCAATTTGGTATCATTCACAGTGCCTACTCCCTAAGCTATTGGCACATAGAAGGAAAAAGGAGGAAATTTTAGCATGTTATATATATATGCGCTGTATATTCATGCCAGCTACCAGGAGAATTCAATTCATTACTAAAGGGTAATGTGTGAATCGCAGAAGTAGTAGTAATTTTAAAAATTTTCCTCTCTAGAGAACTCATAATATATATTTTTTTTCTTCAAATGATGGATTATGGCCATATGTTGAAATACTGATTCTCCTATGATCACCGAACTGAAGCAACATTGTTGAGCCTTTTCAGTACCTAGATGGGGAATCACTTGGGAATAACAGGTGCTTTGAGCTTGGATGTGCAGGTGGTGTATTAGATAATGGCCAGGAATTGGACTTCAGAGCAGAGTTCCAATCCAGCTGAGTTTCTAATATTCACTTACATGCAAATAGCCTTGGTAATGTATGAATCTATTTCGTCTCCCTCCATCAATGGAGTTGTATCAGTAAATCTTTATCTCAAAAATATTCTGACAATCTAAAAATATGTCCTGGCATTAAATAACCTGCAAAAGGTTTATAAGCTGTTAAAAAAAAAAAAATCAATCCTCTAACAACAAAAACAAAATTAAATAGTAATTTGTCTGAATAAGTCTGTGTGTAACAAAAGAATTACTTCATTTCAGAAATACGGGCAACAAAAAATTACCTGCTAGTTATATCAGCAAAAATTTTATATCATAAAATATTATGATATCATATCAGCAAATATGATCGAACTTCCTCTGAATAGATTGCATATGAGTGTGGCTTTAATTTTGGCCATTTCTAACACTATTTTTGTTTTTCTCTTTATCCTTAATGTTGACAATATTTTCATAATTTATTAATATATCGAAATATAATAAAGTCATGCCAAACAGAAAAGTATGATAAACTAATTAACACCTTAAAAGGAATTACCAGGTATGACTAATTAGCACCTTTTTCCAAAAATTGTTAAACATACTGATATTAAAGGCTTTAAAGACCTTATTTTCAGTTTTGATCATCATACTAATGTCCATCTATATTCATACATAGCCCCATCCCTCCCTACCAAAAATAAAGACATCAGCTGGATAAATGCATCTTACTAAACTTTGAACCAAATTCATTTCTAATTAGACTTGAACTTTTAATTACTTGGCTGTTACATAACAATGCTCTATATTGCCTCTGACACATATGTGGATGCATATGTACATAGCTGTGTTTTGATTTTTGGTTAAGGCAGGACCATGGTTAATCTTGCACATGCAAGGTGGGTCCTACCTGACAGAGGATTTGTTATGATTTGAGGCAAGGTGTTACGAGGTCAGATGATTTCCCTAACTCCCAACTCTCCGATAATCACATTTGTCCAACTACACAATGTTTTTATCAAAATACTTTCTCTAGGAATGTTGCCATTCAACGTTTGAACCCCATTCTAACCTTTTATATATATATATATATATATATATATATATATATATAGTCATCCGCAGACAGATCTCTTTTGCTGAATCACATCTCATCAGTATGGTTAGATATCTGATTACTTTTACCCAAAATTGAAACCCGAGCAAATTGGCATCAGTCGGCGATTCTACCTCTGAGCTATGGGCGCACAGTAGAAGGAGGCAGACTTATATATATGTGTGTGTGATATAGTTTTAATGTATGCTATATTTATGGGTTAAAGTGATCAGGGACAAAGCATATTTAAATATAAAAGTGGACATTGAAGTCAACACCCAGAGGTGACAGTCTTTCATGCTAAATGCAACTATTAAACTGTGTATGTGTATGTGTATGCATGTATGTATGTATGTCTGTATATATATATATATATATATATATATATATATATACACACACACACACACTTAAATCATGTTGGCATCTACAACAGCTGAAATGAGATAACAACAACAACAAAGATTAGGACAACAGTCTAAATATAAATAGTGTAAATACAGTCTTATGTCATAATTTCTATTGATAACATTTAAAAAAAGTAGACAATCTTGTCTTAGGGTTCAGATATCCAAAGTAGCTGTAAATATTTTATAGAAAGAAGTTGATCTCTATTTGGGAAATGTTTTTGATTACATTTGCAATTCACTAAATCTTTGATAGATACATCAAAAAGTGGAAAAAAATGTTTGTATAACATGCTGATAATTCAAGAATCAGTTCACTTGAAAATCTGAAAATGACATTAAACTTTTCTAGCCTAAGTAGGCAAGATGAGATCATGTTTTTCTTTTTACATCTATTGAGAATAAATTATAACTAATATTGTCTATGTATGTTGTCATCTTTTTCTTTTCTTTTCTTTTTTTTTTTTTATAGGAACATCCATTTTTAACATGATTTTTGCCCCTGAAGTTTATATTTTCAGTTCATATAAATAGCCTTACATTCACAGTCTCCAGTGACAATGGTTCAAGTTTTGCTATAAATTTAAACAGTAAAAACAAGATTGAGTTTATGAGAATATTAAATAGTTTATCATATTGGAGTAGATAGATCTATCTATCGCCTGGTTCACACTCCACCCACATCTATTGAACAGGTTAAGAGGCTCGTCCCTTGTTCCCTGTTTAGGATGTGGTTTCCGGCTTTCTCTTTTCCAATCTTTTCACTATTATGTAGCCAACTGCACATCAGTGGCATGACCGCCTTGCTCGGGGTGATACGATAAAAAAAAATGTAACTAATTCCATATACAGGCAAAATAATGTCTAGATTCTTATTGGTGGGCTCAGATGTGACCCACACCAAAACTTAGCAACAGTAGAAAGAGAATTTATTATATCCATGAAAGCACTTGAATGCCAGGTAAAGAGAAATTTATAAGAATATCTTTTGATAGATGAGAAAAATTTATCAAATTTATTACTTATTTCATTTATTTACAAAATATAATAATTTCACATAGGTAATTTGAATTCCTTTGCATTCAATTACGCACAAATACCCTTGGGAAAAGTATTAATCTGTCTCTTCCCTCCAGTTATAGGTTAAATAACAGGGTAGATTGGGTTCTATAGCCTTGGCTGGCAACCAGTCTACTGTAGAAAGCAATGGCAACCTACTGCAGGATAATCTTCTGCCCAGTCAATCATGTCTCTTTTTTGAGACATGATCACCCAAAGCGTGTATCACGTATAGCACTTAACTGACTGAATTTGATTTATGATGTATATAAAATTCCTTGAATGTCAGGTAGAATGCAATTGACAGTCTTCAAAAAGTTAACTTGTTATACTTTTCAGTCTACAAGATATGCATCGGATTAAATGACATGAATACATTTTTCAGTGCAAAAGGTAGATTTTTAAAACTTAATTTCTAATAATGTTCCGGCAGCAAGGCCTCTGATTGGGAGGTTGTGAGGAGCATGGAACCACCTCTTAATTGCTGTTGTTCCCAGGTCCACCCTGACCCAGAGTGGTAGCACCTGTTAGGGTCCCAGCTATGGGTAAATAGTTAATTCACAAACTGGGGTCAAAACACTATGAAAGTATAAAGATTCTTTTATGGAAATATATATGCATAAAAATAAACTTTTATAGAAAAATATACATTATTGAAGGGAAAAGTTCTCAGCAAAACATTTTTTTAATACAAAACTAGAATACATTTTCAGTTTTCTAAAATAAAAAAGAATAGACAAAATTTTCATTAAAATCTGACTAAATTAATCTTCTCACTATAACCAAACATAAAAAAAAATACCTTAAAACGCCACCTTTTTGGTATTAAATGACCCACAGAGGTTGATATACTGTTAAACAAAACTCACTCACTCTGATAATATAGATTATTTACAGATAAGACCATTTTAACACCAGAGATTTTGAAACTACTACAACTACTATTACTACTGCTGATGTTAATATTAATATATACTACAATAGACTCTGCCTTTTCCTCTCTTCAGATTACAATTGACTGGGCTTGTATAATTGCTACTACTACAGTACAGTCTCTGCCCATTCTTCTCTTTACTTAAACCGTGCCAGTAATGATCTGTTATAGATCAATCACTTAATAAAGTATACCAAGAGATTCATTTTGATCAAGATTTGTATTTCTTCCTTCTATTCTCCAAGACTGTGTTTCTCAACCATTTTTAATTCAGGAAACACTTGTATAATAACTAAAACTCTGGGCCACACTTTAGATTTTTATAAGGGAATATTAGTCCTGAAATCTGAAAATAATAAAGAAGTCTTCTGAAATAAGCATTTATATTTAAGAGATTACATTATATATTAAGTTTACTGCTTACGGTCATATCACGTTAAATACACCGGTTCTCGTTTGATCACTGAAGTTAAGCAACGTTGAGCCTGGTCAGTTCTTAGATGGGTGACCACTTGGGAAGCGTTTATTGACAAATGTGCGTTGTGGTGCAGTGGATGTCAGCTCGGAAAGAGAAATCAGTGAACCGATTTTGAATTCCAGTTGAATGCCCTGCATTTACTTACATGCTAGTACCCTTGGGAAAGGTATTAATCCGTCCCTTCCCCCCAGTTATGGGTTAAATAACAGGATAGGACTTGGGACCCTGCCCTTAAACAGATCCCAATTAAACTTTCTCTGGGGAAGGAAGCTGGCCCAATCCACCTAGGGTGCATGCAGCACACACACACATATATTAAGTTTATGAAGAATCTGCTATTTTTCTTTTTAGAGAGACCAATGATGATTGATTTAATTCCATTGAAGAAGGCAAAAGGGAACAGATTATCCACTCTTTAAAGATTAAGGAATTTAACATCCAGTTTAAAATGACAAAGACTTGACTTAGAGATGGAAGCCATGTGCTTAGTGTCTCAAGCCTTTTAAAAATAAAGACTTTTTTTTTAAGATATAAAAATAATTAATAAATTTTATTAATTTGGGTTGCACCTGACTACTTTTCAGGGTGCATTTGTGTGACCAGAAGCACCAGTTAAGAAACACTGTTCTAAGATATAACATTTTTTTTTAAGTTGTGGTAAATAGTTTTATGCTTTTTTTTTGGGGGGGGGGGGAGCCGTTTTATAAAACTAGATCAATTAACTGATGTTGCCTCTTTCTTAAAATACCCAAAGTGTTTGGAGTTAAGCTTTAGACAAACATTATTATCAAAAGACAATGGTCAGAAGTTTTTGTTTTAAAACACTGCATCTCCTTGAATTAACTCTCACATCAGATCTCAAGTGGAGCAACTATATAGAATTCATAGCTAAATCTGCTGCTAAGAAAGTCGGTTCTCTGTGTAGGGTCAGGAAGTTTTTCCTGTCTGAAACAATCTTGCACGTATACAAATCTACCATCTGCCCATGCATTGAATATTGCTGCCATATCTGGTCGGGTGCTCCTGTTATCCACTTAGGTGTCCTCAACCAAATCCAACGGAGAATCAGTAATGTGATCAATCCTGACTTGGCAGCTAGGATACAGTCACTTTCTCACCGACACAGTGTGACTTCCCTGTGTCTCTTCTACAAATACTTTCACGGCTTCTGCTTTGATGAACTTAGCTCACTGGTATATGAATTTCCTTGAGCCACAAGATTAGCAACTATGTCCCACCCTTTTACTGTGAAACCAATAAATTGTAAACACAAATTCTACTCCAGCAGCTTCTTTTCTCGCACTTCCCGCCTGCGGAATTCCCTTCCACGTACTTACTTTCCCAACAGCTATAATCTCCAAGAATTTAAATGTAAAATCAATAGTCATCTCTTGTCTCACTAACTTACATCCTCTCTCTCATGCTTTTTTCTCCGTCCACCCCACTCTCATCAGTATTCTCTTCCTTCTCTTACTCTCTTCCTGACACCCCCTGCAACCTCTCACTCCTTCTCATAATATTCCTCCGATGTAACCCCCTGCACAATAGTGACAGTAAAATGCCTTGCTTGTGGCGACACGATTATAAAAAAAAAATATTAAACCAAATTATGAAAAAGCTATCTTTAATATAACTAGTTATAAGAAGCATTTTTTTGTGAAGAAGGTTTTGACAAAAGAAAAAAAAATAAATGGAATATTATAGATGTTGGTTTTACACAAGGAAGTAGTTTTTCACCTGAAATTACACTTTGTTTAAAATCTGTCATTAACAAAAAAGATATATAAAATTTTCTTCATTTCCTTTTAGCATTCAACCCACTCTGTAAATATTGGCTCTCAATGTTCAATCCATTATAACCAACCTCATCTATATGCTGTCATAATACATGATTTCATTGGTGCAAATAACGCAAGAGGTCATGCATTCAGTAAAATTTTGTGAGTCAGTATTTATGGGGGAAGGTTTGAGCATGTTGAATGCTTAAGGGTCAATGACAGATTTTAAACAAAGTGTAATTTCAGGTGAAAAAAATACTCCCTTGTGTAAAACCAACATCTATAATATTCCATTTTCTTTCGTTTGTCTAAGCCACCCCTTATTTTGTCAAGGCCTTCTACAAGAAAAATGTTTCTAGTTATATTAAAGATAGCTTTATGGCACTATTCTTATTGGCAAAATTCATTTATTTTTAAAACACATACATGTATAAATAGTTTAAATATTATCAGTGTAAATTTTTTTCCTCTTTTTGAAGAAAACTTTCAAAAACAACAAAAAAATGTGTCCTATACACTGAAAAATATGAGCATTGATAAGGAGTGAATAATCTCCTCCAATTTACTTGACTGAATCCCTTCATAATCTGAATGAATATACAATGCAAAATTTGATTCTCAAGGTCACTTGCTATTTATTTTCAGCAAAACCATTCTAAATTCTGAGATTCTAAAATCATGTCAGTCTAAAAAAATAAACAAATTATAATAATGGAAAATGTCAGAACATTCTGAAAAATGCTAAGAAATAATTTGAAATTTCAGCAGAAAATATTAACTGATCATGTGTATCACTTTGAAAAAATTACCAATTTTTCTTCAGCTTCTTTTACCCAGCTTTTGTGTATCCCAAACAAGAGAGAAAATTTATATCTCGCTGTTAAAGATGTATCAGTTTATATAGATATCCTTTTGTGTTGTACTTCCTTTAAAAATCCTTACTATTTTAACATATATTTTACTTCATCACCTGCTGCGATGTAGGTCCTGCTGATTGTGCTTTTTTTTTTTCTTTTTTTTTTGGACAATACTCTGATTTTCAAATAAGTTGTTGCGCATCCAAATCACATTTGTGTAGAAATGTCTAAATAATCTTTTAGTGTATGAGGAGGGCTGCTCAGCCTTGAACAGGAAGGAATCCTTGAAAGTTGCCAAAAAGCAAAAGAAGTCCTTGAGATATGTAAGAAATGTTAAACGGGTGTTTAAGATTCCCTAAAGGAGCCATTAGGATGTGTGTTGTGGTGCAGTGGATATCAACTTGGAACAACAAATCGGGATGCTGAGTTCAAATTCTAGTTGAATTCCTTGCATACATTTACACACAAATATCCTTGGGAAAGGTATTAATCCGTCTCTTCCCTCCAGTTATAGGTTAAATAACAGGAAGGACAGATTGAGTTCTATAACCTTGGCTGGGAACCAGTCTACCGCAGAAAGCAATGGCAACCTAATGCGGGATAATCTTTTGCCCAGTCAGTCATGTCTCTTTTTGAGATATGTTCACCTAAAGTGTGTATCACATATGGCACTTAACTGACCGACTGAATATAATAGTTGGAAACATAATCAAAACGTTTACTGGGCATAAAGTGGGGATCAGTTTTCTATTGTTACAAAGTAATAAACTGATCACCCACTAATTATACATAATATAATAATGTAATATAATCTCTTCTCCCTCCATCTATGAATTAAATGACAGGACAGATTGGGTTCTTTAGCCTTGGCTGGCAACCAGTCTACTGCAGAAAGTAATGGCAACCTACTGCAGGATAATCTTCTACCCAGTCAGTCATGTCTCTTTTGAGATATGATCGCCCAAAGCAGGTATCATGTATGGCACTTAACTGAAAGAAGCTATTGAAGATACATTGAAAAAATAGTGTGAGCATCTGTGAGCGTCTGCTTACTGGCAGGGTTTTCATGATAAGAATGATGAACTATTGTTGTCAATAGAGGTTATTTTTATTATGGAACAGGTTTTGGAAAAAAAAAATATGACAACATACAAACATGTCTTTGCCCATGGGCCTTTGCTTTGGAGATGCTTCAATCAGTGAAGTGTTTGCCATATGAGGATTCCACCCCTTCAGTAGATGTCAGATTTAATGTTCTCAATGTTTCCAAGTAATCATCTATAAAGAAATCTTTTTGAACATTTATAATTGCTAAAATATCTAAAATTCATATTTTTGTTTGAGTAATCAGTTATTGTCAAGAATTTCCCTCTGACTCTTCTACAAATATTTTCACTGCTTCTCCTTCGACGAGCTTAGCTCTCTGATGCCCCTCTGTACAAATTTACTTGAGCTACTAGACTGGCAACTAAGTCCCACCCTTTTACAATGAAAACAGTCAAATGTATCTGACACTTCTACTCCATCAACTTCTTTTCTCACACTTCCTGCCTGTGGAACTCTATTCCATATACTTGCTTCTCTGATAGCTACAATCTCTAAGAGTTTAAATGCAGCATCAATTGCCATCTCTCATCTCCTTGACTCCCATCCTTCTCTTATCTTTTCCTCGACACCCCCTGTATCTTGTTCTTCTCCCTTTTCACTCTGCTCCTGTATAATTCTCTTCACACCTGTATTCCCATCCTTCTTTTATCCATTCTTCAATACCCACTGTAAACTGTTCCTCTTTCTCTTTGTTCTACTCTTATGTAGCCCCATGTGCACCAGTGGCAGTACTGCCTTGTTTGGGGTGAAACAATTATAAAGTAAAATAAAAAATACAATGTTTTTAGTATTAAAGAAAAAAGTTTTTGTTAGCTTCATCCTGGCATCTTTTGGAAGGTGACATTTCAAATTTAAATATTTGTGTATTGTATGACTAAAACTGTGCAGAATGGTTCCACAGAACTTGACAGTACCTAAGTAAGAATTTATTATTAAATATTTTATATCTGCATATATACATACATATACTGATGTCATATCTGCTAAAAATAAAGGGATTATTTGTAGATAGATTAGCAATTTTGCCTAAGATCAGAATATATGTGCACTCTGCCAAGAATCAGTGTAATATTTTCAGACAGCATATGTGATAGAACAAGGAACAAATACAAAATGTTTACAAATCTAACATTTCAGTTTTATTAACACTTCATCAGAGAATGAGATTTGGAGAAAAAGAAGAAAGAAATTCTGGTATTTTTAATTTTTGTGTTGTTTGTTTTTCATTGGTTAAGCAGGCTTCACATGCATCTGTCCTGTTAAGCAGTGTTTGTGTGTATGCATGTAAGTGTATCCTAATTCTAGTTTGTCTAAGAGCAATTGGGAGGATAATCTGTGTTCATTTGTGTGTGTGTACCTGGTAGGCATTTAATGTTTGGTGGTTGTCCATATTAATTTTGGGATATTTTATGTGAGGTTCAAAAAATTTTATAAAATCCCTACTTAAAGAATCTAAGATAAGTTGACTGATGAATACTACAACTTGTATTACATAAATTTTTCAAACTTCACGCAAAATGTCCACAAATCTACAGGCAGACAACCACCAAATATAGATAAGATTCCCACTAGACACACACACATTATCCTTCAAATCCCGCACAAACAAGCTAAAATTATACACACAAATGCTGCTTGACAAGACACATCCATGTGAAGCCTGCTTAACCAATGAAAAACAAACACCATATTTGTCTAAAATTCCAAGATTGTCCTTATTGAACAAATTGTTCAGACCAATGTTCCTATCTTTGGTGTTTTTATCGCTACATTTTGGCTGATGCCTTCTTCAGCTTTCTTAATCATTTAAAATTCTAAGATAAATCATTGTCATTATTCAGACTAATATCTTCATCCTTGTTGCTCTTATCAGCATGTGTTGGCTGATGCATTCCCCATTCCTCATCTTTGTAATTACACTACAAATTTGTTGACTACTATTCTGCCATTTCTGTTTTTATTATATTTTGGTTAATGCATTCTTTGGCTTACTACAGACGTATTAATTCATGTGGTAGGGTTTAAAAAACCCTTACAGTTACTTCTAGCTCTTTGTTAAGAATTCTTGCATATATTTGTCGTTTGCTGGTCAGCCTGAAACTCCAGCTTTACATGGATTGAGTAAATCAACATATTTGCTCATATTCTCAGCACATGTGCAAAATGCTAACATTACTTTTTTGTATCTTACAGAAGATCCTCTGGGTGGTTTTTGCTTGACTGATCAAAAGTATTTTTATTGTGTTAAATTCTTTACTATATTTGATAGTCAGCTTCCATTTGTCTGTGAACCTTTTAATAACCCAATCTTCTTTATGTTGGGTTGCTCCAAAAGTAATGCCTCCTATTTATTTATGTTAGCCCTCATAAATCAGAGGCAGTTATTGATGGTATAGCAGTAGAGCTTGAACCTGTCCCCTAGTAACCCATAATTTTTTACTTTGGCCTTGTTACAGATAACAGCTGTGTGTCAAACTGACAAAATGGCATGATACAAAAGTGTGTATGAAGCAGTTGTGTGTCATTGAATTCATCTATGTAAAAGAAATTGCACCCATTAACATTTTTCAACACTTGCTGAAAATTTACAGAGACCAAACAGTGGATATAAACACAGTTAGGTAGTAGATAATGCATTTCAGCAGTGGTAACAGTGATGTGATGGGTATAACAATCTATGTTTGAGACAATGAAATATGGGCTACATGAACAATATTTTCCTGGCAATGTCATCCCTGCTGTGAAAAACAAAAATAGTGTTTTATAACTGAAAACTTGCTCCATCCAACAGTGTCATTGTGCTCCCTGTATCTATTGTAGTTTCTGTGGAAATAAATCTGAGGCATTTTCAGAGCACTCCTTGTATTTATTTTTATTTTTGTTCTTACTCCATTCCAAATAATAAATGAATTATATAGGCTATCATAAATAAAATATTTACATATAATGTGTGTGTGTGTGTGTGTGTTTGTGTATATACACTCTCCCTTACACACACACACACACACACACACACACACACACACATAATGAGGATTAGATTGAAGCCAAATGTCACTCTTTCACAGTTGGTCTTTCAGACTCCACAATAATTAAGAGTTCTCACATGAAATTACTAATTATGAATAGGAAATTAAAATCTATTTTTAAAATAATTTTATCTATTTTAATCAAAATCTGGTTCATTTTATTCTGCTTTCCCAAAATGTTTATAATGAGAATCTTCCATCTCTCTCTCGAATTTATAACACAGATATTTTATAATATCACTACAAAAATAGCCACTTTGTTTCAACACTGTGTCTTATCAAGTGATGATGTTGATTTCAAGTTGAAGAGTTTTGAAAGGTTCAAAACTAGCCAAAACCCCTTCAGCTAGTTTTGAAACTTAAAACTCTTCAACTTGAAATCAACATCATCACTTGATAAGACACAGTGTTGAAACAAAGTGGTTATTTTTGTAGTGATATTATAAAATATTTGTTAGAATTTCTGAGTAAATATTATTAGCTCTACTTTGTATTGAGCACTTTTTTAAGAATAGTGTTGTTTTTTTATACAGAATTTTATTCCATCCATACCTACCCTATACTTATTTATATATATATATATATATATATATATATATATATATATATTTAGTATATCGAGGCAGCAAGTAATTTTCTAGACATATTCTATTAAATATAAGAGACAATGAATGTCTATTATGTTTAATCATGAGCCGTTCTAAACGTATTTTTGCTTTAATTTCAGTTGAAAATAAAGACAAAAATTCTCCAACATTTGGATAATTATTTATTGGTTTTCTTCTAAGCTTTCGGCTCACATGAGCCATCTTCAGAGAGGTAGTTTAAACTGAAATATTATAAAATCCACCATCACCGACGATTTTATTTTGTGTTGACATAAAACTCCGCTTGGCAACGGCAATAGTTACCAAAAATAATAAACGCAGTTCTTAAGTTTGCGATGCGGTTTTATGACGTCACACCGCGGGATAGCGCAAAATGACAACAAAACCATGTAGTCAAATGCAATGTAATATGTTATTTCCTGTTTTAAAGTTGATTTTATTGAGTGTTGGTTGTTTTGATTTGATGTACATGGCCTCCAATATATATATATATGGATTAGATTGATGCCAAATATCACTTTTAAAGTTGATTTTCTGTCCTCCCCCCCCAGTTTTTGAAAGTTAATTTTATCTCTTCCAATCAAAATCTGTTCCATTTAATTTTACTTTCACAAAACATTTGTCATGATAATCTTCTATCTTTATGAAACTCTCTAGTGTTAGAGTTTAGAAAATTTTAGAAGGCAAAAATTATATTGTTCTGATGATAGGAATTTTTTTTATCTTGGAGGAAAAGATTCATTAGTTTGAAAATTGACAGATAAGTATATAAGGGGCTGTAAATTTTCATATCCTAAGTGCTTCAACTTTATTACTGGTGTTTGTGAAATATTGAGCCTTATATTATACAAGAAGATGTGTTTGTAACTTCTTGTTAGAAAAGAATTAATCATCTGATCTCACTGCTTTCACAGATTCTCATGACAGTGTGTTGCCATCCATTTCTATTGTTCATCATATTTGGCAGGGAAAAGAAATTGCAGTTTATGTCATCACAAATTTGCTTGACATAAGTTTTCAGCTTTTTGTCTTCTGTTAGTTGGTCCTTGTGTAGGCTTCTACAAAAGAACTTCACTGAGAATTTTGTCTTTTGCTCTCCAGCAACAGCCTGCAAATGCTTTTCGATATGTCTGATATTGGATGAAGGTTCCTATACAGTTGCTCATTTGTCAAACAATCTCTCCAAGTAACATTCTTATTTTTAGGCTTTAACCAATAATTAAATGGGGCTGATTTTGCTTGAAATATCTAAAATTATATTTTAAAAACAGAATATTTTATTTTCTAACTCATATTTGGTTATGTTATGGGATATATATAGCTTTAGTGCAAAGGATTTGTAACTTTAACTGAGTAGGTTCATGCTGGCTTCAAAGAAACCCAACCTAATGAGCATTGTGGATTGTGGAACTCTGAAGTGGGGGGGGTATTTAGGGGCTGGGATTTTTTTGAGGAGGTGTGGGAGGGGGCAAACTCAAGCAGCGTAATTACTGACCAATTCTTTTGCTCAGCCATAAATCAATGACTGACTATGTATCTATATATCAAGTTTGGTACATTATCTGATATTTAACATCTTCCATCAAATATAAAAATATGACTATTAAGTCTCTAACAACATGTCCGTTTTTATCAATCTGGTTGTTTTATTTTCTTTGTTTTTCTTTCAAACTGGTCTTTGTTTGAGTCATTAAAAAGCTAAATGAAAAAGAAAATGCAGAGGGAATAGTGTTGATGATCAAATTTTATTAAAATCAGAGACTGATCAGTTTCATAAATTTTTGAAGTTTATAAAAGTGGGGTGGGGCAACCGAGAGGCCAGCCAAAATTCTGTAGGGGAGGAGTTTGCCCCTTCTAAGCAGAATCGCTACTGCAAATAAGTGAGGGCCTCATAATGGTGTCCTCACAAAACTTCGAAGTTGGCATGAACCTTCTCAGTTAAAGTGATAAATCCTTTGCACTAAAATTATTAATACTTTATCTCCACCCTGATATTAAGCACTTTACGATAAAAATCCCTCTTGTCAAAATGTCTTTTATCAGTACAATTACTGAAAAAACAGCAATCTTGGCACCAAAATTATCATAACTCAGCACACACACACACACACACACTATATATATATATATATATATATATATATATATATATATTTTTTAATCATATCGCCCTGAGCAAGGCAGTAACGCCACTGATGTGCAGGGGACTACATAGGAGTGAAAAGATTGGAAAAGAGAAAGCCGGAAACCGCATCCTAAACAGGAAACAAGGGATGAGCCTCTTCACCTGTTCAATAGATGTGGGTGGAGTGTGAACCGGGCGATAGTTTAGTCTATCTACTCCAATTGAAAAAAAAAAAGTGAGAACACATTTGAGTAAACATTTTGTTTATTAAACAGTGCATAATTTTCACTAATAACATTTCTTGAATATTCAGGCTAGTATACAAAAAACAAATATCTTGTTTAATAAATAAATAAAGCATCTACTCAAATATGAGTATCTATTAAAAATGATGTTTAAGTAATAAAAATCTGCTAGATTAATAAATCTTTCTTTACATACATACATACATACATACATACATATATATATATATAGAGAGAGAGAGATGTTTGCCCAAAAAGTTTGGTTAGGAAATAGAAAATTTACTGAATAAAATAAATTAATTTTTTGGTCAACCTTGTGTGTTTATATATATATACACACACACACTAACAAAGAAATTTAATGTTCACTGAGAAGTGGATATAATCTCAGAAAAACTCAAGCATAGAGTTTGGAATAGGGAAGGATAAGTGAACATTTTTATTTTATTTGTTACTAATAATTCTTTATTTCTTGATATTGTGCATTTCAGTTACAAAGACTGCTTGCATTGAAAGCGTTATCTTCCAGAAATACCCTGATTGACTTTCTTTTTTTTTTTTTTTTTTTTTTTTTTTTTTTTTTTTTTTTGCGTGGATGAAACTTTGTTTTATATGTATGTGTCTGCGGGTGTGGGGGTCTGTCCTGTTGCTGCAATAGGTGTATATTTCTTAAAATTAAAAGATCCACCATTGTTTAACAATGTATTTTCCTTTTCATAATTGAGCATTTTATACAAAGCAAATGATTCAGTCTTGACAAAAGTGAAAATTGCTGACACCAGGGATCAGTGTTCAAGCCATGGCAAAAAACAAGATTTTAAAAATGGATTTTCAATGTAATCAGTATCACCCCAATTGAAGGCTCGGTGCAATCCAGTCTTTCTACTTTCATTTTCCTGCATTTCAGCTTTTCCTCACGGTCTTCTTAGTGTATATTTATTTTATATTTTTATCAAGAACCGATTGGAAGTTGTACTAATTTAAGAATATTGGTCACTAGTAAACTTTTCCTTTTTCATTTATAAAAGTCAGCATTGATTTATTTTCTAAAATAAATCCTTATCTTATCCCCTTTGCAATTCTGCTCTCCAATTTTAGTATATCTGGGTTCAGAAGTTTTTAACACTGGTGATTCAGAGATGCAATCTCTGTTATAAAGAATAAAAAGATTTCTTTCAACTTAGCAGACAACAGTTGTACAAAAGTCTCATCCATTAGGAGATTGCCTTTTCAGTAAAATAACACTATTAATTCATATATATTAGACATGCAGCCTCTTTGTATAAACATTGACTTTTTATTTGTCAAATAGCCTTAAAAAAATAGAAGACACTTTTTCAAAAATGGTACCTTCTGTCAGTATTTCACTAATAGGAAGAAAATCATGACATTACTAATTCCTCCATGAATACTCAAAATTATTTTTTCAAGACCCTCACTTTAAAGCCTTGTGAATATTTGAAACTTCATTAAAAAAGTAGATAACAGGTTCGGATAAACAAATAAAAGTAAGTCCAAAATACAGTTTGGATATTTTGCCACTTGTGATTAAATAAATTTTTCCCATACTTGTAAAATCATTTCCTGTGTCACAAATAAACAGCATCTGCTTCATACTTTCATCAATCTTTTCTCATTTTGATAAGACTGTTCATTCATTTTAGGCAAACATAGAACTACTTATTCTATTAAAAATGACAAAAAGCATCCTGCTGAAAAATTTTGCCTTCAACAATATCTTGAAAAAATGTTTCACTAACTGCTTGATGATCTTGTGAACTTTATCTTCTAGAATCTCATCTACTGAACATATCTCATCTACTCATATTCAGCAAGATAAGTTGTGAACATTTATTGTGAAATAGAAATTCATATATCCCTGACAAATTGTAAAAGTTCCACAGCTTGTATATATTGCTGTATTACTTATGAACCAAAATCAATGGCCACTAATTATTTCTTTTAAAAGATTTTTCATGGCATTATATTCAGGAAAGTTAAATATACTTTGGAAAAATATTTTTCTTTATAGGGATTGTATTGTTGATTTCAGGTGTTTTTTTTTAATAAGGTATCATAGATTTGATTTTCTAAAACTTCAGTGAACCATGAATAAGTTTTGAGCCAGAAGTTTTTCTTTACTTATATTAAGGCATTTTTATTGATAGATATATCAAAGTTCATGTCTTTTCAAAGGGTACAGTTATTTTTATTGTATTTTTTTATTTGTTTTATCACTATTATGAACAACAACTAAAAAATTATGATAAAAAAATAACATCACTCTACAGTCATCTTTACTTTTTAAAACTATTTGCATGTCATTTATATAAAAATATGAAAAAATTATTTAATTTGCAATTAAAAAATATATTTCCTGGTTATTAGCTTGCTTTAATAAAAAAAAATTTCAAACTGCCAGAAGATAGATTTTTGGCATTGGAAAAGTGGGAAATTCCATTTTCCTAACTTATTGGTCAGTTTTTCAGAGGCTTTTCATTCATCTTCAATAAAGTAAATTGTTGTTTGGTGTTGCTTGCTTGCTCATAATTATTTAAGGAAGACTGATGTATGAATTAACATTCATCTACACATGTGTAGAGATACCATACTTTTTTGACTGGCCAATATTGATTGGGTACTTAATTCCCTGTCTCTGCTGTGGTCAGTCTTGTATTAAATTCCCAATAACTAAATGGCACGATTCTGCCCTGTGTTAATGTTTGCCATGTACCTTAAATATAGATACAATATCTATATGTGTTTAAAAAGTAAAAAAAAAAATATTGTACATAAATCTCTACCCTTTCACAATTTGTAACAATTATTTTTTGTATAATTTTCATAGTCATTTAAAAAAAAATTTAAATCTTTTGTTCAATGTTCACTTCAGATTTTTAAAAATTTTCACATGGATTTGTGAAACTGAAAATGTGTTAAAATGACTTTCTACACTGCCAATGACAACAACAAAATGATGGTAAAAACAATAACTGTACAGAATGTTGAAAAATTAAAAAAATAAATTTAAAAAAAGTGGAAAAATAGAAATTATGTTTGTAGACACAACTTTTATGTTTCAGAAAGTATAATTTAAAAAAAAAAGAAATGAAATAATCCCATTGATTGGACTGAATTGCTAACATTTCTTACCTCAGGTAATTTACTGTTTCTTTGTTTTGTTTTGTTTTCCAGAATTCCAATTTTGGAGAAAAAAAATATATATTTCATATCTTTCAATGCTTGATAGGAAAATCATAAGATGATATTTAATCACATTTAATTTGTTTATCATACACTGCACTCTTATTTTTTAAAGTATTTTGTGGGATTTGATTGAATTTTAGACTTGAGAAAATAATTTGGTAAATACAAGTTTTTTTTCTTCTTTTTTTTATAAAACACTATTTGTTCCCTTAATGTGAAGTCAGAATATTTTGGATTTTATACTTTTTACATATACAAGATGGTATCTAAAACTTTGTGGAATTTGACAATGAAAACAAAAGATAATAGAGTTCAATGCAGAGTCCACAAAGTGTAGCAGCAAAGGTCAATACCACATACTCTTGTTGGTGGACAATGTTCAAATTCCCAAAACTTTTTGGTAGCAATATAAGTAATTATATACAAGTATTATACCAACAATGAGATTATTAACATGGATCAACAACTTCTTCCTTAGATCAGACTGTAGTATCTGTGTGCTCTGAAAAGTGTTGCTAAAAAGTATGTGGATGCACATTGCATTATTTATTTTTATATATTTACACACACACACACACACACACACACTGTAGGGTTATGACTTTTTTGTGTCCCTATGTTCCTGTGATTATATATTGATGAACTTTTGCTCAAAAACAATTAAAAAAATCTTTTAAATTTATTTTATCTCTTGAAAAAGGTCACCCCCACCAGCCAATCAAAAATTTGATTTTACCATATATGCAATAAGGGTAAAAATATTTCAGCTTTAATGATGTATTTGGATAATACTTATGTATTTTTAACACATTTATTTAATTGTTTATAGATTTGTCATAACATACAACCTTCCAAATAACCAAAAACAAGTTCTAGAAAGTTCTATAATGTTCTATAAGGCTCCAGAAAGTTCTGGAATTTTCTGGAAAGCCATAGTACTGCTAATTGTAAACAATTTTAGAAATTTCATGTTGTGGGCAGCCATTTTTTTTAATAAGCTGAGTTAAATCTTTTATTATTTTTTAAAAAAAGCTTATCAAGTTATAATACAGGAAATCAATTAACAAGAAGTCATGATCCTAATACACATACATACATATATACATACATATATTATTATGCATCAAGCACTGTATATCATTATCACCAGCACTGACTTATTATATATAATTATCTGTTTTATGCTATATTTGTCGGTAAAAGTGCTTGATATCAAGATTAGAGCAAACGTAAATATAAAAGTGAACACTGAAGTCAACACTGAGTGATAACAGTTATTTAATGACAGAACACAACCATCAGGCTATATATATATATATATATATATATATATATATATATATATATATATAGTAATTCATGGACAGGTCTGTTTCGCTGTATCACAGCTTAGACATTCAATTGCTTTTTACTCAGGATTGAAACCCAACCGAATTGGTGTCAGTCAGTAATTCTACCTCTGAGCTCTAGGCCCTCAGTAGAAAGAGGCAAACTTTTAGCATGTGATATATCATGTATACACAGGCCAATAACTGAGAGTGTTCTAATACATTACTGAATAAACGAAATGTATGTATGTATGTGAGTGTGTGTGTGTGTGTGTGTTGACAATGAAGTTAGTGGTTTAATTTAAACTATAGAGAACCAATATTATTTACAAATTTAAATTAATTATCTATTACAAAAGAATTAAAAATGTTAACCTCATTGTCAAAAATCATAATTGATCTGCAAGATCTAAATTACAGAAACACACACACACACACACACACACACACATATCTAAACTTTTTGTCTAATCACATTTAACAGAGTGCATATAGATTGCATTCTAATCCTTGGCAGAAGTTAATTGTCATTGTCCTTTTTCACAGGTAGGTATATATATATATATATATATATATATATATATATATATATATATATTTAAATACTTTAATCCAAGTGGAAAAAGCAGGAAGGTAAATTCCAAAACCCAATCCTAATTAATATTAAATATTAAATTTTAATATTAAAAAATGATACAGGAGGAGAGCTCCATGTAATAAAAATTACAGAGCAAATATAAATTAAATTAAATTTTTTCAAAGATGTTGAATGCACATTTCAACATGGAATCCCCAAAGGGGTAACACATCACCTCAGCAACCTTTTTTTTTTTTTTTTACAATTCTATCTATGAATTGAAAAGAGAAAATAGACATAATTTACTTCAAATTATCTCCAGTTTCGGGATAGCATTTGTTGCTGAGGTGATGTGTTATCCCCTTCGAGGATTCCATGTCGAAATGTGCATTCAACATCTTTGAAAAAAATTTAATTTAATTTATATGGGCAGGGTTTGCATGTATGAACAGGTCTTTATAAAAAGATTTTTTTACTTTTCTAAATGGAAGGAAAATCACTTCATCCTTATTTTATTTATATGACTGACATTTTTAGTTGTTTTTGATTTAAAAAAAAAATTTAATTTTCTTTCAAAAACAATCATTTCTTTTTTTTTCTTAGGAAAATTTTTAACGAATTATATTTCAACAAGTTTTTGTTTGGAATATTTAACTTTTTATGTATTTCTACCACTCTCCATTACTCTTTTATACTCTCTCTTTTTTATACTCTCTCTTTTTTCTGTTTCTCTATTTTTCCCTCATTTATCCTTCCTAAGAATCTTTCCTTTTTTGGTTTTTCCCATAATTCTTATTTCTTTTTGTCTTGCTATTTTAATCTCTCTGTGTCATCTGGGAACCTTGACATTGTCTAATGGTTAGCAAGCTTGTCTTGCTAGATCAATTACAACTGGATAATGAGTTCGATTCTCACTGGGTTCCCCTATATTTTCAACCTCATGCCACATTTAAGCTGTACTTAGAAAATCACTTGTGTATCATCCACTTTTTTGCTTTTTTTTTTCCCATTCTTTCTTCTCTGTCCCTTCCCCTTTCTCTCTTTCTCATTACTCAACCCATTCTTCCTTCCCACACAGTTCTTTCTTTCCTTCTCATTGTTTCTTTCTTTTCATTTATTACATTGGCTCTCTCTCCTTTACCTCCAAATTCCTCTCTCTCATTTCTTTCTCTTGTTTCTCTCTCTCTTTCTCTCTGTGATTCTTTTGTTATTCATTCATTTTCCACTCTTTCTCTTTCTCCTTAATTTTTTTTATTTTTCACTATTCTTGGTTTATCCAACTCTCTCTCTCTCTCTCTCTCTCTCTCTTTTGTTTTTCTTTTTTTTACTTCTGATTTTACTTTCCATATTTCTGCCTCTCCTTTTTAACATTTTTGTCTATTTGCCATCAGCTCTCTCTCTCTTCTCCTCTTGCTTTCTTTTTTTCTTTTTGCTTCTGCATCAAATTAAATGCTTCTCCTACCATCTCTTTCTGCTTTGTGTCTCTCTCTTTTTCTACTGATTCCACTTTTTATAATTTTTTTTTCCTTTTCTTCTCTTTCTATTTTTCTCTTCAGAAATTTATGATTTTTTAAAAACTGCAAACTAAACAGCAAATATTTTTGTTTTTTCTTTCACTTTTCAAAAGAAATTTCTAAAACATATCTATTTTTTCTCCTATTTTTATGGATAATAAGTTTTTTTTATTTAAATATTTAATTTTTTATTTTTTAAAAATTTCATACATCAAAAAGAAAAAAAAAACTTTCTGTAAAATTATCTTCCTTTGACCAACGACCTCAACTTTTTGATAAAATCACTATGCACTGTTGATATCAAAAAGACTTTGTGTCATATTTTGTATCTGTCGATATGTAAAATAAATACCTACAATTACATTCCTCTCCCTCGGCAACAATGTTCATTATAATGATTTCTGTTCTAAAGAATTTTGTCTCACACAATTCGAACATGTCTGACATTACGGTGATTTAATAATACAGACGTTTCTTTTATTTTGAAAATTTGGTCCCACTTATTTTTTAATTATCAGAAACAAACAATAAATAAGAAACATAATTCATCAATTTCTTTTGCATTGAAAAATTATTAAACATAACTGACTTTTGCTCAGGTGTGTGGAAAATATCAAAGGTAACAAAAAAATTATTCACATTATTTACGATCGATATAGCAGCAAAGCAGAAGGCAGGCAAGGAAGACCAGTTTAAGGTTCCCAGTTCTAGATTCGTTCTACAGAAGGATGCTGCGGATATTGTGGACCGAGCATGCGAGCAATGATGCGGTATTGGAAAGAAAGGCAACAAAAAGGAAATTAATATTGAGCATCAGGAAAAGACAACTGAAGTTCCTGGGACATGCAATGAGGAAGGAGAACCTGATACTAGCAGGCCAGATACAGGGAAAAGGAGACAGAGGAAAGCAGCGAATAACATATTTGAAGGGCCTGAGCAGGTGGATGACAAAACAGAGGCTGAGAGATGTTACAGGAGAAAGCGTGCTAAGAGCCACCAGGAATAGGGAGACATTGAAGGCCATGATTGGCTACGTCCTTAGAGAAGAAGTTCTAGATTCAAAACAATGGCCTAGTTGGTTAAAGCATTGGTTCATAAATTTGGTGACATTGTAAATGTGAGTTCAATCTCTATTGGAAATGAGATTAACAAAACAAAAATGGATGACACAATGAGAACAAGATATCCTGATAGATTAAATAAAGGGTTCAGTTTGAAATTCCCTGAAGGATACCCAGGTCGACAAAAAAACTTGAAGGCCAGAAAGCACAACAGCTAACATGATAATAGCAACAATGACGAGGAATCCGTCTGACTGTAAATGATTATAACGCTTCATTCCAGAAATTCAGACAGAAATTAAAAAAAAAACTTTTAAAGTAAATAAATCAAAACAAATTGTTTGAAGTCAAAAGTGATATTAAAAACATTTAAATTTTTTTTTTATTAAGTGCATAATTGTTGCTATAAAACAGGGTTAAATATAAGTAAAAACTAAACAAAAAAGGTTTTTACACAGAGCTTTGTATTGATTAATTAAAGAATTTTCAATTCTCTTTGATGTCTCTGTTAAGTGCCTTGTTTCTTTGATTCTTTGATCATTGGTAAATATCTGTAATATTCCTGTAGTAAAATGTGTCAGTTGCATAAATTATTATCTGATGAATGCATTCAATATGGCTTCCATTTTCATTATCTTTGAAATGGATTTACCTATTTACATTGTTTGGACTATTGTCCTCATCTTTATTGCTATGATTATGATGTTTTGGTCATTGTATGTGCTGACCTTCTTCAGGTGCTAGGAATTTTGAACTGAACCCTTTATTACGGTCACTGGAGTATATCATTCTCATTCCATGTGCAATGCCACTTCTGATGGCCCAGTAAATATAGATGTTGGTTAGTTTCAGTGGCATGACCCAAAGAGTTGTGAGTTCAATACCAGGCTACAGCAGTGGTGAACAAATAACTTAGAGAGTTGAGTTAAAGAGAGATAACTACATGGCAATCAGAAGTGGCATTGCACATGAAATGAGAATGATATACCCCAGTGATCGTAATAAAGTGTTCAGTTTGAAATTCCTAGCACTTGAAGAAGGCCAGAGTGTACAATGGCCAAACTGTCATAAACATGGCAATAAAGATGAAGACAATAGTTCAAACAATGTAAATGCTACCTCATCTCAGAAGTATAGACAAATACTGATGGAATTTTCCTCTCAGTTTCAAAATGAGTAAGAGTTATCAGGGTTTTTTTTTTGTTTCATCTTGTCAATTATTCCCCTGATTTATATTTGTTATTAGTAATATCTTTGCTTGGCATCATCTTATTTTTTTTTCAAATTTTACCATGCCCAATTAAAAACATTATGTGTTTAATAATCTAATTGAATCAATCTAGATTAGTATTAGACAAGGCTATAATCTACATCTTGAATTTGATGTGAAGGAGCTTAGACTAATTTCCAAGAAAAGAAAGTTGCTTAGGGGAGCCAGTGCATTATATAAATAGTATAAGAGTCTTGCTATATACAGGGGCGTTTCAAAAATGTACATACACATCTATAGGTATAGCTCAAGTCTTTGCTTTCTTTTCAGTTTGGTACGTTAGTATTACTAATGTCATCCAGATTTTGCATACAAGATGGAGCACCACCACTGTACCATTGTGATTTATGAATAAAATTTTGCCAAACAGATGGATCGGAAAACAAGGTTATATAGAAAATCCTCCTCATTCACTGGACTTTGCCTTTTAGACATTTTCATGTAGGAATACTTAAAAGATAAAATCTACGCTACATAGCTAGCAACAAAGTGGAAAGTTACTATAGAGCAAGAATGCAGCCAAAAATACCTGTTGAAATGTTCATTGCTGCATGTGGTTCCATTGCATTGCTTTGCCTGAATTATGATGGACATCATTTTGAAAACTTGATGACAAAATCTTAATAGCTTGATGACAAAATCTTAATAGCATGCATTTATAATAAACACTAGTTGTTTGAATTATTTTTGAGAAACCTTCAAAATGTGTATGCATTTTTGAGACACTATATATATATATATATAATCTTAGGAGGTGACAGTTTTGTTTTATGATAGATTTTTTATTACATTTAATATTGAGTACAAAGACCTTATATAAAAACATATTTTTGGCCTGTTTCTGAATTTGTGTATTATTTAGTGTTTTTCATTGAAATTTAACAATTACCTTTTAATTGTGACAATATTTCTTTATTGAACCCATTTCAGTCAAGTGCCATACGTGATACATGCTTGGGCGATCATGTCTCTTTCAAGACATGATTGACTGGGCAGAAGATTATCCCGCAGTAGGTTGCCATTACTTTCTGCAGTAGACTGGTTGCCAGCCAAAGCTATAGAACTCAATCTGTTCTGGTATTTAACCCACAACTGGAGGGAAGACACTGATTAATACCTTTCCCGAGGGTATTTGCATATAAGCGAATGCAAAGAATTCAACTGGAATTTGAAACCGGCTCCCCGATTTCTCGTTCTGAGCAGATTTCTACTGCACCACAATGCCAATCCAAATCCATTTCACTTAAGCAAAATGCATCAGGACCTCAGATTTTTTGTTCTCCCTTTTAAATAGAATTAAAAGAACAGAGTAATACTAGTTTGATTTTGTTCTTGTACAAACAATCTTACCAAGTGACTAATCATCATAACTGATGTACCAAATGAAATTCACTGTGTAATATTAATTGATGTAAAATCATCAAGTATTAATTGATGTAAAATCATCAAGTATTAATTGATGTAAAATCATCAAGTATTAATATATGTCACCCAATGAAAACAGACACAATTAAAAAAAGAAAATTGTCAACTATGTATTTGGCAATACAAAAAAAATTAAACATAAAAACAAGGGAACTACTGGTTATCACTCTTCACTTGTCAAAAGGCATATAGCCACATCACATTGATATGCCAGTTCTTGTACAGTCATCAAAGTTAAGCAATGTTGAGCTTGGTCAGTACATAGATGGATGACTGTTTAGGAATACCAGGTGCTCTACTCATGGATAGGCAGGTGGTGCAATGCATAATGACTTGGAATTGTTAATTAGAGAGCCAAGTTCCAATTCTAATTGGGTTTATTATATTCACTTACAAAAACTCTTGGGAAAGATATGAATCCATCTCTTCTTCTCTCAGTTATGGTTTAATTTGTAAAACTTGTATGACTAAACTAAATTCTCAAAATCTAAAAATATTTCCTGGCTTTAAATAACCTGCAAAGAGTTGATAAACTGTCAAAAACAGAATTCTCTCAAGGAATTAAATTTAAAAAAATGAAAACCTGAAGAAGAAAATCCACTTATATCAATAATTTATTGGCACAGGTATATCAATAGACAGATTATACTAAGTCCTAACAGCCAATCCTTTTGCTTGCAAGAGTATGATTGTCTTGTTTTGAGGACTTTCAAATGATTGTCAGAATGTGATCCATTAAAAACTGAGAACTTATCCCCATGAAAAGCTGGTTTACATTCCCAATTTTTAAGATGTTCTGCGATTGCAAACCTGGATGTGATGAAATGCTTATACAAACTTTTCTAAAACACATTTTTTGGTACATGTTGGGTAATTCTCTTCTTTAAGAGTTGGGTGATCCTACCTATGTAGTCAGCGTTATACTGACACTTAAATTGGGTGATCCTACCTATGTAGTCAGCGTTATACTGACACTTAAATTGGGTGATTCAACCTATATAGTCAGCGTCATACTGACACTTAAATTGTTTATTTATACAACTTGTTTGAATGATAAGTGGCCAGTGTTATTTTTCAGCTAATTCGTGCATCATGTTTGCTTCTCAACCTATATTGAAATTAAGTCAAAAATTGCCTATCAAGACAATTTATATTAAATCAAGACAACTATCCTTATGTTAAAAGGATTGACTGTTAGGACAGTGTGATTTCTCTATAAATAAACTTGTGTCAATAAATTACACTGGTCAACACAAAAACAAAACATGTTGTTTTAGCTAATTTGATGGTGCTCATTCTGAAAATGACCTTAGATTTTCATGGTTAGCTATCGTTTTTGCTGCATTGAAATTGCTGATTTTTTAAAAAAAGGATCAATTTACGATCATGGCAGATTGCAACATTTAGTTAATAAAGATTGTAGAAACCCATCAATTTTCAGGCAGGCTGAGCAGTTTATGTCAGTCACTTGAAATAAACTTTTTTTATAAGAAAAAAAGTATTTTTGAGTCAAAATTTTCAAAATACAAGTAATATTTTTTAAATTTATCAACAAAATTCAAATTAACTGATAAACTTATAAGCTAATATGAGTATTAGGGTTCATTTTTTTACATAGCCATCTAGATAAATTTCTAGATAATTACAGCAAAGTGAGTGATGAACAAGAAGAATGATTCCATCAGGCTATCAGAACAATGGAAGGGTGCTACCAGGGATGGTTGGAGTATCAAAAGGGACTTAAATAACATTGAACATGACACACAATCAAGTTTTTTTGTAAAGATGTAGGGTTTGATTTTTATTGAAAAAATAGCATTTCTCAATATTTGTTAGTTTAAATATGAATTGAGAGGTTTCTATGATTTTACTTTGAGAAATATTGCTATTGGTAAATATCACATATACAGAAAACAAATGAAAAAAATTTTTTTCCAAAAATGAGGGATTTCTATCGCATTGTTAAATATCTGATTTTAACAAATTTAACAAAATATTGCAAAAACAATCATAAATAGGAAAGCTGGTTGTTATTTTAAAAAGTAAGACAATTTCAAATATTATCATACTAAATATATTACTAAATATTAAATTTATTTTGTAACAAGTATTTTTTTTTTTGCTAAAGCATTTGTTGAGTAAATCAAATAAAATTAGTTTAATTAAATTGTTTATTTTCTGTCAATATGCTTCATAAAAGATAAAATAGTTCTTGTCCTAATACTTTTGCACAGTAATATATATATATATATATATATATATATATATATATATATATATATACTAGATGCGATTGGTAAATTGTTGCTATTATTTTAATATTTCAAAGCGAAAGGCTTTTTATACTAAATATTAAATTTATTTTGTAACAAGTATTTTTTTTTCTTTTGCTGAAACATTTGTTGAGTAAATCAAATAAAATTAAATTGTTTATTTTCTCTCAATACGCCTCATAAAAGATAAAACAGTTCTTGTCTTAATACTTTTGCACAGTATTATACATTGTTTACACTGTTTGGACTGTTGTCCTTATCTTTATTGCCATGTTTACGATGTTTTGCCCGTTGCACATTCCAGCCCTCTTCAGGTGCTAGGAATTTTGAACCAAACCCTTTACTTTGATCACTGGAATATATCATTCTCATTCCATGTGTGATGCCACTTCCAGATGCTTGGGGTATATTATTCTCATTCCAAATGAAATGCCACTTTCAGATATAGGTGTTGGTTAGCTCCAGTGACTTGACCCAAAGAGTTGGGAGCTCAATATCTGGCTTCAGCAGTGGTGAACAAATAACTTGAGTTAAAGGGAGAAAACTACATGGCATCTGGAAGTGACATCACACATGAAATGAGAATGATATATTCTAATGATCAAAATAAAGGGTTCGGTTCAAAATCCTAGCATCTGAAAAAGGCCAGAGCATAAAACAGTCGAAACATTGTAAACATAGCAATAAAGATGAGAACAACAGTTTGAACAGTGTAAGTAATGTAGACTTTAATAAGCGGTTTTATTAATAAATATTTGATTATGGTTTTTTAAATTTGAATTTTTTTTCACCTAAAAAGGAAATTAAATTTGCTAAATTTATTTGAGTAACATGGTTAAATGATTCTTTATCTTTGTTTAAAATACTATAATACTAAAATACTACTGCTGATTTCTTATGTCGCCAAATCCTAGCTACTATCTCTTCTCAGCAATTAGTTTAATCATGTCAAGGCTTCATTAAAAAGAAACATGAACTTTGAATGTGTTTAGAGATTGTTTCTCAAGAGGTTAAACTTGGCTGATTATTGCCAAGTTTATTTTGTATGTTCTCACCAAGAAACTGTCCTTATACCATACTCAGTTTAACTTTGTATATTTCAAACATCTACCATTTTATTACAGGAAAGATTGTGAACTGATTCACTGCACTATTTTGAATTATGTTAGTCAATGTTTTCATAATAAAATTTGTACTGATCAATGTAAAAGTTAAGGATATATTTGTAGGAGTATATAAGTTTCAACTTATAATAACAATCCCTATTTTAAAAAATCATATAATAATTGTGCTTGTCTCTTCCTTCATTAGTTCCTTAGTTTGCACAACCATTATGCCCTGCCAATACTACTTAAATAATAAACGATTCTATTTTGATCACAAAGGTAGAGGGGAAAAGACAGTACTTGTGAGACAGTGAGAAAATGAAAGAAAGAAAGGAAGATAGAAATATTTAACTGACTATACCTCATAAATAATGGATGAGGTATCCTTGGTGTGGTGTAATGGTTAACAATCTTGTCTCGTTAGATCAATTATGACTGAGCAGTGAGGTCAAATCTTACAAAGTGCCCTTTTACTTTCAGCCTTGTGCCACATCTAAGTTAGGCTTAGAAAATTACCTTAAGTAATGGACAATTACATTTTGATTGAATGGAAAAACAAATGACGTATCAGAGATGCTACTTGGTTTCAGTGAGAAAATGAATGACAAACTGAGAGATAGAAATCTTTAATGTCTGTATCAGTGAAATGGAAAAAGTTGTTAGTACAAATGATAATATTTGAAATTGTCTTACTGTTATGGGGAAACACACCTATTCGTCAGATAATGAACTCTCCCTCCTATATTAATAAGAGTTAACAGGAAGTTCATCGCAGTTCTTTAGACTTCTATTTGAGTTCAATAGAACTACTAGGCAGTTGATATTAGTCAGCAGTTAGCCGAATACTAAGAAGTCAGTTTTCAGTGGAAGATTATCAAGTTCCTAACATTTTGGCTATGTTAAGTCGATTAGCAACCGACATAGCACGATTATAACCTTCAGTGTGAAAACTACTCCACAACACTTACTTTTTAAAATAACAACCAGCTTTCCTATTTTTTGATAAATCTTAATAATTAAGATTTATCAAAAAATTGAAATAGGAAAACCGTGAAATTTTCACTGGTTTTTCTAAATTATAATAATTGGGTGGGGATTTAATATTTATTATGTCAACAAAGTGCAACATCTATTTTCATTTAGAATAATTTAAATAATAGGTGAAGGAAAAAGGCTGAAATCAACCTAATCAATACCAAACTCCAGACACTTCAGTCAGTTAAGTGGCATGCATGATACATGCTTGGATAATCATGTCTCAAAAGAGACATGACTGACAACAAAACTGGTTGCCAATCTGTCCTGCTATTTAACCCATATCTGAAGGGAGAAAAGATGGATTAATATCTTTCCCAAGGATATTTGCCCTTAAGTGAATGCAACAAATTCAATTGGAATTCCATCTCAGCTCTTCGATTTCTCATTCCGAGTGACTATCCACTGCACCACCCACGCACATCCCACCTACCTAGAATAAAATCTACAGTGCCCAATATCAATGGAATTAAGAAACCTGAAATAGGAAACTAAACCATGACAGGCTTATGGCCATATCATGTTGAAACATTGGTTCCCATACCAACGTTCAGCTACATCAAGCCTAGTCAGTACCTAGATGGGTGGCCATTTGGGAATACCAGATGCTGTAAGCTTGGATGTGCAAGTGATGTAATGGATAATGGCTTGGAATTGTAAATTGGAGAGCTGAGTACCAATTCCAGTTGGGTATGTGATATTCACTTACGTGCAAATACTTTTGGGAAAGATATAGATCCACTTCTTTTTCCCCCAGCTATGAGTTAATTAGTAAGACTTGTATCACTAAGTCATTACTCTAAAAAAAAAAAATTCTTACAATCTCAAAATATGATTCTACAGAAAGATGCTGAGAATGCTATGGACTGAACATGTGAGCAATGACAAATAAAAAATAGAAACAAAAAGGAAACATCAGAAAGAGTTGAAACTTCTTTAGCACATTATGAGGAAAGAGGGCTTAGAAAATTTGATACAGGATATTTTGAAGGCAAAATGGATAGAGGAAAGTAGTACATAACATATCTAACAAGCTTGTGTAAATGACAGCCAGAACAGGGATTAAGAAAGATAGTGAAAAGATAAAGTTTAGTAAGAGTTACAAAGGAAAGGAAATTGTGGAGAGCCATGATCGTCTATATTCTGAATGAACTCAGCACACAGAAGAAGAAGAAAAAAAGCATCATCAGTAAGAAGTCAAATTTTGAAACCACCAAAAAAAAAAAAAATGTTTGAAAAACTGTTTTCAGCTTCTACGTTTTTGAATGTCTTGCCACTTATGAAACGTTCTAGTGATTGAAACGAAATAAAATATGGAGAATGAGGAAGAACCACTCATCTTAATGATATTACTTTTTCTTGAGTTTCTATTGCAGAATGAGCCCTTGCTTTGTCATGCTGGATAATAACACATTTTCTATTTCCCAAGGAAATACATTTTTGACAGGATCAATTTCCTGGCTATTAATGTTTGTAATGATGGGCCTTTTATACTTCAGTAGTTCATAAAAGACGTCACCTTTCATATTACAATAGAAACAAAGCAAGTGGCTCTGTGGATGGAGTCTCAGTTTGAGTGTTGATACAAGTTTTTGGTAGCTACTGAATTTACATTTTCATTTTCTGTTGACATGCAAAACCCATTTTTCATCATCTGTAGTATTCCAATGCAAAAATAAAAGGTTAGTATTCTGCAGATGGTGAAACATTGTGTTTGGTTCTTAAGCCAAAGCTCATGAAGAGCTCAAATTCTTTCTTTGCATGTTTTCCCAATTAAATGAAAAGCACTATAATCAATTGGATAAAATAGATGATACATTAATTCTCTAATTCTAGATGCATTTTCCTACCATTGAACCTTACTTTTGCATTGGTTCGTTGACTCATAATTCATAGTGGTGAAATATGTTATATGTCATCTCCTATCTCACTAACTTGCATCCTCTCTCTTATGCTCCTTTCTCCGTCCACTCCACTCTCATCTGTATTCTCATCCTTCTCTTACCCACTTCCCGACACCCCTGTAACCTGTCACATTTTCTCATAACTTTCCTCCTATGTAACCCCCTGCCCAACAGTGGCAGTAAAATGGCTTGCTTGGGGTCATATGATTATAAAAAAAATTCTATACTATTATAATGTAGATATAAAATGGGGGATCAATTCTACATTACAATCAATATATAAGCTGATCCCTCATTTTATGGCCACAGTCATCCTTCTCTTCTCTGTTACCTCCTATAACCTGTTACTCTTTCTCATAACTTTCCTCCTATGTAACCCCTTGCACAACAGTGGTAGTAAAATGCCTTGCTTGGGGTGATATGGTTATAAAAAAAAACTTTATTATTATTGAAGTTTATGTGATTTGCATAATTTTACATGGACTGTAGTTTGAAACTGTTTTCAACGTCTTCTTTGTTTCTGGATATTCTGTCACTTGTGAAATATTCCAAGGATCGAAACAAATTGAAATCTATAGACGTTAAATCTGGTGAGTATGGACGATGTGGAAGAACATATCCTAATTATTTTACTTTAGCTTGGGTATGTTTTTCAGGGTGTCTTCTTGCATTTTTATGCTGGAGAATGACACGTTTTCTTTTACCAAAGTTTTGGCATTGGTTTCTCATTTTGTGATAACCACAGTTTCTTTTATTCTTCTTTTCTGTTGACATACAATATCCGTTTGTCATCACTTGTAACAATGTAATGCAAAAATGAAAGGTTAGCATTCCTGATAAATAAAAAAAAACTGCTTCAGATTTGTTCTCAAGTGAAAGCTTGTAAGGAACCTAAATTCTTTCTTTGCATGTTTTCTCATTTCATTTGATATGCTTGTAGACAGTTGAAAGTACCCCATTAAGCTTTTGTGCCAAATCTCTGGTGCTTTGACATGGATCCAATTCAATAGTCACTTTCAAAAGTTCTTCATTCAGAGTGGGTTGTCTTCCAGAACAGAGTTTGTTGAAAATGTCACAAGCACTATTATGCACTTTAAATAAAACATTGTTGAATAGAAACGGAAATATATTAATTCTAGACATAGTTTCGTACCATTCAACCTGGATTCTACTTTGGTTGTAGATTCTTAATTCATAGAAGTGAAATACGTAATCACTTTTCAAACGACCTAATATATGAGTCTAGCCCCATCAATAAAATCATTATTAGTATCAAGAGTTCTTCTTGGACGAAACGTATTACTAAGGAGTTTTTTTTAACATGATGTCATTCTATTACACACACACACACACACACACACACACACACACACACACACACACACACACACACACACGTGTGTGTGTGTATTAGAGTGACAACATGTAAAAAACTCGTTAGTAACACGTTTCGTCCCCAGAAGAAACTTGATACTAATAATGGTTTTATTGATGCGACTAGACTCATATATTAAGTCGTTTGAAAAGTGATTACATATTTCACTTCTATGAATTAAGAATCTACTACTAAGTCAGAACCCAGGTGAAAAGGTACAAAACTAATAATCCCTCACCAATAGCACGTAGTAAGCAATCATAAAGTAAATTTTAAAAAAAAGATAAAAATAAACAGACACCATAATGTATGATGGTTTAATCCCTCTTTTGTTTATAATGTTCAAACGATTATTGGAAGCATTTTTCTAAATTTCATTCATAAACACTTTAATCACTCAGAATTCTAAAGAAGATTTTTAACAAAAATAATTTAAAGATCAACTAAATCTGCGTTAAAAAACATCGATAAATCAATATTCCAAAATAACGATATTGTACTAAATATGCCCCACAAAGTCAACTACGTTGACCTTTTTAAAAAACAAATGCAACTGCCGAAAAAATACGATCTGTCTCTTAAAAAGTCAATGTATGCGACATGATATTATTGTATACCAGGCTAGTATACCTTCCGGTAATGAAGTCAAATTTTTATTTTAGTTCCATTGAAAGTCCCTGGAAATTTCATTTCTACCATCATAGAATGACTGTAGGCAATGTAAAAAGCAATCGGGGTCTAACCGTACTGATGAGCTGTGATACAGCGAAACAGATCTGCTGTCTGCGGATGACAATATATATATATATATATATATATATATATATATATATATATATAATATGGTTTACTGCCAATATTGTTGTTTTTTCGGTAGCTTTACTGATATAAGGTATTTTGGCAATTGGCCAGCAGGTTATTTTTTAAATTGTAAAGAGCTCGATATTGAGAAGGTGGAGATAGAGCCTTGATAGATTTAATGCAAAGAATTTTTATCACTTCAACTAATTAAGTTCATGACTTCGAGGTTTCGTGAGGACACCTTGATAATGTCTCCATTCATCGGAGCTGAGACACAACGGCAAAATAAAAATAAAACAAAACGAAAAACCTGAGAAGCAAGTCAAGTTTTTTCGGTAATTTTTTGTTTTGTTCCCCGAAGGCCTTTACCTCTTCAAATCTTTCCAAAACATCCCTATTTCCGTGCAAATGTATATGCTGAACTCAAATCGGTAATTGTTTATTGAAGAAACCTACCTTTTTTCATGTTATCGAGCAGAAGAATCTGGAACTTCTTGTCGATGTTTATCTCACCCCCTAACCACGGTTAGAAAATGTTATTCAATACAGACTGACTTCACGCGTAGTTTTCCGATTTTTCGGTCTTTTTACTTCCTTTTTGCAATTGCTGCGTGGAAAATGAGTTCCGAAACCAAACAAGTAGCGGAGGAATTGCTCAAATGGAGTAAATCGACCGAAATAAGTATCCTACGCCTCAAGTCATTCAGCGGTGAGATATAGTCCGATATATTTCTGGTTGATACCATGAAAAAAAGGTAGGTTTCTTCAATGAACAATTATCGATTTGAGTTCAGCATGTACATTTGCACGGAATTAAGGATGTTTTAGAAAGTTTTGACGGGGTAAAGGCCTTCGGGGAACAAAACAAAAATTTACCGTTTTTCCTATATTTTATAAAACTTTTATTGTAACATCTAAGTTGTTTATACCTGAGGAACACCTATATTTTAGAAAGAATAAAATTAACCTAATAGTTATACACCGAACATTAATTATCTGACCTCATCATTAAGGCAGGAGGTAACACAAGGCCATTCTTATGTGGGGTGACCATACGTATGCATATAGGCCAAGGACAAAAATGTGACCAGTATTCTCGACCACTATCACGCTGTCGTCGATATTATATCGGCTCCACCCCTCTTAGTGGAATTTGATGTCTCAGGTTTCCTAGTCAGTTTGTTGCACCAAGTTTTATGTTGCTGACGTTATATGAAGAGTATATGCCATATGCCAGGTGATTAAGCAACCGACGTTTGCAGGGACAAAGCGTTAAGTTTTTAATTGGAGCAGTATAGCTACGGATGTTCGTCTGGCTACATTTAATCTTAGAAAAACCAAAATAAATGCGTGTGTAGAGAGTTGAATTAATTGTTGTTTTGAATGTATAATATACCTAATAGTATTTAAAATATTATATTTATTTACACATATTTAATCACAGCTATTCGAAGGCCAGTCCATAAAATAATCTTCAACAAATCCCTTAATATTAATGATAGTATACTTAATAGTATACTTCAAGAATTTAAATGTAAATTCAATAGTCATCTCTTATCTCACTAACCTGCATTCTCTATTTCATGCTCCTTTCACCGTCCACTTCACTCTTATCAGTATTCTCATCCTTCTTTTACCCACTTCCTGGTGCCCCCTATAATCTGTCAATCTTTCTCATAACTTTCCTTCTATGTAACCCCCTGAAAAACAGTGGCAATAAAATGCCTTGCTTGGGGCGATATGGTTATAAAAAAACAAAAACAAAAAACAACAAAAAAAAAAACAAAACAAAACAAAACAAAAAAAACAACAAAAATTGAGGCAGTGTCTGCATAAAGGTGTGGGATAAGGCTGTAGGGATATGGGAACTAAGAAGATAGCAGCTAGAAAAAGTTTGGTAACCATTTAATTAATAGAAATGTTCCGTTCTAAATTGTTTATAAATTTAAAATGTTTCTACGTAAATGAATCAGTCAGTTAAGTGTCATATGTGATACACTCTTAAGCGATCATGTCTTGAAAGAGATATGATTGACTGTGCAGAGAATTTTCCCGTTTTCATTACTTTTCTACGGTAGACTGGTTGCCAACCAATGCTATAGAATCCAATCTGTGCTGCTATTTAACCCATAGCAGGAGGGAGAAGCGACGAATTTATACCTTTCCCAAGTGTATTTGCTCATAAGTGAATGCAAGGAATTCGACTGGAATTCGAACTCGGCTCTCCGATTTCTCGTTCCGAGCTTATATACAGTGCACCGCAACTCACACCCACGTAGATGAATAGTTATTTTTTTATTATTAGAATGATGTTGCGCTGAAAATGCATTTGGCACATGTGGAATGTGAATTCGCTGTTAAGAATTCCGACGTACATCGATGGTTGAGTCTCATATGCCCTTGAGTCAGTCCGTTAAGTGCCATACGTGATAAACACTTGGGCGATCATGTCTCGAAAGAAACATGACTGACTGGGCAAAAGATTATCCCGCAGTAGGTTGCCATTACTTTCTGCGGTAGACTGGTTGCCAGCCAAGACTATAGAACCCAATCTGTTATGGTATTTAACCCATAACTTGAGGAAGAGACGGATTAATACCTTTCACAAGGATATTTGCGCGCAAGTGAATGCAAAGAATTCAACTGGAATTCAAACTCGGCTCCCCGATTTCTCGTTCCGAGCCGATATCCACTGCACCCTTGAGTACGCACACTTATGAGCTGTTTTTTTAAATATTTTTGAGTTTCGATAAAAATGGATTTGACAAAATGCTAGAACAAATATTAGGGGAGATAGCAAAAAGACAAACTTTAATAAATGTTACAAAGGGCAGAAAATTGTGGAGAGCCATGGTCGCCCATGTCCTGAAGGGACGTGTCACGTGAAGAAGAAGAAGAAGAAGAAGAAGAAAGTGACAATGGCTGTATTCACTTCCCATTTATGCAAGATAATTCGATTTAGGTCGAGAAACATAAATCAAATTTGGATAAATATTCAGAAACTTGTTTTTTTATTTTATTTTTTTAAGCAAACCGAGAAACATAAACAACATGAAATGTAGTTCTTATCTAAAAGGGGCCATCTGGTTTGTCTGAGAATTCTTGGGCCATTTCTGAGGACAGTGCATTTCGCAAAGGATGGATCACAGAGGTCTGTGTTCTTTGATTGTTAGTTGTTTAATATTGTGACGAGCGTACTCGTGCCGTTGAAAATCATAGCAGTTGTTAAAAAGTTTTACTAGTGAGATTCAATGAAACAAAAGTTTTGAAATAATCTACTGAGATTAAATAAAGCTGAGATAAAGACTTCGCAATTAAAATAGAGGCCAATGAATCGTTTAATTAATCCCTTTATAAATTTTCAGGCGTTTAATGATATCTATGGTTCATTGATTACTCTTGGTATTATATAATTACTTTTTGCTCAGTATCATTTAATGTTAAAATTTTATGTGTTCAGTATAACAGTGAAATGGAAATATCTCTCGGAAGAAAAAGATTAGCAACAGAACGACAAAAACTGTGATGACAAAGCCTATATCGAGAGCAGGTTGAATCAAGACGATCACTTAATACAAAGGTATCTGAGTGCCTCACATGAAAGTCTCGAACAAATAAGACTGCAATCTAAAAGACTAAGGAGTAAAGGAACTGATTAAACACTTCATTTTGCTCGGGAACAAATTGTGTCTAAATGTAGAAAAATATTTTGTCAATCTCCTACCTTCGTGCCTTAACAAAAGGTGTATCAAAAGAACGCTTTTCGTCTTGACATTCCAATGTTTATTGCTTTAAAAAGCAACGATTTAAAAAACTAAATATATGATAAAAGTAAATTTATACATTTTATTGTTCTTGAGAATTCACAACAAAAACACTATTTATTTATTAGATTGTTATTGTTTATTTACAAGAATAATTTTATATTTACAACATTCTAAAAATCAATATAATTAAAACTATGCAATGTAATATGTATCATTTACAAATTTATAAGAAATGAATATGAAAACAATTTTTATTCATAAATTTATAAACATTTAGTAAATTATAAAACATGTGAATCAACTATAATGAAATCCTTATTATTTGCCATTTTATAAAGTTTGAATAGATTGGCAGTTAGCCGATGTTTCATTCCTCACCTAAAAAAACAAAAAAACAAACAAAACAAAAAAAACATAATAAATAAATAGTGTAAATAAACAATCTAATAAATTAATAGCATTTAATATTTTTGTTATAAATTCTCAAGAACAAAGGAAATGTACAAATTCACTTTCATGTTTAAGTTTGATTAAAATCATAATCATCACTTTTTAAAACAATAAACATTGCCGAGGAGTGAAGTTAGTTAAAACAATAGCGGTGTCAAGGGAAAAAAAACTTGGCCTTTTGACATTCCGTTTTTGTTTTGTCTTTTTTTCTTTCTTTTGTGGGTACGAATGACTAAGATTGTCAGTATTTTATTTTTATAGATTATTAAAACGACTAAACGTAATCGCTCATAGATTTACTAACAAATTGATTTATCTCCCTTCTCACTACAGATGGAACCGGAAATAAGTAAATAAATACACATTGATAATTACAACATGTTTTGATTATAATGATAATAATAATAATTAGTAGTAGTAGAAGTAGGAGTAGGAATTGCTTAGGAAATGATGGTCCCGATTGGTCTGAATTCCACCATCTTGAAAGCAGTTATTTCAAAAAAAATATTTACCAAAACGATTCTCATTTAAAATCAACATGCGATCTGGAAATTGGTCACTTATTGGAACTAACATTATGTGGAATGTGGACAAACGATTTCTGATCTCTCTCTCTCTCTCTCTCTCTTTCTCTCTCTCTCATATCGCATTTCCCTTCAAGACGTACGTAATCATGGCTCTCCATCCTTTACTTTTCTTTTTAATATCAGTTAAGTAGTGTGTTTCATATAATGTTGATGTTTATTTCACGAAAAAAAGAACAGGTGACTTGGATTTCAATTCCGACCAGATCTGTAGATTTTATTTTGCACTAACGCTCTTTGAAAAGGCATGAACACATCTGTTCCATTACTGGCTATATGTTAAGTAGCAAGATAAAATAGGTTTTCTAGTTTTGTCTGGCAACTAGTCTAGAGAAAGACAACACTGAATTAAAAATCTCATAGAAATCAACGAAACACTACTCCATTAACTTTCTCAGTAATAGTCATGGTAATTTATATATTTTAAAGGAAAGGATATTTTTGAAAGACATGATTGACTACTGCTTAAAGGGAGGTGGCTTCAGAACAAATTTGGCATTAATACGCTTTGCTTGTTCTTGGAAAAGAGAATAGAATGGTTTCCTTTTCCGTGTTTTTTTTTTATGCAGGGATTAGCCATCGGCTCAATAGCATTCAAGCTATTGAGCCGATCGTTTATGATTGTCATAAAAGGATAGATTTCTCATCACAAGTCACTATTCGGAATGGATCAGTTGAATTTCTCAGCATCGAGCACACTTCAAAACGTCGAACACTTTAACATTCAGTGAGTTCATGCGGAATCTATCGAGTTTCTTCACCTTACCAATTTTCTTGAGATGATCCGATGTTGTTGAAATGCTGATATCTGAGATATTTCTTCGACGTGAGTTTTGTTCGACTAGTGCTTTTCAGATTTTGATTGTCGATTGCAGATGAACATCCTCTACCCACTTGATCTTCAAGACTCGTATCCCCACTGCGGAACTTCAAAAACCAGCGCCGTACTGTGGATTCTTCATTCCTGGCTCTGTTAATGTTAGCAGCAATTTGAGAAGCATTATGACCTCATGCTTGAACTCATGCAAATAAATAAATAAATAAATAAATAAAATCTAAACTTATTTATAAATGGAACTTTGTCTGTGTGTGTTGTCCATTACCTATAAACTCCGAAACTCCTGAACTGATTTTTTTGAAAATTTACACGAAAATCGATAATTGAAAAAATCGGGTCATAGAAGGAGTGGTTCGATTTTAATCAAATTTGATACACTCATAGACAAAGACATAAGAAACGATATTCAAAAGTTTCAAGGTTGCAGTTCTTACAATAGTGCAGGAAATTTGATATCAATACCAGGAAACCAAAATTTGACTTACATCCATTCATTTTTCTTTATACAATCCACACTTTTTATCCGATTCTCACCAAACTTCACACAAATATTCTTTAGGCTGAGACTGAGCTCCAGGACCATGGATTAGTTTTAAAGCTTTCATGACACCCGAGCAACGCCGGGCTATACTGCTAGTAGAATAATAAAAATAAACATATCTCTCCTTTTTTTTCATATCCAAGATGAGGAGCATATAATGTTATGTGTTTAATTCCGAAAACGATTGATATAAAATTAACAAAGAGGACACTTTAATCATTAAAATGAGTAATATATATTTGTGCAACTATTATAACTATATATTAGAACACAAAAGATTTCTTATAAAATCGGAAATCTGACATTATTATACAAACAATCCAACTAAGTTCATCATTGGACATATGTTGTTTCAAGCTGATAGTTAGCGTTGCTTTCAATAGCCTTGTGTGCCATCTTTTTTTATTTTTTATTTTTCAGTGATTTTTTAATGTTCAACTACTTCACCTGTACTAAAGGACTGTTTTTAATGTTAGTCTAAAGAGTCGCACTTTTAAGATATTTTCTTTTGTGATTTCAAGATGTTATTTTTTTTTAGTGCTGCGTCATGCGATTCTAACATGTCTTTTTGCTATTAGTTCAACCATACGAGGGTTTCAACCATAATTTCAGAAATAAAAAAAATCGTACACATGACGTAAATTTTGCGTTGTGGTGCAGTGGATATCGGCTCGGAACGAGAAATCGGGGAGCCAAGTTCGAATTCCAGTCGAATTTATTGCATTCACTTCTGCGCAAATACCCTTGGGAAAGGTATTAATCCGTCTCTCCCTTCCAGTTATGGGTTAAAGAACAGGACAGATTGGGTTCTATAGCCTTGGCTGGCAACCAGTCTACCGCAGAAAGCAATGGCAACCTACTGCTGGATAATCTTCTGCCCAGTCAGTCATGTCTCTTTCGAGATATGATCGCCCAAGCGTGTTTCACGGATGGCACTTAACTGACTGTTTGGTTAAAAATAAACAACAAAAAAAATTGAATTCTGTTTTAATCTTACATAGAATTCATAAATAGGGTCCATCCATTTGTTTATACATTATTGAGAAATAAAGAGAATGGATTTAGAAAAGGTCGGATTATCGTTGCACAGATACTAACTTTGCCTCACTTATCCCAGAGTCTAAAATATAAAAACCTTCCAGCAGTTCTGACATTTGGGAATTTTAAGAAAACTTTTGATTCGTAAACAGATATATTTCAGACTTATGAAATACTGATTAAAATAATTTTGGCTATCAATATGCTATATGCAGATATAGGAAAGCTTTTGATTTGTTAACATAGATATATTTCAGACTTATGAAATACCAACTAAAATTATTTCGGCTATCAATATGCTTTACGCAGATATTGTAGCACTATTAATATCCTCAGATGAAGATATAGACTTTGGTGATTTTCTCAGGTTGACACAGTAGTTTTGTTTCTCTTCGTCAATACCCTTGACTGAAGCTTGCAATTAAAGATGTACTGGACTTACTCTGATAGGAGCAGGTAGTAGTTGATACCCAGAAATCATAGGCACGGTTTTTGCAGGGGATCTACCTCTTGTATCTGTTACAGGCACTGCATCTTAGACTAAAAGAAGCGCCAACAGTATTCTGCACGTGTCAATGACGGGTGTAAAGAAAATGGAAGACAATTTCAACAAGGCAATATTTTATATTTTGGTTTTTATATAAATGGTTAATGAAGGAGAAGAAATACACGAATATGCATACAAAAGAAGAAAGGCCTTACAAGTTAGGAATTATGCGGGTGATATGTGTGTGTGTGTGTGTGTGTGTGTGTGTGTGTGTGTGTGTGTGTGTGTGTGTGAATGAAAAAAAGAGTTCATTCACAAAGTGGAAAGATATCCCCATACCCGGAGAGGTCCCGGTTAGTGTTATCACTTCAACTGCATGATTTCATGCCTTTTGTGATTTACAGTTACAATATAATCGAAAGTCTCCTCTCTCTTTTTAGAACCTCAATTTTATGATTTTAAGTGGATGTGCGTTGTGTTGCAGTGGATATCGCCTCGGAACGAGAAACCGGAGTGCCGTGTTTGAATTCCAGTTGAATTCGTTGCATTCAGTTACGCGCAAATGCCCTAAGGAAAAGCATTAATCCGTCTCTTTTCTCTCGAGCTATGGATTAAATAGCAGGAAAGATTATAGCCTTGGTTAGCAACAAGTCTACCGCAGAAAGCAATGGCAATCTACTGTGGGAAATACTTCTGTTCAGCCAGTTATGTCTTTTTCGAGACATGATCGTCCAAGCGTGTATTACGTATGACACTGACTGACTAGATTAGCGGCGAGGCCTCATCATTTTACAGTTAAAAATTACTAGATATAACTGTAAGTTCTACGCTAACAGTTTCTTCTCTCGCACTTATCACTTGTGGAACTTTCTTCCAGTCCATTGTTTTCCAGTCAACTTTAATCTTCGAAAATTTAAATAGTATATCTTCCGTCTTCTTAATTCATGTTCATTTATTGTTCTCTCTTCTTCATAATGTGTTTCTTTTTCATACTCAGTAACTCCCTTGCATCTTAGTGGCTTTATTGCCTTGCGTAGAATGAAAACAACCAGTCATCAGAGCACATCAGCTTTTGAGTCATCGTCATGCCAATCGGGTCAGTTGCATTTCCGTCGAATACTTATCGATATAAAAATAATTTAATTGAGAAATCTTTCTAGAAATCTTCTAAGACAGCGAATAGTTCCTCAGTTCGTATTTTATTTTAGTCATTTACAAAGCATCGCTGGATTTTGGTACAAGACTACAGTTATGAAAACGCATTGAGTATCGAGGTTCATTATATTATGCGGCTATCATATTTTTAAAGGGAAGTAACCGCATTAATCTACTGTCATAATGATACTACTACTACTACTACTCCTAATAATAATGATGATGATGATGATAAATAGCTTGATGTTGCATCAGCAGGAGTTTCGTGGCTTCTGATTTTAATTAATTTGAAAGTATCAGTTACAGTAAATACCCGATTCACTACCACTTGCCTGACCATAACCATGCCTCCCAAGAGCTAGTGTAATGTGCATCTCTGTTTATGAACTGGAATAGTGGCAGTAGCTGTCTGTCTGAGAACGTACGACTTGATGGAAAACATCCTTAATGTAAGATCTCGGTTATACTCATTTAATGGCGGCAGAAAATATATATAAAAGAAAAGTATATATATAAAAAAATATATATTAAAGAAAAGTCAAGTTGAAATCTTTTTATACCAACGCGTTTTGTTCCTGAAAAAATTTATCAAGCCATAAACTTTATCGACTACATAATGACTTGTTTTTTTTTAAAAAAATTTCTCAGAGAAGGAAATGCGTTGGTATAAAATGTTTATCTCTTGGCTTTCCAAAATTCTGCTTTGCTTGCTAGTGTAAATATTCTGCAAAAGATAATCTCTGTCTGGTGATGTACGACTTGATGGGAAATACCCATGATGCAAGATTTTCGGTTAAAAATGAAAACTGTGTGAACGAAAAGAATAATCCTCCCTATTAAAATAAAGGCCGTTCTATCTATCTATCTATCTATCTATCTATCTATCTATCTATCTATCTATCTATCTATCTATCTATCCCTCTTTTCACTCTCATGGAGAGAGAAAGAGACAATAGCGAGGCAGCGTCGGCTCAGTTCATACTCTTTACTCCCAGTTATGAAAGTTTTTGCTGCCTGTTCACTTTCTAACGGTGCTTTATTATTTGATTCTTGTAATATGCCGTTGAGTTGTGAAGAATATATATATATATATATATATATATATATATATATATATATATATATATATATATATATATTTCATTTTTTAAACGAGTTATTTCGCTACCCAGGTTTCTACCATGAGTCATCATCATCATCATTTATACATCACACCCAGATGGTGCATAGAGCAGCAACTTTTTATTGCTGTTTCTGTAACAAACTGTTTTTTACGGGGCAGGTTTGTTAGCCTTGCACCCAACCCCCAAACCTGGAGGACCGGTGGACCATTTTTGGTCCTTACGTTTACAGCACCTGGTATTCCCAAATGATCACCCATTTAAGTACTGACCAGGCTCGATGTTGCTTTCTACCATGAGTAGTGTCTTCAAATGTTTTACAATATAACCGTATCGAACACTTTTAATACAAATGTGTACTGGTTTGACTCTATTAGGATAAAAAACTAAGTATTAAACAATCAATATATATATATACCGGCCATAATTATTAGGCCACCTTCCTGTTTTAAAAAAATTATGTATTTCATACTATTTTTTTATTATTTATTGCCAAGTGAATACTTGTAAATGAAAATAGAATGGTTCTTTGTTAATATTGCACAATAACATGTGCATCAAATGAATTTATAAATATTTAAAAATTACCTATATTCCAGTTTCAGCAATGAAAGAATGAAAAAAAATTAGGTTGATTCGGACGAGTTCATCTTTGCTTTGTAAAATTTTGCAAAGTAATAATAACAAAAGAACCATTTTATTTTCATTTGGCAATAAATACTAAAAATAGTATGAAATACATCATTTCTTTAAAAAAAACTAACGTGGCCTAATAATTATGGCCGGTAGTATATATATATATATATATATATATATATATATATATATATATATATATATAATCATCAGCAGACAAGCCTGTTTTGCTAGATCACAGCTCTCCAGTGCAGCTAGATGATCTGTTTAGCTTCAAGCTGGGATCGTAATCCAACTAATGTGTCAGTTGATGAACATCTTACCATGAAGCCATCTGTGTAATGATACAGATAGCAGCGTTCGCAACAGGTTATTCACAGATGTAAACAAACCTCTGAGAGCATTCAATTTGATAGCCAAACCAAACTGCGTTCAATTCAGTAATCAAAGTGACCGTTAATATGAAATCTACCTCTCTCTAAAGTGCTCTATCGACTATATATATATTCTCTATTATAATAAAGAGCGTAGTGCATTTATATATATATATATATATATATATATATATATATATAAAATCCCTCAAATACGTTGCCATCAGTGTTTTGACGACTGGGGTACACTTGTAATATTAATAATAACTATAATTTCAGTTATAGTTAAAGTCCTCTGATTTATTTGAATAGGTTCCAATAGACTCATTAAGAGGGATTCCTGGTAGCCTATAAAGAAACACAAAAAGTTGTACTCACTCATTACGAAGTGTTTTAGCGATGTAAAATATATGTCATCTTAGGTTATTTTTTAATTTTTTTACAAAAATGATTAGCGGAAAATGTCATGATACCATTTCTGAAATGAGATTTTTGCTCTAATAATGATAATAATAACAATAATACATAGAGAATAAGACGATATGAAGAGCGTTGCAGATTCTATCAACAAAATAAGTTATTCCAAACGGACATCAAGGAGTTTGACGGAAATTGGAAAAGCAGTTATAGAACTCAGAAAGCCACCATTTATTGAAGAAGTGGAAAAAAAGTTTGGATAATAGTTGGAGCAAATAAAAATATATCCATTAAAGTAGGGATTCTCCAGCATGGGCGGAGAATTTCCCCAGGAAGAATTTCAGGCGTTCCTTGTGCGGGGGAGAGGAAGTTCTTTTACTTTTCTTTGTTTTTTCTTTACAAAATTTGGAGCCCATCGTGTGCACCCAAAAACAAAACAAACAATAAAAAAACAAACAAACAAACAAAAACAACAAAACAAAAAAAAAAACAAACAAACTGTATAATGAATCTTTATATTCAATATGAATTCTTCTGGCCTTTTATTTAACTTTTTGTTTATCGAATCAAAATACCCTGGCATTCTATTGAACTTTTTGCTTATTCAAATATGCTTCAGTTTTTTTTATTTAATAATTAGTTATAAATTAAAACAAATTACTGTACATGTAATCAAGTCGAATTCCAGTTGAATTTCCTGCATTCACTTACGCGCAAATACCTTTGGGAAAGGTATTAATTAATCCGTCTCTTCTCCCTCCAGATATAGGTTAAATAATAGGACAGATTGGGTCCTATAGCCTTGGCTGGCAACCAGTCTACCGCAGAAAGCAATGGCAACCTGCTGCGGGATAATCTTCTGCCCAGTCAGTCATGTATCTTTCGAAACATGATCGCCCAAGCGAGTATCACGTATGGCACTTAACTGACTGAGTGTGGAGAACAAGACCGCTCTTAAGCCGAATGAATTATTTCTATTTGAGTTCTGCATCTACGGAGGCCTTGTATTTCTACTCTCATCTCGTCAAATACATAAAAACTGGGACTCACCATTTGCTCCCAATTGGGACCCGCTCCTCATAAGCATAGGCGATTCTACAAGTGGACGAAAAGAGAGCCCTAGGTTGCAAACTTTTTGCAGTCCATGTGGTTCTACAGAAGGCTGCTGAGAATAGCATGGATGTGCACGAAACATGTGAGTAATGAAGAATTTTAAAGAAAATATAAACAAGAAGGACACTTATACTTAGAGTCAAACGGGACAATTGAAATATCTTGGACAAGCAATAGGGGAAGAGTGCTTGGAGTCACAAGACATATTGAAGACAAAATAGACAGAGAGAGAAACAGCGAGTGATCTATGCAGCGAGATTGTGTAAATGGATAGAAGAACAGGAAATAGGAGGGATAATAAAACGGTCAACACTGTTTAGAGTTAAAAAGGATAGAAGCTGTGAAGAACCACAGCTGAAATATCTTGGACAAGCAATAGGGGAAGAGTGCTTGGAGTCACAAGACATATTGAAGACAAAATAGACTAATACCTATCCGTTTAGCTACGGATAGCATTTCATGCAAATATATCGACGGTAGTCCTGAAATAGTCGTAGCCGACATTAATTTTTCTAGAAGCTCCGGTTTTGTTTGTTCGTGAGCTTCTATCAGAATCCGTTTTAATTCCTCGTAGTCTTGTGATACGAGGGTAGCATTTGGTAGTTTACCCACTTCTTCGGCTGGTAACGACGATATTACTGTATAAAACTTTGTTTTCGACACTGTCACATTTCGCAAGTGAAACTGGGCTTCTAATATCGTAAACCATCCATTTACAGCAGTTTCCATGAATTCTGGTGCCTTGATATTGACTTGATGAGTCGTTTCCTCTTCTGTCTGCTCCATTTATCCTTTTATATGTGTATATATATATTTTGTATATGAGGTTGCTTTCTGTTCGTATGTCAGGGTCACCACTGTTGTGTTGCTTCGTTTTGGTATAATTAGAAGATAACACAAACTTGAATTTATGATGTTTATTTTTGGTATAAAACTTTAGGTTTTTACATCAAGTTACAACCTTTAAATTTTGTGTGGATACAAGAGCAGACTAGCTAAATTCTCTTCACTGTGGGATGCTAGTAGTAAACGAGCCTATCCCTTTTGGACTCTAGTGGTCAACTGAGTAGCGTCTTCCTCTTTTCAAATCTCCTACACAAAACTACTGTCCTTAACTCCTACTTTTTACTCCTACTCTTACTCCTACTTCTACCAAAAGAAACGGTTCCTTATTTTGCCGCCGAATTTTGAATTCTTGGCGTCAGTGTGTCTATCTTTTTCTATTTTTAGAACACTCGCCATTTTATAAACCATAACAGAGTCACAAGACATATTGAAGACAAAATAGACAGAGAGAGAAACAGCGAGTGATTTATGCAGCGAGATTGTGTAAATTGATAGAAGAACAGGAAATAGGAGGCATAATAAAAAGGTCAACACTGTTTAGAGTTAAAAAGGATAGAAGCTGTGGAGAACCACGAGCGTCCACGTCCTGAAGATACACAGTGCATAAAGGAAGAAGTATGAAATGCGAAAGTAGAAGCGAGCTCTGTCTCACAGCCATTGTTTACCACTACATTCCTCTTGGGACCACGATAATTAATAAGTACTCTATTTTCTTTTATCTTGTTACCTAACAAGATTACTCCAGAACTGATATCACTTTTGTGAATTTCTTAGTTGAAGCATTATTCATTTTTTACTCGTATTTCATCATTATATTCGTTGCTTTTTATCGTAACCCGTAAGTAAGTTATTCTACAATCGTTTGTTAGTAGTGTGCGTCAGAAATAAAGAATAAGCCGTCGACGAGACTCGAACTCGCATTCTTTATTCTCAAATAATTGCACACTGTCCGGACGACCAAATGTTTAAACTGCAAATTGATAATGGCGGCCAGTTTGGTTTATCCGGCGCCATGTAACGTGCGAGGCCGACCGGGTCTTTACTATTAAAATTCTTTTCCTGCTTCCATGGAAGAAAAGAAGACAAGCCGTGGGGTGTGTTAAACTTTGTGACAGATGGTAGTAATACAGGAAGAGACGGAGAGAAACAAAGGAAGTAAAAGAAGAAATTAAGAAATCAAAAAAAAAGTGGGAGGGAGAAAGAAATAGGAATGAACGACGGAAGAAAAAGGGAGGAGTTGGGGAAGGGACAAATACTTTTTTTTCTTTCTAACTCTTCCTCAACAAGACCTTTTTTTTTTCGCAAGAAATTAAACAGTTGTCTCCCTTTTCGCAAACGCTTTTATTTTTTGATGGACTACATCGTTGTTTGACGAGGAGAAAAGTCTTCGTAGGATGAGTTTTAGTCGGCCCAACAGGGTGGGGTTTGTGGGGAAAAGAGGGTGACAGCTTACAAATACCATTGACCCTTATCTTCTGGTAGTTAGAGTTAGGAAAAGACGTGGGGTGACGAGATAAAAGTAGGTCACATTTACTTACGTGGACCCTTGCACGAACCATTATTATAAGCTGTAAAAAAAAGTGTATTGTTTTATATTCTTCCTCATCTTAAATTATACGAAAATATTCGCTGGCCTGTTTCTATGTGCTGTGTCCTTTTATGACGTAGGCGATCATGGCTCTCCACAATTTCCTGTCCTTTGGCTTAACAATATTGAAGTTTATTCTATGCGCTAGCTAAAAGGTCCTTTTTTTTAGTATATGTGAGAGAGAGAGAGAGAGTGGGGAGGGAGAGGTTTAGAGAATGAGGGAGAAGAGGGCTTTTTTTTTGTTATTCTGGGCATGATAAGTGCATCTTTCCCACAGGCCTTAGTGGTCGGTGTTCAAGTTTAGCTTCCCCCCTACCACACACACACACACTATTACCACCACCAAATAAGTCATGATTTCGAATGAAATGATGATCTGTAAGGCTTGAAAGACAACCGGTAATCACTTTAAAAAGGATTAACTCAAAAGTATTTTTTCTTTCCCGCGGTTGAAAAACAGTTACGTCTTTTTCACTGGCGCCAGTAGTCGATATTCAAACTCAGTTAAAACCAGGATTTTGAATGCTGATTAACAAGGCATCTAGATTGATTGATCTTCACTGCTTGGAAAATTGGCGTAATTATGATCTTCGCGACTATATTTGGCCGTTTATGAACAAAGCTATGCTTAATAAATTTCTATAATAGCAGCTTGAGTAAAAAAGTGCTAATTATGTTGTCGGTGGTATTAAGGTTGAGGCATACCTAATTCGTAGTTGATTCTAGAACAACTATTGCCAGTAGAAAAGACAAAGGTGTATGGTTAGCTGGGAAAGAGCTTTAGGGACCTTCGAGTTGGTGTATATTCTTGGCGCCTTATGTTGGCTATCATTGTGCCGTGGATTTTAAAAATAAAAGGCATTTTTTTATTCATTGTGCCGTGGATTTTAGAAGTCAGTTAAGTGCCATATATGATACATGCTTTGGGCGATCATGTCTCGAAAGACACATGACTGACTGGGCAGAAGATTATCCTGCAGCAGGTTACCATTGCTTTCTGTGATAGACTGGTTGCCAGCCAAGGCTATAGAACCCAATCTGTTCTGCAATTTAACTCATAGCTGGAGGGAGAAAATATATTATATTACATTATTATATTATGTATAATTAATGGGGGATCAGTTTATTGCTTTATAACAATAGAAAGCCGATCCCCCATTTTTATGCTAAGTAGAAATTTTAATTATCTTTTCAACTATTATATTCAATTAGTTAAGTGTCATACGTGATGCACGCTTTGGGCGATCATGTCTCGAAAGAGACATGACTGTCTGGACAGAAGATTATTCCATAGTAGGTTGGCATTGCTTTCTGCGGTAGACTGGTTGCCAGCTAAGGCTATAGAACCCTATCTGTTCTATTATTTAACCCATAACTGGAGGGAAGAGACGGATTAATACTTTTCCTAAGGGTATGTGTGCGAAAGTGAACAAGCATATATATTTGAAAAAAAAAAAAAATCAGCATTAAACAACCGACATAGTTGATATGACGTTATAAACATTAATGAGCCAACGCATTAATCAATTAGGCCAGGGATTTTTCAACCCTTTTTTCTGCAATGCACTATTTTCAACATAACTCATAGTGTCATTCCCCCCTGTCCAAAATTATCCGACACAAAACGTGCATTCCAAATATGTATATATTGAAAATCTTCATTCTTTTCCATATTAGTACAGATACATTTACAATGGATTATTTTTAGTGAGGAGTTTTACAAATTTAATAGTAATAGAAAATGTTGATGGATTTTTAAACTTGATTACATGTATAGTAATTTGTTTTAATTTATAAGTAATTATTAAAGAAATAAACTGAAGCATGCTTCAATAAACAAAACATTCAATAAAAGGATAGCGTATTGTAATTCAATAAACAAAATTCTGTAAATAAAAAACAATAAATATGAAAAGATTCTCTCGACTGAAACTCTGAATTTTCCTCCGAGGGAATTCCTCCTGGTTGATAACCTTTGAATTAGGCTATTGTCCGCATATAAGTAATGATAACTGCTCATCGTCTAAATATAACCAGAAGCACTGCCTTGTGATCCGTTAATGTGTCCTACCATCTTTGAATCCGGGGAAAATTGTAGGCATTTTTTTCTTGTTTACGTTTACTTATTGTGTTTTCTTCAAACCATGGTATAAGTCTTGTAATGTAATCTTTAGTATTTTGATATTCTGACATATATTAAGCTTAGATGAGTCTGGCATAAGGCTACAGGTATGAGGTGCCTAGAGATTTTTGAACCCGTAACATTGACAACGCGATGGTTTATATTTTTGTGTTTATATATATATTAATAACAAAGGGAATAAAATACATGAGTATGAATGGATGCTACTATAGTGTTATGGTACTCCCCTGCGAGGAATGAACTCTTCCTCTTGATATATATAAATTACCTGCGTGACTGCTCGAGAGCAGTTTAACAGAGCAGTTGACTGCATTATGCAATGTCGAACTCTCTGCCTTCGGGCGGAGAGTATTAACCCAGTCGTGGCTCCGCCGAAGGGTAGGGTCAAGACTGGGGAACATTAGACAGATATTTTTGGCCGGGCTATATGGCCCGGAGGACCCACATTAAAAAGGCCTTGTACCACATTTTGCCTTAAGTGCGAAGACGACTGAATACTGCAGTTTAACAGAGCAGTTACGAGCAGTCAAGTACAGTAGTTAACGACAGCTACTAGTCAGGCAGCGTAATAATACTTTCGGACTTATTTATTTCTATATTACTTATTATTAGCACTTCCTGTGAATATCTTGTTTCTTGTTATACTAATACACTGTTTTGAACCCACCTTCTTGTTCCGTGTCTTACTTTCGGCACAAACCGGTCACTACAACTTTGCGGCGAAGTTTCGCCTCAATTCCACAACAAATTGGCGACGAAGATCCACAACATATAGCGTGAAGTCTACAATATGTCGTCTACCCAGGTGCAGCACGGGGATCTACTATACCTCTCTCCTCACGTGGCCATCCAGCGACAGGGGCACACACACACACAAGCAATTGAGAGATCGTGGTTGGATGCTAAAATGATGATTCTCAAGAAAATGTGATGTGTTCTAGTCACATTTTGATCATTTTTGCTAGAAGATGGTAAGAAAAAATTCCAGTGAGCTTTTCGTACCATTCCTAAAAGATATACGAATTTTTTATCGCTAAAAAAATATATGTGTATTGTATTTAATAGCATGTTTCTTGTTTCCTCTCTACCATTAATATAAATAGTATATAGGTATATAAATATTAATATTAGGTTTAAATAAATATTTATACACATACAATATTATATAATAGTTCGATGCTGCGGTAGATCTCACATCATAGTCAAAACGGAAGGTAGTTTGTACGCTGTAGTAGCAACGTATGAATGTGTCAATTTAAAAGAAAACATTAAAAGTTAAAATGTGCGTTGCGTGCGTGCGTGCGTGCGTGCGTGCGTGCGTGAAAGAAGTTCAGTCCAGTCACTGAGAAGAAAGAGATCTTCATGGCCGGGAACAAGGTCCCGATAGTGTTGTCACTCCAGCATGCTGGGAGAAAAAGAGAGAAAAAAGACAGACCGAGGCTGCTTTCTGAGAGTTGTTATCCTCGTGTCTCCTCCCTTCCACGTTCGTTGGAGTTGTTGTCATGTACCCTGGATAATTGTTATGTTGTAGGGTACTGCTTATACTGACCATTTCCTGTTCATATGTCTCTGGGTCGCTGCTCAGGACTTTTGCTCGATGTTGCCTTTCTTTACACTGTATGGGTGAGTGGGAGTTGTTGAAGTTTAGATATTGCCCGATGAATATTGGCTTGCGGTATACGGATGTCTTGAACCCTTTCCCCTCTGTCTGAATTATTAGCACATTCAGGAATGCCAGTTTGTTGTCACTCTCTTTTTCCATAGTGAACTGTATTGATGATCTTATCGAGTTCACATGGTCCAATAGCGTCTGGAACTCCTTCTGGTGTGGCCAAAGTATGAAGGTGCCATCAACGTATCTCAGCCATAGAGTTGGCTTTAGAGCTGTAGAATCTAATGCCATCTCTTAAAAGTATTCCATGTATATGTTAGCCAGTGATGGTGATAATGGCGAGCCTATTGCTAAGCCTTCATCCTGTCGAATCCGAAGTGTGCTGTTTGTGTACAGAAAGTTAGCATCTCCATCAGGTTATCTAGTGGAATACTGGTACGTTCTCCTAGAGATGAATCCGAGGCCAGTCTATTCCTGACTACCGATGATAAAATAATATAAGTATATTGAAATTGAAAACAAATGTGGCTCCTTAAAACTACTGTTATGCGTATAATAATCGGGGCCCCAAAAGTGTACAGAAAAGAACTTTAATAAAACCCTTGTTTCCAAGAGATTCCAAAAATTATTGTGTGTAGCTCCTCATCTATTCAGAAGAGTATTATCAATTTAAAGATAATATAAACACTGTATAAGTGGACAACTGAAATGTCTAGGGCGCATAATAAAAAAAGAAGGCTTAACAAATTCGATACTCACAGGACATATTGAAGGGAGGAGGAACAGATGAAAACATCGCATAGTCTACATAAGGAAGTTGTGAAAATGATTAACAGAAGAGTGATTAGGAGAGTTATCGTAAAGACAAAATTTGGTGGGAGCTACAAAGGATAGGAAATTGTGGAGAGTCATGAACATCCACGTCCTAAAGGGACATGGCACATAGAAGAGGATATGTTAAGTATCATTTAACATCAGAATTTGTGCAAACAGACAGCTTATATTTGCTACCTTGTCTTTTTTTTTAATCAATTCACCCAAGCAAGGTAATAATGCCGCTAAGACGCATGGCGCTACTGGGAGTGAAAGAGAATGCAAAGACTTTAGATTAGAAGAAACTAGAAATGCAATCTTAAACAGGAAAAAAGGGGGCAAACCTCTATTCCTGTTCAAAAGACCGGGGAGGAGACATTACTCGAGGTTTGAGGCAATGAACCAATAAGGAATTGGACTGATCAGAAACACAGAGAGAGAGAGAGAGAGAGAGTGTGTGTGTGTGTGGAGAAGTTTTCAGTACAGTGACTATAAGCTTGTTTAGTATTTATTGCAAATTGTCAGTTCAATGTGCGTGTGCTACTCTTGTCGTCTTGTATATGAAAAATTCTACACTGTAAAAATATTGCATCGACTCAAAGTTTCTTGATGTTTCCTTCATTTACATTCAAAAACAAAACAGTATGAACATCTAGAAATGTTCTTTTTATTTTTTTGTTTTTTGTTATCATTCTTTAGCGGCCATGTTTAAAAGTGAACGCGCATGTGTGCTTCGACACTTTCACAATAGAATGTACTTCTCATCAGACATTAGATGTTAAGGCCAAAGGTGATGGTTAGTAGTTTTTATTTATTTATTTTTTTTTTTAATTACTAAATAAGTATCTTAAATCACATCATAGCGAGTGTATAATGAAGCAAAACACAAAAAATAGTAGAAAATGTTTTTGATTTTGTGATATTTGTCGCACGATTTAAAATGAAAAATTAAGTTATTTTAATTTTATTTATATTTTTAAACGTTCGAATTATGGTAGGGAAAACAAGAACTGAAAACTATTATTTTTAAGACTACTACTAAACAAAACAAACAAAAAAATAAAATGATTAATAAAAATAAAATTAAAAAAATGTCATGGGCGGAGGAAGATAAATTGCAACGAAGTGTGCCAAACTTCCGGTTGGGCACGCGCCTAAGACTAGCCCCGCCCACTTCCAACGCCTTAATTCCACAATCATCACGCACGGTCTTTTCTTTTGTTTTCCGAGACGACAGCCCTGGTGACTAGATGGATGCCTAGCGAAAAGCGAAAGTGCGTGGCTTTTAACACAGCAGCAAAATCAATTTCAGTAATTGGTGAATATTCTCGCAAGATAAAATAATATTTAAAAAATACCTGAAATAGCTGCTTCGCTCATCGCTTGGACCTAATTTTGTGCTGTAGCCATTCTGTTAAAGGTCGGGAATATAAGTTCGAGGGTTTGCATTAGAAAACCTAATTTCCTTCCTACTCCATTCAACTTTTCGTAAATTAATTTCAATTTGTAGTGGATTTGCAAAATTAGATGATTTTCTTTGGGTTAAAATCTTGTTCGTGGTTTTATGCTTAAGCTAAAATTATTAGCGTTACTGTGATATCACGGGTAGGATTTATAACTCGGGATATCAGCAATAGAATTTTGAATCCGTGATATCAGTGCTAGGAGTTATTGATACTATTAGTAGAATTTAGGAATTGTGATATCACGGGTAGTAGTTATAACTCGGGATATCACAAGTAGAATTTAGGAATTGTGATATCACGGGTAAGAGTTACAGCCCGGGATATTCCTAGTAAAATTTAGGATCCGTAATATCATTTGTCAGGAATTATATATATATATATATATATATATATATATATATAAGAATGGGATTTTCTTTCCAAGTACAGCCCCCCCCCCCCCCCATAGTGCCCCGCCCCGCACCAGTGGTGTCATAAACAAAGTGATCTCCACTCTAAGGAACTCAGAAACCTGGCAGGTCTACTGCAAAAATCCCCAGAGCAAGAATTGAACCATCTCAGAAAAACAACAACAAAAAAAAAAAAATATTGTTTTTCTGGAACAAGAAAAACATTTTTTTCATAGTTTCCACCATATCAAGTTCCATACGTGATAAACGCTTGCGCGATATTTCGAAAGAGACATGACTGACTGGGCAGAATAGTTTCCAGCAGTAGGTTGCCACTGCTTTCTGCGGTAGACTGGTTGCCAACCTATAGAACCCAATCTGTCCTCCTATTTAACCCATGGCTGGAGAGAAAAGAATGAATTAATATCTTTCCCAAGGGTATTTGCACGTAATGCAACGAATTCAATTGGAATTCGAACTCGGCTCTCCGATTTCTCGTTACGAGCCGATATCTACAGCACCACAACGCACATCAATATACAAGGCCCAAAAGTCACTTGAGATAGAGGCTTACTGATAGTTTATTAAGCAGTAAGAAAAGAGGTGCAATTTAGAAGGATATGTGGGGAAAGGTAACAGTTAAGCCTGGATTTGAACAGGTTCATATTGTAGTGGTCAAGAAAGCATCGTCTTGAGAGACGGTTTTACAAAGTTACGGTTCTTGGTCGGAAGCTGTTCCAGTGCAACTTCTTCTTAACGGAATACGAAAGATCTGAGACAAAGACTTTTATTATTCCATCTTGTATTTGTTATATTACTTGTCATCTTGTTTATTTTTATCGGAACACCGAGCGTACGAATTTGACATAGTAAAACAAGTGAAGATTTTGCCAGTATATAAAAATCAGAAGCTAGAAAAATTAATTTTCGCATTTAGGGCTTTCAAACAATAGGAAGGTGAAGCAATAAAGGAAAATGGTACTTACCGAAGTTAATTTTTTTGAGTCAGTAGAAGTATCTTCTTTTTATTTTATTTTATTTATTTATTTATTTATTTATTTTTTTTTGTTGTTGACTGCGGGAATGGTGAGAAGGAAGAAGAAGAAGAGATAAAGAAAATTAGCACACGAGAAAAAGGAGAATGAATGTGTGACTGGACCTTATGTCCGGATCGGCAGATTAAAATTTCTTTTGTCACATCATGACGGTGTCGTCTCTAATTTCTGCTTCCATCTGACTGATTGATTCGACTTTCTTTTTTTTTTTTATAGCTAAAGACCTTTTCACATGGGATTGTCAACTTTTCTCTCAGTTTTGCAAATCACTTCCTTTCATTAATTAGAAAATAAATTTAACATCGGATCGCGAAATTTAGCTTCGTCTTTTTCTTTTAGTCTGGGGTCAATCCTCTTCCTATTTATCAAAATTAAATTTCACACTGGATTGTGCATTTTTGTAAAAGTGAAAAAGAGAAGAGAATTACTTTTAGTTCTGTATTCGCCATAATATCAACAAAAATGACTGATTCTTTGATAAGAAATTTACAAAGTTCTTAATATCTGTTCTCATATTAACGCGGTAACTGTTTTATTCTAGTTGAAAAGAGATGAAAAAGAAAAAAAAACGATGAGAAGGCATCTTCTCAGGACCACTAGTTACAACATAAACACAGAAAAGATTGACCAGAAATGTAGTGTTAAAAACAACAATGATGGCAACTGTGGTCCCTAAAATACACGGGGTAACGAAAAATTTTTATTTTAGAATTTCAGAAAACATTAACTGGAAGAGATATTTTTTTATCTTAGAATTTCAGAAAACATTAACCGAAGGAGATATGGAATAAGGAAAATATTTAATCACCGAACTTTAAAAAGGAACACTTTGAAACAGTGGCGAGTGTACTGAATAAGACATAGCGTTTAAAACTACAACAATGAAGAGAATGGGTATATTGGGGAGCTGGTTAATGTGCCTTTGATTCGGCCTTGTGTCATACTTAACCGAACTCCCTACAGCTTAAAAGTTTTATGCAGAATTATCATCATCAGAAGGTTTTCATCAGAAGATTGGTTGTCGGCAGAATGGAATTCTGGAATAGTGTTAGAATAAAATATACATTTTGTATTTTAAAATAGAAATTTATTAAAGAGAAAGACTAACATAAGTTGTGGGAGTTAATGTTCAATTAGAAACATTATTAAGAAGTTAAGAGTAGAGTTCGTACAAAATGTTCGTACTAGTACTTGTTGAAAGAGATAAGGAGAAAGAGAAAGAGGACAATGTCCGAATCGCTTGAAGTTGAAGTTACATTTTAGATGTTTGTCTCGCGGCTCCCATCTGACTCTCTGTCTTGACGCTGACCGGGGCATTTTAAAGTATTCAGATATTCGAACTTGCTCGCGAAGTCCTCAAGTCTTGTAAGTCGCTCCCATTAGTCAAAAATCATTTTAACACCTACTTGCGAAATCTGGTTTCGACTTTTTCGTTAAGCACATGGTCAATTCTTTTTCTATTTGGTGAAAACTAGGATTTCACATGTCATTGTGAATTTGTTGTAAAAGTGAAGAAGAGAGTTGATTTAATTAATTTCTTATTCGCTACAAATGATTTGAAAATAAATAGAAATTGGTGATTAAAAAGCTCGCCTATTTTCTGTCACGAAATCGGCACTGATCCTCACAGTGAATCAAATATCAAATATCGGCACTGATCCTCACAGTGAATCAAATATCAAATATCGGCACTGATCCTCACAGTGAATCAAATATCAAATATCGGCACTGATCCTCACAGTGAATCAAATATCAAATATCGGCACTGATCTTCACAGTGAATCAAATATCAAATATCGGCACTGATCTTCACAGTGAATCAAATATCAAATATCGGCACTGATCCTCACAGTGAATCAAATAGAACACTTAGGAAAGTGTTCTATTTGATTCACTGTGAGGATCAGTACCAAACCATATTCCTGTAGATCAGAAAAGGCTTCTGTTTGATATTTTCAGAATGTGACTGACATCTGAGGAAGTTTTCATACTATGGTATTTTCCTATCATGTGTATAGACATTTCAGAACGAGTATATCTGTAAAAAGATAATGTGAATAAAGTCAAAAGGAAAACTTATCTTAGCCGACGTGTTAATTCGCTGAAAAAGCAGCATAGTATGAAAACAAAAGTCCCCAAGCTAAATAAAAACAAAGTTTTATCGGTAAAATGTTCATGTTATTAAGAGAATAAATCAAAGTATTTTTTTAAAGTTTTAATTCTTTCTAACACGTTCGAAATTTTCGTATAAAATCTTGTTTTTTCTTTCGTCCGTGAGTGACGCAATTTTTACAAGGGTTTTTACGGCAAACATAATATTACGCAAGCCGGTGAAAAACACATTAGTTTGGAAATTCTTGCAAAAATCAAATAATGGTCGGATTTTGATGAAAATTTCAGGACTTATTCATAAATGACTGAAATCATTTGGAAATAATACTTTTTGAAAATCTTGGTTAAAATATATATATTTTTTTACATATGCTACCCACCACCAATTAATTTCCTGTAATGTCTAGAAATTTGCGAGAGTTCCGCCAAAATATTAATTAAATTCAGGAGTCATTAGAGAATACTAATCAGTTGTCTATTTTTTTCTAAATTTGCCCCTTCTCAGAAAATCTGCTCCGAATTGTGAAAACAAAAATGTAATAAACTATGCCATTTTTTATTTAAATAAACTTTATTTGGTTTTATAAACAATATATATTAAGGATATCATAGTCTGAAATGAAAAAAAAAATCAATGAAGAATGAACTTTTACAAGAATTGTTTTCATTTTTATTATTTTTATTATAATAATTTATAAAGTTTCAAAAATCTTTTAAAATTTCATCTTTTATCGTTCACGTTAGGTTGTTAAGTTAATACGTGAAGACTATATTTAGTAATCGATAATTGAAAAGCTTAATATAAATAATCGAGCCATTCGATTTTTAAAATAATCAAAACATTTTAATTGTGAGCGTATAATGACCCGTATTTTCTTTTCACCTGTGGTCGTACGTGATATATATCATTAAAAGGTTACGTGTTTCAAATGTTGCGCTCCTTATAGGAAAAAAAAAAGACTATATATAGACTTTTGGCAAGATACAGTTCTTTTCTCTCGCTTCGGTGTTTCCTAAGCCCTACGTTTCACCATTCAACGGGCTTTGCAAATCATCCTTTCAAAATTTAAAGCAATTTTTATATTTTATTTCCTAGTTTTCTAATTTTGTTAAAAAAGTAAGCAAGTAATACCTGTTTCAAATCAGGTTAAGGTAAGTTTAAATTTGCTAATTTGAACAAAATAATGTTTCATCGCTGTATATTTTATTTTTGCAAGATTTTTTTAAAACCGGGAATTACCTTCTGTTTACAAAATGTGTCAATCGATGAAAAATGGCCGAAAAATTGAAACTTTTTTAAAATCAGAAAATTTTTAAAATTCCAATCAATATAATTTCGGTTTGAAATACACCAGAGTATTTTCCTTACTAGAATTAGTAAGTTTAATCTCTTGGCTTTCAATTAAAAGCTAAAATTAAAGATTCAAGAAAACTTTTTTTTTAATTCAATTTAAATTTAGGTATCGAAAATGAATAGAGGAAATATGAAATGTTTTGATAAAAACTGCAAAGACATGGAAACTGTTGCGAAAAAAATCAATGTAGTTGTTACGACTTCTGTCAGAAATTCAAACAATTATATGCGTAAAGATATTCAAAGTTTTTCCCCTACAGTATTAAGGAAGAGATATTGATATGAATATATTATACACAGACAAATATAACACATTTATATATTTCATCTTTTGCCTTGATAAAATCCCTTAGAGGACACAACACGTCGGCTAAGATAAGTTTTCCTTTTGACTTTATTCACATTATCCTTTTACAAATATACTCTAACTGAAATATCTACACACACGATAGAGTTGATTTTCTAAGCGGAGCTTCGATGTGGTACAAAGATGAAACTAAAGGGTACCCAGTGAGGATCGAACTCACTACTCAGTTGTGTCTGGTTTTAGCCAAACAAGCTTGCTAACCATTATACCACGTCCAAGTGCCCATAGATAAAGAGCGACGAACAACTTTTGAACAATTCAACCGATAAAGTATGCCTATATCGTTTTTATTGTACTTTTCAATTTTGAAATAACATCCTGTATATTAAGCTCGACATTGTGGATAAACTGTTCAAAGTTCATGTTTTGTTTCATTTTAGTAATTTCGACCGTTTCATTCATTAACAGTAACTGATTGTTGTCAGTGGAGTAGATAACATTTTGTTGGCTACATCCTGTTATTTTTTTATAAACGCTGGACTTGAAATTAACATAAATATACGCATCACCTAAATCTATCTAAACTTGTTTATAAATGGATTTGTCTGTGTGTGCGAGTGTGTGTGTCTGTGTGTGTCCGTTACCTATAGAATCCGAAACGGCTGAACCGATTTTCTTGAAAATTTACACAGTTGTACTATAAGCGTCTGCGCTTATAGTGCTCTTAGCTAGGTTTTGTGTCGAGATACCCCCGATAAATATCGAAAAAATCGGGTTATAGAAGAAGGAGTGGTCCGATTTTGATCAGATTTGATACACTCATAGACAAAGACATAAGAAACGATATTCAGAAGTTTCAAGTTTGCAGTTCTTACAATAGTGCAGCAAATCGATAATATATATATATATATATATATATATATATATAAAAGGTAAGATGTTTGTGTGTGTGTCTGTTTATTTATCTGTATGTCCTTTATACAAATCCACAATTTTTATCCGATTCTCACCAAACTTCACACAAATATTCTTTAGGCTGAGTCTGAGCTCCAGGACCATAGATTAATTTTAAAGCCGGGCTATACTGCTAGTATCGTATAAGTAACATCATGTTGAAAACGGTTATACGAGGCTAGACCACACCAGAAAATAACGCATCAAATATTTATACATATCATTTTTATTATTTTGTACGCATATAAAACGAAAATACATCTGATACACTGTAATAAAAAAGCAAGCATTTTTTTTTTACCTCATCGGAAAGGAAAATGAAAAAACAGCCCGAAGTTGGCTTTCTCGCTCTTGAAGATCTCAAGAACAACGTTGTCGGATTAAAATCCTCTTCAGGACATTTATTCGCTTCGCCAAAAAAGGCGATTTCGCCAGAATGTCACGTTTAATTGTTCGTCTCTTTCGGGGGTGCTTTTGGCGCGCCCATAACTGCTCGGGATTCATCTTGAGATCTATCTAACTTGGCATAACTTGTGGTGACGCCCCTCTCTCCCATCTGGGTTTTGAGGGTTGTTCTCCTTTGGCTACAAATGACCAAGGAGCATGAGATGCTGCATTCCGAAAGCCAGGAACACTCCGGATGGGTTGGGGTGGGGGTTGCAGTAGCGACAATACAAGCGACAAAGAAGTATTATCTAAACGACAGTTAAACTTATGATGCACAAAACTTAAATTGAGAGGGTCAGGAATGATACTTTACGCCTGAGGTGTCTAAAAGAGAAGAAGAGAAAATACTGGACAATTTTTGGAACAACCCGTATGTTTCTACCACATCTTACTGTTGTGTGTGTGTATGTGTGTGTGTGTGTCTGTGTGTGATTATTACATTTTTTTTGCATTAGTAAATATAATTGTATATGCAGTCTCAAAATAAATGTTATCATTTACTGTCCACCTATTTTTGCACCATCCTGTGTATACCAGAAACAATATTGGGGGGAGAATGTATGAAAAAGTGGGAAAAGTTTTCTTGTGACGCATTGCGTACTTTAGGACTTAATCAGACTATATTTGTTAGGTTGGTGCGACCACACATGCACTGCTGGGAATTTTAAATTCTAATATATATATATATATATATATATATATATATATATATATATATATATAGTAGCTACTCTAGCATCTACGCATCGTTCATTCAGTAATGAATTAGAACACTCTAACTTCTAGCGTATGTTTACACGCTATATCACACGCTAAAAGTCTGCCTTCTTCTACCGAACACCCATATCTCAGAGGTAGAATCGCCAACTGACGCCAATTCGGTCGAGTTTCAATCCTGGGTAAAAGTAATCGGATGTCTAACCTTACTGATGAGCTGTGATACAGCAAAACAGATCTGTCTGCGGATATATATATATATATATATATATATATATTACAATGATGTGCATCATGTACAAGTTCCAAGAGTCACTCGAGGTATAGAGTTACAGAGTAAGGGAAACAGTTTATGGGGGGATATGTGGGGGATATAAATATTGATCCTATACTTGAACAGGTTCAGGTTGTAGTGATCGGGAAACCTCTTTTGGGAGCCGGTTACACAATATATATAAGTTTAAATAAAATATATAAGACTAAATAACCTAGATTTTAAAAAAATTACTTTAAATAGAACTCTTTAGAAACAAAGAAAATATACAAAATAAATAACAACAAAGAAAATGTATAAATCTGGATCAGGTTTTTTTTTTTTTTCACCCGTTTTTAGAAACCCCACTCTGGATTACTTCCACTGCTTCATGTCCGTCAGGGGATTTTCAGCATAGTTTTCTTTCAGGGGATTTACCGTATTACAAAAATGCGAGTTGGCGAAGACTATTTAACCCATAGCTGGAGGAAGAAGAGATGGATTCACACGTTTCCGTGGAAAAAATATAGAAAATGAATAAATAAATGAAATATATAAATAAAATAATATGTTGAATCATATGAAATCATCAGAAAATAAAAGAGGTCTGAATCGAATTTAATATACACCAGAAATTTTTATTCGAAGAGGAGTTGATCTGTGGTGACAGTGCATTGTCACTTGATTTACCAAAGAAGACTGTTGGATTTCTATTTATCGTAGTGGTAAACATTATATTAATTTTCAAAGATTTTTTGTATCTCGTCAGAGAAACAACATTTCTTCGTCATCCAGAGATTTCTCCCCTAATACCCTCTCCTTTCAGAGCGTAAGCAATCGTATCTCTCCATAGCTTCCATTTCTTGATTATTTGTGAGTTGCTATCAAATTCTTGAAAAGATACTGGAATTGTTTCCCGATGCGTTCTCCGCAGTTTTGAATTCAGTTGTCCTGCTAAGAAATTAATTGTTACCCAAGCTTATTGAGTTCAGTCTTCTTAACTTTTTAACCCATAGCTGAATATCAGAGAAATGAATTTATGCCTTGTGTGTTAAGTGACTGTTGTTTTTTTTTTTTTTTTTTTTTTTTTTTTTTAGCGGCATATCAACCTCTAAATGTTTTGTTCACAATTCTTTTTTTTATTTAGTGATACAAGTTTACTAATTAACCTATAGCTGGGAGAAGAAGAGGCGGATTCATACCTTTCCGAAGAAGAGTATTTGAAAAAAAGTGAATATAACGAACCCAACTAAAATTAGAACTCGGCTCTCCAATTAACAATTCCGAGCAGCACTGATAGAAGGGGTATGAATAGAATAGTCACCGGTATACGACTCGGAGTTCGGCACCATATCATGAATGGGTAGCATAAACATAAAAACAAACAAACAAACGAAGCAGCCTACCCAAGACAATGGCGCCTAAGTCATCTTTAAAGTACTCTCCTTGGGACCTCACATACCGCAATTTCTTTTACACTTTTCAAAATAGTCTTTAAGACCCCTTTGGAAGTGTCTATTAGCCGCCTCCTCGGTAATCAGCTAGAAAAATAGAAAGTCGTAGACTGTAAGTTTCAGAGTTGAGAAATGTTTTGCCCGAAAACCTTGCGCAACTAATAATTACAGCAGTGAAAATATGAGACCGAACTTAAATTTATGAAGTCAAGGTACCAACGATGAAAGCCTATCAAGAATTGCCGAGAAAATAATTATAGAAAAGAGAAGCTACAATACAACAGTTGGAAAGTGACTGAAGCAGAGATGCCAGGTCGAGACAAATAACATTCCAGATTTGTTTTTGGATTTTCTCAAGAATCTCTTAACTAATGGTTCTCAATTTATTTATTTATTTTTTACCCATGGACCACGTTTACTCTTAATTTTCTTTAGTGACCCCCTATAACTATTCGATGAAAGAAAAAACTTATTTTATTAAAATAATAGATAGTTTTAGGAATTATATTATAAAAATAGTAAATGTATGTGCTTCCTTTACAAATAATCCTTGTATAATTTATATATTAAGTTAAATTTATGATTAATATTTTATTTTTTAATATTTCATATTAATTTATATCAATATATTATTTTATTAATATTCAAAATAATATTATTATTTACTATGAAAATATTAAATTAATTTATATCAGTTAGTTAAGTGCCATGCGCGATACACGCTTTGGGCGATCATGTCTCGAAAGTGACATGACTGACTTACTGGGCAGAAGATTTTCCCGCAATCGGTTACCATTACTTTCTGTGGTATACTGGTTGCCAAACAAGGCTACAGAACCCAATCTGTCCTGCTATTTAACCTATAGCTGGAAATAAGAGACAGATTAATATCTTTCCCAAGGGTACTTGCGCGTAAGTGAATGCAACGAATTCAACTGGAATTCAAACTCTGCTAGCCGATTTCTCGTCATATATATAAATGGATTACTGTAGAAACTTTAATTTTCACTTGTAACAACCGTTCCGAATTGAAATTGCTCTATGAACCACTAAAATATTACTGTGAACAACTAATTTGGTATTTTCTGTGTGGACCCCCTCCCAGTAATGTTACATAGATCCACAAGGCTTATATGGACCCCCAGGTTTATATGGACCCCCCACCAAGGTTTATATAGACCCCCAAGGTTTATATGGACCCCGGTTGAGGACCACTGTTTTAGATACACAACAGAAGCACCAGACTATATTTTTAATTTTTGACATTGCATTTAAAGTTTTGGAGATTGTAACTATCAGGGAAGCAAGCAAATGGAAGTGAGTTCCACAAACGGGAAGTGGAAGAAAAGAAACTGTTTGAGTAGAAGAGGGGGGTTACATTTAAATATTTTGACATTAAATGGGTGGGACCTTGACGTCAATCTAGTAGCACGATTAAATACATGTGGTCGGGGTACCAGGGAAACAAAGCTCGTCAGAGCAGTTACCATGGAAATATTTATAGAAAAGACAGAGGGAAGCCACATCACGTCGGTGAGAAAATGTTTGAAGGTGGGCTGCCAAGTCAGGATCGATTATGTTGCAGATCCTCCTTTTGTCGAGAACCTCAAAATAAATTGCAAGAGCACCCGACCAGATGTGGCAACAGTATTCAATGCACAGACGAATGATAGATTTATAAATGTGCAAAATGAATTCTGACGAGAAAAACTTCCTGGCCGACACAGTGAACCAACCTTCCTAGCAGTAGATGCAGCTATGGATTCAATGTAGTCATTCCATTTGAGGTCATTTGAGAGAGTGAGGCTAAGGAGGTGTAGTGCGTTGTTCTTTAGGCGACTAGCGTCATCCATTCTAGTCCTTGTTTGTCCATTATGAATGCGTCTGTCATAAGCTCGCTGTGTAATCTCACTGCCAGCTGAATAATTTTATTGAAGAATATCTGTTCATCTTTGTGCAGTGAAGTCTATTCTGACTGACTTCAAAGTTACATCAGGGCCACGGAACTGGTTCTCAAAAATCGCTGGATAATACCCGGAGAGACTACGTACGCGTTACTTAAGTACTTGGTTCGTTGGAAAAAGGTGGCTAATGAACTCACTTCGCAAACCGTTGCTAATGAGACCGAGTTTCATTGAGTGCTCAACCACTGTTGCCCTGTGCCAGACTAAAGAAGGGAACCTCTTATAGAGCGATATTTAACAAGTTTGCCTCGCTGGCCAATTTACTAGTGAGTTCGGTCCTCACTGGATAAGCCAATTTTATGGCCTTGTGCCACACTGAAGACAGCTTAAATAAATATCTACATTAACATAAAAGCTGGCATGTACGTCTCGGCAATTCGATTCCCCGCACCAAAGACATTTGAGGGAGGGGGCATTAGCTGGGGGTGTTAGCAGGAGGTATAAGAGATTGAGAGAGATAAGATCTTGCACCAATAGGCACGCACATGCACGCAGCTGGAAGTGGTAGGGTGGTGGTGGTGGTGGTAGCGGGGTGCTATTGAGATAGGGTGAGGGACAGGGAAATTCATGAACAACTACAGTGGGTAATAAATCACATCTGTAATCTTATTAAAATCCTCGGTTGACAGAAAAAGAGAAAAACGTTAAAGAATTGAAGGAATTCTTCCGACCAAAATGGTAGATGGGTTACGGAAAAGAAGTTGCTAGGACAAACCGTTTTACACGCCTGCACTAAGTGTTTGTATATGCGTGTGTAGAGAGAGAGAGAGAGAGAGAGAAAGAGAGAGAGAGAGAGATTTGCGTTTTGCGTATTTGCGTGTGTGTAAAATGTATGTGTTTATCTCTGTAAGCGTGTGTGTGTAGAATGGTCCAGTGATGATAGTATTATACTATATAGATGAATGTTTATGTGTGCGCAGACATGGGTATTATGTCTTTCATCGATTTTTTTAAAATGCTGTACATTCGCGTATCATGCGACTTTTGAAAACCTAATTTTGAAGCTAATTTTTAAGGTCTTCAAAAGTCGTATGATACCCGAGTGTATACGTGACTACCAAATTTCTTATAGAATAATTTAAAATAGTACGAAATGTGGACAATTATTATTATTATTTCATAACCACATAAAGATAGAGAGATAATTAATCTATCTATCTATCTATCTATCTATCTATCTATCTATCTATCTATCTATCTCGGCCTGTTTGCTATCTATCTATCTATCTATCTATCTATCTATCTATCTATCTATCTATCTATCCTTCTTTGTTACCTCTTTATCTATGAGATGCAGGGGGCTTCTGGTAGTGAAGAAGAATGAAAATATCTTATAAGGAACCGTAAATATCTAATCCTGAATAAGGGATAAATCTTTACTCATGTTCCAAAGACTGGAAAGAAGTGTGAACTGGACGGTAGGCGAAACTATCTACTCCTAGGTTAGATATGAAATCAGTGACAAAATATATACGCCCTTCTTTAATTACAATTCCAGTTGAATTCCTTGCATTCACTTACGCGCAAATACTCTTGGAAAAGGTATTAATCCGTCTCTTTTCTCCAGTTATGGGTTAAATAACAGGACAGATTGGGTTCTATAGCCTTGTCTGGCAACCAGTCTACCACAGAAAGTAATGGCAACCTACTGCGGGTTAATCTTCTGCCCAGTCTTTCAAGACATGATCGCCCAAGTAGCGAGTCCGATCCCCACTGGATGCCCTATACTTTCGGCCTTGTGCCACATCTAAGATGTGCTTAGAAAATCACCATAGAATCCGTACCCAAACGACATGGCTCTCTTTTCGGCCGTACCAAAGGAATACAGGTCATAACAGGTGAAGCTGGACTTAGTTGTAAGAGATTTTTGAGATCCTGATTGAGGTCAGATTCTCACTTTCTCTCTAGAATTGCCATTAACTCCTTGACGCCTATTTTTAAAGTGATAATATCAAATGGAGCTTTTTCATAAATATCTACTAACCTCCAGTGAATGTTTGCAATACTTTCTTCTGAAGAAAACAGAAATTCTATGGTAGCTTTTCACTTTTTCTGGTATATACAGAAACATTCTTTTTTAAAGTTGTTTATAGAAGACAACTGCACAAAATCTTCTTTATGATTGAAAGCTGAACGAAATTTTAATACTTTTAAATTTAAGTTAAAGCAGCCATAACTTTTTGATGAGCCATAGATAGATAAATAGATAGATATGAACTGACTGAGATAGATAGATAGATAGATAGATAGATAGATTGGAGTAGATAGACCTATCTATCGCCCGGTTCACACTCCATCCACGTCTATTGAACAGGTTAAGAGGCTCATCCCTTGTTCCCTGTTTAGGATGTGGTTTCCGGCTTTCTCTTTTCCAATCTTTTCACTAGTACGTAACCCCCTGCACATCAGTGGCATTACCGTCTTGCTCGGGGTGATATGATTAAAAAAAAAAGAAGATAGATAGATAGATAGATAGATAGATAGATAGATAGATATAAACAGGCTGAGATAGATAGACAGATAGACAAATGCAAACAGACCTGAGAGACTCAAAGATAGATAGATAGATAGATAGATAGATACGAACAGACTGAAATATATAGAAATGTAGGTAGATAACAATTCTATAAAAATAGATTTGTCATAGTGCATGTTTATTTATTAATTTTATTTTCCGTTTTCTACAGTTTTGCTATTTGTCTATCGAAAAGGATAGAATTCTACTAGTAGACCGTTTAAGAGCAAAATACAATCTCTCTCTCTCTCTCTCTCTCTCTCTCTCTCTCTCTCTCTCTATTTATTTATATATATATGTGTGTATGTGTGTGTGTGTGTGTGTGTATGCGCGCGCGCGTGTGTGTACATATATATCATTTGAGTAAAATGTATATATATATATATATATATATATATAATTGCCTTATTTTACTCAGATGAGAGCCCTCCCCAAACTACTCGCATCACTTGTGATGTCTTTCATCTCATTTGTGGCCTCTAAGTTGACCACCATGCAATTTCATAGGTATCAGGCATATATACCAGATAAACTTTGTATTTTTGGTTGGCTTGGTTGGATCAATGTCACTGCGACACGTCACGAAAATGCATACATCATCAGCGTACACAGAAAGCATGGCTAATGCGCCAACGGGGACAGCGATTTCACATAGAGACTGATCAAAATTGATCAGCGCGGCTCCAGCGTCGTCTTTTACACCCTCTAGGATCGTGCGGATCAAATGCAGGTTGCCTTGATTTGTTTTGCCTTTCACATACAAGTCTGCTAGGGTACCAATAGAATCTCAGCATCTGTCTGCAAACGCTTCTTCAAGTTGTTGAACACGACAGTCAACATCTGCACAAATACATGCTACAGCCTCATGTACAATTTTTAGGGAAGACCGGCCCTCTTCAATATGAAGTAAGTTTTTTTTTTGTTAATCATATCACCCCAAGCAAGGCGGTAACGCCACTGATGCGCAGCGGGCTACTTAAGAGTAAAAAGATTGGAAAAGAGAAAGCCGGAAACCACATCCTAAACAGGGAACAAGGGATGAGCCTCTTCACCTGTTCAATAGACGTGGGTGGAGTGTGAACCGGGTGATAGTTTAGTCTATGTACTCCAATTGGAAAAAAAAAAGAAAAAAGAGTGAAAAGATTGGAAAAGAGAAAGCCGGAAATCACATCCTAAACAGGGAACAAGGGATGAGCCTCTTCACCTGTTCAATAGACGTGGGTGGAGTGTGAACCGGGTGATAGTTTAGTCTATGTACTCCAATTGGAAAAAAAAAAAGAAAAAAGAGTGAAAAGATTGGAAAAGAGAAAGCCGGAAACCACATCCTAAACAGGGAACAAGGGATGAGCCTCTTCACCTGTTCAATAGACGTGGGTAGAGTGTGAACCGGGCGATAGTTTAGTCTATCTACTCCAATGCAATATTATATCAATATTATGAGTACATCACATTTGACAATATTCACCTAAGCAAATATAATACCAATAATCTTAGAAAATAAAGGTTTCACAGCAGGGATTGTCCCATGTCATATTTATATTAGAAGAAAATATTACAAGTACATCACATGACACTATATTCCCACAAGTGTATATTCCCATTAACTGCCCTAACTCGTTCCAATTGCACTAATCAAGTAAGCTGTTTCTGGAAGTCACGCCTGTCTAGTAAAGACAGATTGAACTTCCAATGTCCAGCCATTCTAGGCTTAGCACATAGCACCATCCGCGCACAAACAAGTATGTGGTCTGAATAGCCTAACTAGTGAACGTTGGACAATCTAGATCAACCGTTCTAATTAACATTCTATCCAGGTATCTAGCCACCCAGGTATACGGTCACTTAAGTGCCCACCTCCATACCTCCCGCCCTGCGTGATCGATCTGGTATCTATCGACGAGACCAAACTCGCTGATCAGATCAACCAAGCTTCAAACGCTAGCTCTCACCTCCTGTCTGATTTGGGGTCCAGGGCTGCATTCCAAACCCAATTAAGACTAAGCATGACCAATCCACAAGAAACGGCCCCAACCGAGGAAAAAACACTCCGTCTGGTCGTTGGGCGCATAAACCACAACCCGAAATTAATCATTTTTCACGGGAATATCGGCCAAGATCATTCGCCCCCACTCTTCGTATTGACATAGACAAGGTCCACCCTCGCACCCAGGGTATGTTTAACCACCAAGGAAATCACTCTGGTCAGCTGGTCCTCGTATGCTGTATAGACAACAAAGTCGCTAGACTCCACACGAGCATCAACTTCGCAAACAGTGTGTCTTCTGGATTGCGGCCACAACTACACAGAAGGGCAAGAGCTTACAAAGGAAGCCGGCAGCCATACTCCGATCCCTCAAGCCCCTTGCATTCAAGCTACTTAGTTTGAAACATTTTAAAAGTTTATCCCTTAGACACAGACTGAACGGAATATGTGGATGTCAGGACCTCGGTGGATTATCCCAGATTGCCAGATTATCCCGTAATTCGTCCGTCCAGGTCAATATTGCTGACATCCGTCGAGAAGGTCAGTTTTCGGATCCTATATAATAACGAATGGAGCAAAGCAAGGACTCTCCCAGTACAAAGTTTTGAAAGCTCCGACTTCACTTGCGTCATTTTTATTTTCGACAAAGATTATTGAGTAACGTCTAAGAAATTCCATACTTCCATATCCAGCCCACATTTCTAATTACCCAAGGAGCGTTATCTCTGTTGACTTTCCGTGGTGGAATAACGGCCTTAAGACAGTCTTCTTCTGTGCGGAAATGTCCCTCTCGAGAGCCTGCCTATCTATTTGACAGGTGGTCTCTTCATTGGGAAAGTGGTTCTTTTTTAAAGGGGTTGGTTTGGAAGTTAGAATGGGTAAGAAGAGAGCTGCCGAATCCTTTAGTGGGAAAAGCTTTTTTTCTTTTCTGTTTAGCGATGCAAAAGCGAATCGGGACTTGGTTGGCTTTAGCGGGAGAATCAATTTGTTTTTTTCTTTCGGTGTACTTTTCTTATGTGAGCTATGCAAGATTCCTTAATATTTTTCGAATCTTAACGTACGCATACGAATCTTTGACAGTTTTCCGCTATTTGTTGGAGAGTAAGGTTTGGCTCATTTTTCAATTTATTTAGAACTCTACGTTTAATTTCAGTGTCTTTAGTTGAAACGAGTCCCCGAACAAATATTAGACACTTGAAATTATTTGCATTCAATTCTGACAGTTTGAAATCGTCGCAATGCTTTTTCACGACCGACGCGAACGTAGTATAAGGTTCACTAAATTTTCTGGTTAAATTCATGTATTTTCACCTCTTATGAAAGAGTAATGTTTTAGAACTAAAAATTTCTGTAAGAAGTTTAACCGCTTCAGTGAATGTCAATTCGCTTGTTTTACGGGGTAAAATATAATTAAAAGATTTGGTGTGCTCTGCGGTGCCCAGTTTTCGGAAAAAGCGAAATTTCTTAGAGTTAGACCAAGTTATGTAATCTGTGGCGTATAAACCCCAGAATCTTTTAAAATAGGAAACAAAAGTTATATCCTCGTCCAGAGAATATGTGAAAGTGTCTATTGCGCCCTAAATTGTGTTTTGTGAGAACACATTTTTGTTTTCACTAATTTGTTCCCAGTTTGCCAGTTTAAACGAATTTCTTCGCCCTTGTTCAGTTTGAAGTAGAATTTCTTCGAATTTCTGATATCTGACTTCAGTTTGTTTTTGAAATTCAAGTCGTTCTTTTTGCAGTTTTCTTTTGAATTTCAACAGTTTGGTTTTAATTTCAACAGTTTGTTTTTGAATTTCAAGTTGCTTTTCTTGCCATTTAAGCTCCCGTTGGGTTTGCTGTTCAAGTTGGAACTTAAAAAATCGAGCATGGTGGATATTTAAATTCATCTATGTTTATACGTGTTATTCTTATCAAGTTCTGATCGGATTCTTCAGAAATCAGCTCAATATGAAGATCAGAACTGACAGAAAACATTTGTTATCGACCGATTTCAGACTAAGATGGGTGAAAGTAGCAAGATTGGTTTGTGTGAACGACGCTAGCCTTGATTTTCTTTTTCAAGTCCCCTTGGTCGCTACAAGCCGTTTTCCTGTTGAACCCTCCCTTCGTTAAGATAGACTCGCTTTGTTTATCTAGTGAATGTGAGTAAGTGTGTTCCTGGTTTGTTACTGGCATTCACTTTTTTATGATCCCAACCTCCGAGTTTGTTTATCCCCCCTTTGTTTTTCATCTCGATTAGGTCAGTTATTTTTCCCGCTCCGTTATTTATTTTTTATCCTTCCCTGTCCGTTCGTGAGTGAGCTTCTTGGTTCTATCTATAGGCAGTATACAGCGGCCTCTCTTATTTTTTGTGTGGCCGAGTCCGACTAACATCTGTTATTTTTAGTTTAATGTTTTGTTATATTTTAGTTTTGTTTCTGGGTACATCGCTTCCCCACTCATTTCCGTTTCATTATATTTTCATATGTATTGTTATAAGAACATTTTGTACGTAAAGAAAATTTTTATATCATGGTCGGTTCCCCGTGAATCCGTGGTATTGTGTCATATGTAGGATTTAGTGGTGATGGATGAGTTCTTGTGGTGATTGAGCAAATTGTAATAAATGAATTTGGTTGTGAATTTGATTAACTTGGTCTAGAATAAAAAAATATAGAGCAGCTCTCACCCACTTCCTCTTTTCGGCTTTATGTTAAAATTGTTGATAAATAATAATAAATAATTCACAGCCTAACGAAACTTCATCGCTTGAAACAATGGTATCGTAAGTGGTTGGTATCGATCTTTTTTAATGTTTAAAAGGTTTCTATTATTTTTAATGGTTTATCGAGTACTTTTTCAGATATTCGTTTCCTAGTCTGGTTTAACACTGGCCCGTAAAAAAATTGATTTATTACTATATTTGCTCCTGTTTTATGGTTGAGCATTTTGTATAACTGTTAGGGCATCTTCCCTATTACTCTAAAGATGAACTCTTCCACAGACTATTTATAGTAGTAGTCATACTACTATAAAGAGAGGACTACAGTGTATTACAGGAGATCTAGTCCTGAGGTTATCGCATTGCTAAGTCTCACGTCTCATTATTATCTCGCATTCTCTCGTATTCAACTAACCGTATTGTTACGACGTTATACTAACCTTCGATGTACATATTTCTCTTCTACAGTATATTGCGTTTATACCAGATTACCTTGCGTTGTGTTATTATTTGAATCTAACCCCAGATCCACAACAATAACGTATTTTGGTAACGCTTCTACGAGTTTGCGTAACCAATGTGCATTAAAATCATATTTTTTTAAATAATCATTTCACTCCAAGCAAATCAGGACCACCACGAGTGCGCAGGGGGTACAGTGAGAGAAAAAATCAAGGCGCATAGGGTGTCAAAAAAAGATAAGAGATGAATGGGAATCAAGTAGATAGAAGATGGCAATTGATGTTGCATTTTAACTTTTGGAGATTGTAGCTACCAGGCAAGCAAGCAAACGGTAAGGAGTTTCACAAACGGGAAGTGCGAGAATCGCAACTGTTTGAGTAGAAGAGACGGTTACATGTAACTATTTCGACAGTAAAAGGGTGGGACCTAGATGCCAATCTAGTAGTAAATGCATTTGTTCGGAGGACCAGGAAAAAATCTTGTCAGAGCAGTTGCCATGAAAACACTTGCAGAAAAGTGTTGTGGAATCCGGGTGAGGAATCGTACAAAATAATGAACAACAAAATAGATATTTGAGATAGAAAAATAAGTTATATTAAACGTAAAGATACAAACTGGAACGCAGGTTAGTAATACGATTAATATATATATATATATATATATATATATATAAGTCTTTGAAGTGAACTTTGACTACTGACGCGGTATTCTCAGTGTAACTTCAGTATCTCTCGGTAACTTACGGACCTCTTACGGTACTCGTACTGTTCTTAGGGATCGGATCCAGTACTCTCTGTATCTCACTATGGCAGGAGTATATGTATACTCAAGTCCAGTCCATTATCATAGAAAAAGGGGAGATCGCACAACAAAACGACAAAGAGAAGCCACATCACGTCTGTGAGAAAGTTACTTAAGGCGAGCTGCTAAGTCAGGATCGATTATAAACGTATTCATTTGCGTAGATTACTTCACTGGTGTACAGTTGTTTTACATACACAACAGCGGTTAAGTTATTAGTGGTGGAAGCAGCAATGCAAGAATTTAAATTGTCGTACTCGCTGAAGAAAGATCTCCATACCCAGCAAGCAGAAATACACCCTGATTTTGTTGTAGTGACTGTATCTGAGCTGTCAAGTCGGGATCTATCACATTACAGATTCTCCGTTGGATTTTGTAAAGGACACCTAGGTGGATGGCAGGAGCACCCGACCAAATATGGCAGCAGTATTCAATGTACGGGCGGATGATTTATATATGTGCAGGATTGTTTCAGGCGGGAAAAACTTCCTGGCCCTACACAGAGAACCGACTTTCTTAGCAGCGGATTTAGCTATGGATTCTATATAGTCATTCCACTTGAGGTCTTTTGAGAGAGTTAACCCGAGGAGGCGCAGTGTTTTGCTTTTAGGGAGACTAACCCGATCCATGCTAACAGGGGTAGGAGCGATTGTCTGTGATGGTTAATAGACAGCAGCATCATTTTGGAAGCATTAAAATTCACGAGCCATTTCTCACCCCAGTCCGCCACGGATTGGAGGTCCTTTTTAAGCTCGGCAGCGAGGTTAGCTTTGTCAGCCTCGGCAGGTTTTTGATCGATGCGAGAGTAAACTGTAGAATAAAAAAAAAAAGTGGGAGAATGTCCTCTTTTGATATAGAAGACACCGGAAGTGGTGGAGACTTTCTTCAAAGAGGTCGCCCACCTATATAATTGAAAAGGTTTGTCTGTCTCGCCAGTTCAGTTCAGTTCAGTTGCGGACAATTTCCCTATTACGAAAAAGATAAAAAAAAAAAAAGTCACCTTGATTCCTGACAATCAGTCTTCGAAAAGTCCTAGTACAGACACGCCGGTGAAACTCTCATTTCTGTCTTTTGATATGTGACTAAGACCACTGTAGTGTTGAGTGTTGACTTTTTGTTGGAGACAAAATTATCTTTTTTTTTTTTTGGTTTGATTTAATTCTTAAATTTCCCCTAAACTGAATCAATATTGTTTTGAATGTTTAATTGCAGCATATTCATATTTTTACTTTCGTAAATAAATTATTTTTATTGTTACAAAACTTTAGTGTTGATATTTTATTCACCTTTTCTTTCACTTTCTCTCTCTCTCTCTCTCTCTCTCTCTCTCTCTCTCTCTCTATCGCAATCATGACAAAGTAGGGGCTCGTCGTAGGCTTTTATGTTTATTTCAAAACAAAACGCTAATTTAGTTATCTTAACTAAAACAAGTATTTTTCTTATTCGATGTTCATTTCACAACAACAAAGGAAGTAATTCATATTTTTCTTCACATATATTTTGGGATTAAACTGACTTTGAATTCGTGCCTGTTTTAAAATGTCGTTTTCTACTGAAGAATTTATTCCTTCATCCAGTTTGAATGAACAATTTCATTTATTAAAAAAATCAGAGTTTTTACAACTAGCTACATTTATATTGAATTATATTGTATATGAATCCAGGCATAGGGCTTTTCACTGCAGGAATAGATTTTTAGTCATTGAACCTGAGATTTACTCTTAATATTGAATACTTTAAGATTAACGTACTACTAAAATACCAAATATTGATAGTTTGTGAATATATAAGCTTTTTAAATTGTGCAAGTTAAGAAAAGTGTTGAATATACTCTTGTAATGTAGACCTAGATGTTTACGTAATGTGATTATTAAGGAAAACGTAATATTACGCAAGTCGTTCTTTGGCTTTGAAAGACACGTTAATTTGAAAATTCTTGCAAAAATCAACTGTTTGATTTTAATGAAACTTTCAGGACTTATTCACAAATGAATGAGATTATTTATGCAGTTATTACTTTTAAAGAACATCTTAGTAAAAATCTTTTTACATCTGTTACACCCCTCCACCCCAATTGCATAAAACTTCTATATAAATCTATAACAATTTTTTTTATTTATTAGTTAAATGCAGGACTCATTGGGGAATAAAATCATGTATTTTTTTTAAATTATGGGACCATTTTTCCGAATAGTAAAAACAAATATTCATTAAAACTACGCTATTTTTAATGTAGATAAACATTTCATTGATTTTATAAATAATATAATTTTATGGTATCATATTCTGAAAAAGAAAAAAAATCGATGAATAATGAATTTTTATAATAATTGTTTTCATTTTTTCTTTGCTAATTGAATTTTCAAACATCTTTTAAATTTCTTCCAGTTACTCAGTGTCTTTGGTTATTAATTCATTAAAAAATAGACTTTATTTACAATTCAAAAATTCAAAAGCTTAATACAAATCATTTAGAATTAATATTTTTAAAATAATTTCTAATTTTTTTTATTATGTTAAACTGCACCTTTTCTTTTACTATGGAAACTTATAAGAGACTTCTCATTAAATGGTAACATGTTTCAAGGGTTGTTCCTCTTACGAAATGTTAAACTGGGTTATGTCAAATTTTGGTTATCATACTTCTAGATTGATTGATAACAGGTGCTGTCATCGCCTACTTGAAAGGTCAACGAGTCAGACTTTTGTGATAAAGAAATTATTTTATTCTAAATGTCATGCCGTAAACAAGTAATATTTGTTTTAAATCAGATTAATTTAACTTTAAATTTGCTATTTTTCCAAAAATAACGAATGAGAGATGTATATTTTATTTTTGCGAGAGTTTTAAAACCGAGAATTAAATTTTGTTTTGCAAATGTGTCGATCGCTCAAAAAATAGCCTAAAAATTGAAAATTAAAAAAAAATCTCAAAACTTTAAATTCCAATGAATATAATTTCTGTTTAAAATACACCAGAGTATTTTTTTTGCTTAGTGGAAATCGTTAAAAGTTAATTCTCAGTTTTAAAAACTTGCAAAAATTAAATATACATCTGTGAAACATTATTTTTGAAAAATTAGCAAAGTTCATGTTAAATTAATCTGATTTACACAAGTATTACTTATTTATATCATGAAATTTAGAATAAAACTACTTTTTAATCACAGAATTGAAATTTTTGACCTGTCTGCCGTATTAAAATATTAATGTCATACTAAAATTTCACTAAATTAGTTAATTCTCTACGATAAACAATAGAAATGAATAGGATGTTTAGCCTTTGGGTATTTCTTCTAATTTTCGTTTGAAAACTTATTTTAAGGATGGGTGTTTTGGTGTAACATTGAAAACATGAAAGACCTTGTGTATTCGCCTATTATTTTTTTATTTTATTTTTTTTTTACTCAATTTCGATAAATTTCCTTTCTTTTACCAAAGAACAAATATTGCCGACATGTCAAATATCTTTTGTAAACAATGTTATCAACACCTGCCTACTGTCTGTACTATGAGCTATTGTGTTGGAGCATTTGCAATCTTGTTTCAAATAAAAGGTTTTTTTTAAGCCGAGTAAAAAATTATGAAAACGTTTATTGGTGTATAAATACAACCCACTTTTTGCCTTTAATTTTTTAAGTTGAAAATTTTTCGTATTATACACAAGAAAATAATGTAAATTTCAGTCGAGACATGGAAGCTTGAACTCACGTGCAAAACTGGTTTGCTGATCTTTTCACCACAGCAGAAACCCAATAATATGTAATCACCAAGAAAGGATAAATCTTCGTAATTTCTGATGATGAAAAATATATCATTACGAGTGGGCCCATGTCGTCAAAAATGACAAAATATAACGATATGCCGTCTAAAATGCGGGCAACATATATATTGATATACCTACTATTAGATATTTTATATTAAGACTTAAAAAACAAACAAAATAATCCAAACGCCTGAGCGTAACAGGAGGGATATATATATATATATATATATATATATATATATATATATATATATATATATATGTTTGTTTTTTAAGTCTTAATATAAAATACCTAATAGTAGGTATATCAATATATATGTTGCCCGCATTTTCGACGGGGGGGATATATATATATATATATATATATATATATATATATATATATATATACATCCGGCCATAATTATTAGGCCATCTAAGTTTTTTTAAATGATGTATTTCATACTATTTTTAGTATGTATTGCCAAAATACTATCATTCTAAATGAAAATAGAATTGTTCTTTTGTTAATACTGTACAATAATATGTGCATCAAATGAACTGTTCTGCTGTCCAGTTTTTGTGCTCTCTTCCCCATGCTAGTCTCTTCTTATTGGCTGGGCGAAGTAAAGGCTTCCTGGTTGCCTTGCAAAATTTTGCAAAGTAATAATAACAACAACAACAAAAAAAAACATTCTATTTTCATTTAGAATTATCCACTTGGCAATAAATACTAAAAATAGGATGAAATACATAATTTTTTTAAAAACTGGGGTGGCCTAATAATTATTTATGGCCGGTAGTTTATATATATATATATATATATATATATATATATATATATATATATACCACGGTCTTTATTATAATAGAAAGGATTGTTTAATAATCGTACCAATAAAATTAATACAAGCAAATATATCGAAACTTTTTCACGCTTATATTAAGTAGTAGGGGTTTATCTTTTGTTTCCTGTTTAATGGTTTCGGTTTCCGGTTCGTTCAAAGTCTTCTTATTCTCTTTCATTCCCAGTAATCTCTTGCATCTTAGTGACATTATCGCCTTGCTTGGATGAATTAATTAACAAACAAAAAAAGTAAAAAGTAAGTATTGAAAAATATACATTTTTGAAGAAAAAATTATCACAGCACATTTTTGAAGGAAAAAAATTCTCAGCAAATCATTTTTTAATACAAGACTATAAAATATTTTCAGTTTTCTAAACTAAAAAAGAATAAAAACCAAAAATTTTCATTAAAATTTGATTAAATCAATCTTCTCACTATAACTGAACATTAAAAATATCTCTTAAAACCCCACCTTTTTGGCATTAAATAACCTACAGAGGTTGATATGCTTTTAAACAAAACTCAAACCCTTCATAGAGTGTACATTTCTCAAAAGTAATCCTCAGTATCTCCCTCCCCCCATCCAACTCTCTTCTTTAGTTTCTGTATCTAGCAGTGGTGACTGTTCACTAGCAGAGGACGTATGTAAATTATACAGATTTACTAATACATTTTGTAATGCTGCACTTTTCAGCCCATGACCATTCACAGATAGCTATAAAAAAAAAAGTGACAGTCTCTCTCTTAAAATACTGAAATATGGTATGACAAAGTTTCATTTTTCTTCTGTGTTGTGTTGCTTCAGGATGTTGGATCATGGCTCTTCACAATTTCCAGTTCATTGTAGCTCTTAATAAATTTCTGTTACCTCACCCTGTCTGCTATCCATTTACTCAAACTTTCTAATTAGGTTATGCATTGTTTTCCTCTGCTCCTCTTGCCTTCAATCTGTGCTGTGAGTATCAAATTTTCCAAGCCCTCTTTTTGTACATTACTTCTTCTGATATATGTCGCTTTGATGGAAATAAAACTGGGAACAAAATAATAATCTTATGTAGAATGACAATGTTTTCATCATTAAAAATTGAAACATACCCTTGGTAACAATTCGGCGAGAAAAAAATGAAACTAAATTTTGAGCATCTTTTTACTGATAAATGATGAAACATAAACTGGACCCAAAGTGACTTGCTTTTCTTGCTGACAAAATGATATATTTTTTTCACGTTGTAAGAAATTATATATATATATATATATATATATATATATATATATATATATATATAACATAACTTTATTCATTCTTTGGTGATTTGGTGTGGGTCGGTCAGATTGGATGGTTAGCACATGTATCACAGGCAGCAGCTAGACAGCTGCCCACTTCCCTAAGTTCTGATCTCACCTGCCGTCTGCAAACTGCTGAACTGACTTCACAAATAGTTCAACCTGTGACAGCTGATACTTCAGGTGCGTTGTGTTATTTTCTGGGTGCTGACGTCTTTGACCTTGATCAACAAAACAAAATACAGCTTACCACCTGTATTCTACACTTAGTGACATCTGAAAAGCCTTTTTTTTCCTAAATCTTGCAACAAAATGTAAATACACTATCAGGTGAAATTCCACACTGACTAAGAATATATAAAACTCTTTCCTCATTCTGTGACCTAGAAATTTTATCTTTTCCTGATGTTAAGTATAAGTGTCCTTTTTGTTTCCAATTTCTCTAAAACTTTGTCATTGCTCACCTGTTCAATTTATGGTATTCTCGATTCCTTCTGTAGAACTGCATTTTTTGTGGCTTCAGGTCTCCTATTTATCTTTTCTTTGTTTCTAATAAAATTGTTCTGTTTCTTAATAATTTTCTTAGCTTTTGGGATGCATCTGTTATACGCTGTACCTGGGAACCGATGATTATGAAATAATCTACAACCAAAATGACTGTACTTTTCTCCCATAAATGTCAATAGTTTTCTTAACAATTAGGTAAGAATCTGCTCGGACCAAATGTTGATTATTATTTCACATAGGATAAACCTACAGACATCAACATGTCTATTTAAAAAAAAAAATCTATTATTTTTATCTTGGGCTTTGACTCTTCTGACCTTCACTCATTAAAACAAAATCTGTCTTGACACCTGTTTTGCTCTCAGTGACATGTTCAGTGCAAAATACACTTTTTAGTTAAATGCCACACCGACCAAGATATTATACCACGCATCTTTTGCTTTGCCAATTTGTTTTCAAATTTCACTATCACACTTTCCATCTTCTGTTAGATATTTAAATTGTTTTATTTGTTTGATTTTGGTACCTCCAATTTGTAATTTATATGTTGGGCTGTTCATTGTGCTAACAATCATATATTCCACCTTCTTGCAGTTGATGTTTGGTCATTTCTTTTTTGACTATCTTTCCACCACTACCTTCTAGAGAAATTCTTGGAGTTTTCTTTCGGTGTTTGTTATCAACACTGTCATTTGCATATCTTAAGTTAAGATTGTCGTCACCGGTAATAAATTCTGGTAGGACTTCTAATTCTCTCTAAATCACCTCGCTCTATATCTTGAACAAGTTTGGTGAGAAAGTACATTCTTGTCTTACTTCCCTTCTTGTTTTTGTATATTTATTGAATTCATTTTTTTATGCAAGCAGTTTGCAGCAATATACTTGCTGCAAACTGCCTGGTACACATCCTTCTGCATTTGTGTTGCTCTTTTTAATGTCTTTTTGAGAATAAATATTGCATTTTTTTGTTCCAGTGTCTTTTAATGGACCTGCATTGTTCTTGTCCTATTTCTGCTCTAATTTTACTGTGCATTATTCATCAGAATAAGTTTTGATATATGACTCATTAGGCTGATTGTCTGATGGAGTTTACCTTCGTTTATACCTGGCTACAGCTGTCTGAAATCATTTTTCATAAGATGAAATCTAATAAATATAAATTACGTAGATTCTCAACATTTGGAAAGTGATGTTAGAATTATTTATTTTCATTTTTTTTTTTTTACCACTTGAGATATGGGTCATATGTCATCTGGGGATGTATGTGTGCATTAGAGATGGCAATAATTTTTTTTTTATTGGGATGCATTTAGTTTTTAATTCCAAAAGTTGTAACACGATTAATAATCTTATATAGATTTTAGCAACTTACAATTATTTTTGAATGACTGAGGCTAACAAAACACAATGAATTTATATCAAATTCTATTTGATGATAGAAACATAAAATGCACTCAAATTACTCACACATATATTCTAATGTTGGCCCATAATACATAGATATGTATACATGCTTAGGCCCCATGAGAACATAGTTTCTAAATATTTAAGGAGAAATAATGATAAAAGTTGCTACACCATCAGCCCACACTGCTGGTGAGATACAAACTCAGTTCTTGCATCCAGGTCTGTGAAAAACTGCAAATGCAAAACTCATTAAGCTTGACTGTTCTTCTAATGTGGTTACAAATCCAAGTAATTGATTACTAAGTTACTATGTTATGCACAATATCTTGAGCTTATAAGTCTGTAAACAAATTACATAGATTGTATACTAAGAAGTAGGGACTCAAATAAACTTTTTATTTGTGAAATAACTGCAGATTACTTTAATTCATGGAAAGATGGATTTCAATTGAGTAGTCCAGGAGTTAAAATTGGTGCAGCAAAAATTAATTGTCAATTGAACCTTTTGTAAGCTTGCTAGGGTTAACAAAATCATGTCCTCTGTTCCCTTTGTAACTTTATTAGGTTCAACGAAACTCGGTATTAGTTCTATAACATCTTTTTTAGTAAAGTCAAAGATACATGTATAATTACGCCTTCGGACAGTAGTACGTCAGGCACTTATTCTTCTCCAGCTCTACACTCTCTAATCACCTTATATATATATATATATATATATATATATATATATATATATATATATATATATATATATATATCTGTGTCACGTAGTCCCAGTAGTGCAGTACCACCAATTACTTAATTTTTTTCCCTTCTGATATATCTTTTCTCTATCTTTCATCATGATCAAAACTGAACAGTCCATTATTTATGAGCTATCAAACAATTGTGCTAAGGGAAGGACAAGCAGAAATTACATATATCAATATAAACTACAACTTAAAATACATACATCACCACTTCTAGTAGTTATGTATAAAATTTGTATATGCACAAAAGCTGAGTATCATCTACCATGTATTCAATTGTGAAAGCAGAATAATATAATTTTATAATGCTTCAAAGCTCCTAAGAAAATTAAATTTTGGCATTAAATGACCCATAAGCAGTTGATTTGCTGTTAAACAAATGCATCAAGAGATCGAATTGTCCTCTCAGTGAAATCAAGTAGCATCTCTGCTATATCTTTTCTGGCTTTCCTCAGGAACAAAATGTAATAGTCCATTATTTATGAGGTATTGGGACAAGCAGAATTATAAGATAATGTTCTCTAACTTCTGTCAGTGTAACTTTGTGTCTTTTGCAGACATTTTTTGAAATGGGGATGTTCTTGTGTTCTCTTGCTAGTAGCTTATTCTCAATATAGCAGGTATTGTCTGATGTACAAATAAAATAACCCAATTAGTGGAAATGGTGTTGAAAAAAGGGAGAAGAAAATGCATATATGAACATGTGTGAATAGTTTTAGTGTTGGTAACTCAAGTTTTTAATTAATTTTTTCAAGAATTGTTTTCGTTTTTTCATTTTAATTAGAATAATTTCTGAAGTTTTAAAATTCTTTAGTAATTTCACCTTTTTTATTATTAAGTAAAAACTATATTTACTAGTCATAAATTGAAAATTTAGTACAGTTCATGAAACACCAACTGAACTTTGAATTTTTGTATCTGTATAAACATGCTGACTTTTGTAGATGCAGTTGTTCATAGGTGGTTACATTGAGAGAAAATAAAGAACAAGGAATGTCGAAGAAAAGATAGATGGTAATCAGGTAGATAAAAGATGGCAATTGACGTTGCATTTAAACTTTTGGAGATTGTAGATGCAGTTGTTCATAGGTGGTTACATTGAGAGAAAATAAAGAACAAGGAATGTCGAAGAAAAGATAGATGGTAATCAGGTAGATAAAAGATGGCAATTGACGTTGCATTTAAACTTTTGGAGATTGTAGATGCAGTTGTTCATAGGTGGTTACATTGAGAGAAAATAAAGAACAAGGAATGTCGAAGAAAAGATAGATGGTAATCAAGTAGATAAAAGATGGCAATTGACGTTGCATTTAAACTTTTGAAGATTGTAGCTATCAAGGAAGCAAGTGAATGGAAGTGTAAGAAAAAGAATTATTAGACTAGAAGTGGCGGTTACATTTAACTATTTCTATGGAAAAATGCGGGGACCTTGATGCCAATCTAGTGACACGAGTAAATACATGTCGTTGGGGGAGAAAAAAGAAAAATACTAAACTATCGCCCGGTTTACACTCCACCCACATCTATTGAACAGGTGAAAAGGCTCATCCCTTGTTTCCTGTTTAAGATGCGGTCTCCGGTTTTCTCTTTTCCAATCTTTTCACTCTTTTCTTTATTTTTTTTTTCAATTGGAGTATATAGACGAAACTATCGCCCGGTTCACACTCCACCCACATCTCTTGAACAGGTGAAGAGGCTCATCCCTTGTTTCCTGTTTAGGATGCGGTTTCCGGTTTTCTCTTTTCCAATCTTTTCACTCTTTTCTTTATTTTTTTTTTCAATTGGAGTAGATAGACGAAACTATCGCCCGGTTCACACTCCACCCACGTCTATTGAACAGGTGAAGAGGCTCATCCCTTGTTTCCTGTTTAGGATGCGGTTTCCGGTTTTCTCTTTTCCAATCTTTTCACTCTTTTCTTTCTTTTTTTATTTTCAATTGGAGTAGATAGACTAAACTATCGCCCGGTTCACACTCCACCCACGTCTATTGAACAGGTGAAGAGGCTCATCCCTTGTTTCCTGTTTGGGATGGCATTTCCGGCTTTCTCTTTTCCAATCTTTTTACTCTTAAGTAGCCCCCTGCGCATCAGTGGCGTTATCGCCTTGCTTGGGGCGATATGATTAAAAAAAAAAGTATATAAAACGTTATAATAAAACATGAATACAATGCCATGTCGAATATTCTAGTCCGTAACTGATTCTAATTATATGAGACTTGATGGATTGTTCGGTGACTGTTCATGGATGACTTCCTAAATGTTATCTATATTTTTTGACATTTTGTCTTGAATGGACATCAATTGAAACCGGCTTTGAAACGCACGTGCCATTCAAAAATAACCTGTCCGACATATGGGCTGAAAACCTTGAGATGCATTTGAAGCGTCTCGTGAGCAGATTTCCTGAACTTCACGCATAATTTGATGCTAGCATATTGCTCGGTCAGCCATCGCAAAAATCGCACACACTTTCCAACAAATCATTATAAAACCGTGAATAATAATTGAAGATGGACAGATACCGTGGAGCCGATTGGCACACCGAATCAGTGACTAGGTACCGATGAACGTTAGGTGTGCATACAATCCAGTTAGACAGTATAATCACAGCACGTACTGTCCATAAAACTTCTCATATATAATCATCTGCAGACTAGCCTGTTTCGCTTTATCAAAGCTCTTCAATTAGACAGCAATCCCTCTTTTATTCAGGTTTCGTTAAAAATGACAGAGAAGGTGCTGTATTTAAGTTTTTTATATAGTTTTTCATGTGATCTTATAATTTTTTTCTTTTCGATACATTCAGTCAGTTAAGTGCCATACGTGATACACGCTTGGGCGATCATGTCTCGAAAGAGACATGACTGATTGGGCAGAAGATTATCCCGCAGTAGGTTGCCATTGCTTTCCGCGGTAGACTGGTTGCCAGCCAAGGCTATAGAACCCAATCTGTCCTGTTATTTAACCCATAACTGGAAGGAAGAGACGGATTAATACCTTTCCCAAGGGTATTTGTGCATAAGTGAATGCAATGAATTCAACTGGAATTCGAACTCGGCTCCCCGATTTCGAGTTCCGAGCCGATATCCACTGCACCACAGCGCACATAACTATATAAAAAATTGTCCGAATGTTTTATATATCTAAGCGCTTTTGGCTATACTTTTAACCATTATCAAGGATGAATTTTTATTTTACTTTTAACTGAATATATAGATTGTTTCATGTATATATCTAGAGTTATAGGAATGTTTTATTTTCCAAACACGGTCAGCACATTTTGACCGTGTTCATGGTTGATATTACTGAATGTTGGCTTTTTCTTGTTTTATTACTAATGCTTTCAATATTTTTAGCCCCTTTTTGTATGTGGATAATGCAATTATATTTGTATTATCGACGGGTATGTTACGGATAATGTTTCTAAGTGAAGATTCATCTTGTTTATTGTTACTATGCATTTGATTTTTGTAGAAAAGATTTTTAGTTTGAAATATTACATTTCATGTGGTACAAGGCCAAATGTGGATGAGGAAACGTTGGTCGTCATTGACTATGCGATACCAAGTTAATCTGATTCATGACCTATTCATTCATTACAATTTACTCATGCACCAAATGAACTCATTGATCGCCATTCTATTAAGTACAAATTATAATACCGCATATTCACAGGGATTCTACTAAAACACCCATGACATGAAAATATATCAATTGATTTTGTTTGTTTGCTTTTAATATAAAAATGTATAATACTGTGAAAGGGGAGACGATGTATCCAACAAAAGAAATAAAATACAACAAACATTCAAAATAAAATTAAAATATGTTAGTAGGACCTGTCCACCTCACACAAAAATGAGAGAGGCTACTGGGTTCTGGATATCGGCTCCGAACGACAAATCGGGGAGCCGAGTTCGAATTACAGTTGAATTCCTTGCATTCACTTACGCACAAATACTCTTGGGAAAAGTATTAATCCGCCTCTTCCCTCCAGTTATTGGTTTAATAATAGGACAGATTGGGTTCTATAGCCTTGACTGGCAACCAGTCTACCACAGAAAGCAATGACAACCTACTGCGGGATAATCTTCTGTCCAGTCAGTCATGTCTCTTTCGAGACATGATCGCCCAAAGCGTGTATCACGTATGGAACTTAACTGACTGACTGAATATAATAGTTGGAAACATGATTAAAAAAGAACTACTGAGCATAAAGTAGGGGATCAGTTTTATATTGTCATAAAATAATAAACTGATCCCCACTAATTACTACTTAATAATATAATGTATCTCACCCCCCTTTAGCTATAAGTCAAATAACAGGACAGATTGGGTTCTATAGCCTTGATCGGGAACCAGTCTACCGCAGAAAGCAATGGCAATCTACTGCGGGATAATCTTCTGTTCAGTCAGTCATGTCTCGAAAGAGACATGATCGCCCAAAGCGTGTATTCCGTATGGCACTTAACTGACTGACTATATTCTGCCTCTAAGCTGAATCAACCAGCTCATTCACTAAGAACAAGGAAGAGACAAAATAAATTTAGGAATGGAGAATTATCAAAGGCTGATGAAGTCAAGATAAAAATGGGGGTCGAAACAAAAATAAACTGGGGAGATTCGGAATTTTTATATGCATCATAACACAAGAGAACACCGAGAGCAGGCCGGGAACAACAATTACTCACATTAACTAGGTAAACAAAAGTATCATGGGGAGGGACTAACAGGAAACCGCCCGGTCGTTTCAAAAGGCATTTCAAAAAGAAAGTCAAGACTGGCTACATTCACACAAACTAAGCTTGCCGCTTTTATCCATCTTTCGTTGAAATCTACCGATAACAAACGATTTCTGTCAATTCTGATCTTCCTTTTGAGCTGATGCCGAAATAATCCAACCAGATCCTGACGAGAATAACATTCGTATCTGAAGATTCCTTCCATTCGCATCGTCCACACCACCATCTTTGCCACGGCTAGCAACATCAGAAACATCATTCATCTTACCCCACAACCGAGAGGGTGTTATTGTCGCACGCGTATGCGAAATCAAAAACCACAAGATATTCGGGATCGATACGAGCAGTCAACTCACCGATACGACCCCAGAACTAGCGCATGTATGACCCGCACCATATTTCTTATCACTAAAAAGCAGAATTGCAGACGCACACGAAATTGGATCAAAATCGCTGAAAACAATTTTGAAGTAAAAAAGACGAAATCAAATTCCGCGAGTCAGTGTGAAAAAAAATTTCTGGTCAATGAAAAGAGAATGATTGGCAAAACGAAAAAAAATAAAATAAAATAACAAGCCATTGTGAAAATAACCAACAAATGAACATGCACGCATATAAACTTTCTGACCTGCTCACCGACCACTTATCTAAATATACACAGTGTTTTCGGCAGTCAGAAAGGCAAACGGATCTTGATATTTAAAGTCAAAGATTTATTCGCCTGAAGAGAGTCAACTTTGGTCTCGAAACACGTGTAGCGACATAAATACCATTATGGACACTTAATGTATTATATATTTCGTCCCCCTTCAGCTATAAGTCAAACAACAGGACAGATTGAGTTTTATAACCTTGGTCGGCAACCAGTCTACCGCAGAAAGCAATGATACAAAGAGCAAGTAGTAGTAGTAGTAGTAGTAATAATAATAATAATAATAATAATAATAATAATAATAATATACACTTTATACAAAACGTTAATGGCTTCTCACACTTTTCCACCTATACCAATTTCTCTCGTTTGGAACAATCCCTATTTCTACTTTCAATATATATATCATGAGCGCATCGCTCATTCAGTAATGAATTAGAGCACTCTAACTACTGGCGCATGATACATCATACGCTAAAAGTTCGGTCAGGTTTCAATCCTGAGTAAAAGCAATCGGATGTCTAACCGTACAGCGAAACAGACCTGTCTGAGGATGACTATATATATATATATATATATAGTAAGTAACTAACCTAAAGAGCCAACGAACCTACCAAAGTTTCACTTAACCGGATCTTCGGGGAAGGTTGGCCAACCTTCCCTGAAGATCCGGTTAGGTAAAACCTTGGTAAGTTCGTTGGCTCTTTAGGTTAGTTATTTACTTTGTTTGCTCTACTTGCGTATTGAGCGCTTTTTGTTTTAGGTTACTCGTATCGGGTGTTTTTTTCTTAAGGCTACGTACTTTGACTGATGTTCAAGTGATTAGCTTTTTCTTTTTTTATTCCCATTTTTTCCTTCCGCGTATGTACTCGGAGGGTTTTTCGAAACGAGTATAGCGATAAGTTTATATATATATATATATATATATATATATATATATATATACACACACACACACACACACACACACACACACACACATATATATATATATATATATATATATATATATATATATATATATTAGTAATCCACATACAAGCCTGTTTCGCTGTATCACAGCTCATCAGTGTAGCTAGACACATCCACTTGCTTTTGGCCGGGATCGAAAAGGCCATCAGTTTGTAGCCTAATGCAAAAAGCAATTATTTTACGAAATTGCAATTTATATTACTTTGGATACTTGAATGACGTCTACTTTCATTGCTACTGTCATTTTCCCGCCTGCTATTTCTTTTTAACATAACGCCTACATAATTGGAGTATATAGACTAAACTATCGCCCGGTTCACACTCCACCCTCGTCTATTGAACAGGTGTAGAGGCTCATCCCTTGTTCCCTGTTTAGGATGTGGTTTCCGGCTTTCTCTTTTCCAATCTTTTCACTCTTACGTAGCCCCCTGCACATCAGTGTCATTACCGCCTTGCTCGGGGTGATATAATTAAATATATATATATATAAATGATTGGTAGTTAAAGTTTTTTTAAGTGATACACTTTAAAAGACGAGTATTACATTTCAAGGAACTAGAATTTCTTTATTCCATTATGAATCGGACACAAAATGGTTCACGGGAATCGTACACTAGTAACACAAAGGTAAGTTCATCACGTTCTTCTCCACATATACAACAACTGGCTACCATGGACTCCTCCCATCAATGTTGGTGCCTGGGAGCCCAAGAGTTCGGTCTTAGAGCTGAGATGAGACGTTGACTTATTGATAAATTTGTTCTTACGACCTTTCAAATCTTTGCAAGTTATTTAAAGATAGAAAATATTTGAAGATAGTAAGAGATTTTTAGAGATACTAATGGTTTACTGATATAAGTCCTACCAATTAACCAGTATCTAGTGATAGTAGAAGTGGTTGTTTTATGCCTTTCCCAAAGGTATTTGCACGTAAGTGAATATAATGAACCCGAACTCTGCTCTCTGATTTCCTATTTCTAGCCGTTATCCATTGCATCTCTGCACATCCAAGCTTACAACTTCTGGTACTCCCAAGCGGTCACCCATCTAGATACTGACCATTGCTTAACTTTTGTGATCGGTGTTTCAATGTGACATGACCATAAGCCGTGGACCAGAGAGAAAATCCAGTCAGAAATTGTGTGAAATTCATTTCGAACAATTTCCTCCTGTCCTAGAAGAATTATTCGTATCTTGGAAAAATCGACTTTTAAAATGAATCAGCACAAAATGTCTGTCATTTTAAATAGTATTTTTTCTTATAAATTAAGATCAAATATGGATTAGAATTCAACAGAATTATAGGATAAGAAACAAATAGGAAATCTTTATAAGTCTAACTTGTTTCGCTTTTGTTAAAGCTTCATCAAGGAATAAAATATTTAGGAGAAAAAGAAATCAGATGTACACACACACACACACACACACACACACACACACACACACAAAACGAAGATACATTATAATCCCGCGTAGAAAAATTAGAATTGATACACGTTCACACATGAATTATACACACGAACGTCGCTTGACAAGACGGGTGCACGCGAAGTCTGCTTAACCAATGAAAGAAAAAAAATATTAGAAATACCGGAATTTATATTTTTATCTTCTTATTTCACTGTGTAATGAAATTTTAATAAAAATGAAACACGTTAAACTTATAAACACTTCCTATTTGTTCATTATCATATATATATATATATATATATATATATATATATATATATATATATATACGAGGGCTGATAAAAAGCTATGTTGACTTTTGCTATGGTAACGGAGCTAAAGTATGTAGGTGAAGTCGCTCGGCTCGGAGCTCGGACAGACCTTGAACTCAGTCGCTCATGCACACTAAGTTATAACGTTCTTCCTCACTGCTATTATTTATAGCAGTGTTTGTAAGGAAAATGTGTAGAGTGTGTTCGTCTCACCAGATCATAGAGGTTCTATCAGTGACTATGGTTTATGCAGCAGTTTTTAGTCAAGAACAACAATTTCCAGGTCCGATAACTACTACATTCCTCAGATCTTATCCCTTGCGACTTGTCCCTATTCAAAAATCGAATTCCACCTGAAAGAAACAAGATTTCAAAACGCCGAGGTAATCCAAGAGAATGCGACGAGGCAGCTGATCGCTATCCCAAAAATGGAGTTCCAGGAATATTTCATCAATGGAAAAAAACAACGCCAGGTAAAAGTGTGTGGCTTCAGAAGAGAACTACTTTGAAGGAGATTAAATGTGGAATTGATATGTGCTGTAGTTTTCTTTTTATACCACCAGTCCGGATACTTTCTGAATATATATATATATATATAGACTGTGTACACCCTCTCGGTCCTGGGTATGACCGTAAACTGCATCCGGCAGCAAAGCCTCCGATTGAGAGGTTGTGAGGAACATGGAACCACCTTTTAGTTGTTGTTGTTCCTAGGTCCACCCTGACTCGGAGTGGTAGCACCTGTTAGGGTCCCAGCTATAGACAAATAGTTAACCCCCAAACTGGGGTCAGAACACTATGAAACTTTAAAAATAGGCTTGTATAGAAAAATATACATTTTTGAATGAAAAATATTCCCAACAATACAGTTTTGAAGAAAAAAATATTACCATAACACATTTCTGAAGGAAAAAAAACTCATTACCAGCAATACATTTTTAATACAAAACTACAAGACATTTTCAGTTTCTAAAAGAAAAAAAATTCATCAAAATCTGTCTAAATCAACCTTCTTACTATAACTGAACATTAGAAAACAAAACAAACAAACCTTAAAACTCTACATTTTTGGCATTAAATAACCCATAGATGTTGATATGCCGTTAAACAAAACTCACTCAAGCTGTACACCCTCTCATAAATATAACAAACTAGCAGTATAGCCCGGCGTTGCTCGGGTATAATGAAAGCTTTAAAACTAATCCATGGCCCTGGAGCTCAAACTTTTTGGACGTTGGCACGAAAGACTAAAAAGCAATAGTTGTTTCCAGTTAAAGCGAAACCGTAGACTGAAAGAAAAATGAATGGATGTAAATCAAATTTTGGTTTCCTGGTATCGATATCAAATTTTCTGCACTATTGTAAGAACTTCTGAATATCGTTTCTTATGTCTTTGTCTATGAGCGCATCAAATTTGATTAAAATCGGACCACTCCTTCTATAACCTGATTTTTTAGATTATCGATTTTCGATATTTATCTGGGGTACCTCGACACAAAACCTAGCTAAGAACACTCGCAGACGTTTATAATACAACTGTGTAAATTGTCAAGGAAATTGGTTCAGCCGTTTCGGAGTCTATAGGTAACGGACACACACACACACACACACACACACACACACACACACACACACACACACACACACACACAGACAAAGATTCATTTATAAATAAGTTTAGACTTAGATTTTAAACACAATACACACAAACATTACCCTTTGTCTAATCACGAGTAGAGAATGTCGATGGTTTTAACAGGACTGTGTATGATTTTTTAAAATCTGCAATTATTGAAAAATACTTTCATAAAACACCCCTCTTACTACCAGAAAATACTGTGTTTTAATGCTTGTCATTGTTTTAATATTTGAAACTCCAAAGAAATCAGAACATAATGACTTTAGTTATGAAATAAAGCCGAATAAACATACACATTTTAAATGGTTTTATAACAGGTAATGATTTAAATAAAACTCCAACCTTCATTCACTATATTCCAACATTACTACTAGCGACTCGCATCACATAAAATTTAGCACAGTAGTTGAGTTGAGTTGTTTCATTTTAAAAATGATTCTGTTTTTGATAAAGATACATACAAGTGAAGGTTTATTGATTTTTACTTATAAGGTAGGTAGCGTCCGCTCAAAAATATCTTGTATGCCTATTATTAGTACTATAGTGCAATGTTCGGTATATTGAGTGAGAGACGTCGATTTGATTATTGGTGGGTGGGTGTGTGTCCTCTTGAAGTGAAGAAACTCTATGATTGGAAGTCTGTTGTTATACCAGCTGTCATTACGTTTGATAAAAAAAAAAACGTGAAATTGACATTAAATCGCAAGTTAGGGGCGCCTTGTCGTTGTATCATAGTTAGCAAGCTGCTTTTTGAAGATGATTCTTAGTGAGTTCAATCCTCGTATGACCCCAACATGTTGTCGCATTTTAATTTATTGGCCAGATTCTAGTTGTTTGTATAATTCCCATTGGGTCCTACTCTGTCACGTGTATTTTCTTATTCATGTGCTAGTTTGATGCATTCATATGTAACAAATGACAGATCTGTTTATGTGCGTTGTGGTGCATTGGATATCGGCTCGGAACGAGGAATCGGGGAGCCGAGTTCGAATTCCAGCTGAATTCCTTGCATTCACTTACGCGCAAATACCCTTGGGAAAGGTATTAATCCGTCTCTTCCTTCCAGTTATGGGTTAAATAACAGGACAGATTGGGTTCTATAGCCTTGGTCGGCAACCAGTCTACCGCAGAAAGCAATGGCAACCTACTGTGGGACAATCTTCTGCCCAGTCAGTCTTTCGAGACATGATCGCCCAAGCGTGTATCACGTATGGCACTTAACTGACTGAGCTTCTTCGGTCATTTAATGCTGAAATTTAATTTTCTTCGGGGGCATTATTAATTTCTTTTACAAAAAATATATTGCTGCTAATTTTTTTCTTTTTCAAAAAGGTATTACTCAGTTACTGTTTATTTTTTTAACTATGAAAATGTAATACTAGTATATTTACTATAAACATTTATTTTACATACTTTCATATTGTTTTAACTCCAGTTTAGGGGGTTACTATTTGGCCATAGCTGGGAACCTAACAGATGCTACCAGGGTGGATTTGGGAAAAACAGCAATTAAGAGGTGGTTACACGCTCTTCAAAACCTTGTCGCCGGATATAGTTTATTGTTTATACTCCGGATGTTTCCTATTTGTCTCCACCTGGTCGACATTTACTGTTTTATTCAGATCTAGACTTTCATGTCCGAGACGTCGAAAGTACAGTTTTCTCAGATATTTTGTTCGAAAATGGCTTCAAACGAAT
>JBBBDQ010000858.1:0-42500 GCA_037127315.1 Ascarosepion bandense | reverse complement strand
TTTATTTTCTACAGTCTCACCATGCCATTTTATTTTTATCTTTCTTCTTTGCATCTCTTCCTTTCTTACTGCTTCATCTTTTCTTTTCCCATCTCTCTTTCTAATTAGCTTCTCTCCTTCAATTCGATTTATTCTCCATTTCTCCCTCACTCACCTACCCCTTAGTTTTCTGAGCTCTCTTTCTCTCTTTCTTCCTTCTTTTTATTATTTTACTGTCCCTCTCTATTCCTTTCCTTGACTCTGCCCACTCCCACTCTCCTCCTCCCACTTCCTCTTTTCTGAATGAATGAGTCAATTGCCAAAGGGAACGAGAGAGGAGAGGGGGCGGGCATATAAACAAAAGGGAAACAACCGATATTCACGTAAAAAATGGCCGGCCCTACACCGCCAGTCAAACACAAACAAATCCACAAGATCTGACTTCAAAATAAATTTTCACTCGGAAACAAAGCCTTTTATTGACTATAAAAATCATCAGAATGTTTAGGTTAGTTCTTCAGGGTTGGTTATGGATTTCTTTGTTATTTTGTACAGCGCTCATTTTAGTCCGGGTGGGCGTTTTTCGGTATCAGGAACGACACATCACTCAACACCGCCTTCATTGTCCCGCGGTGTAAAAAAAAAAGGTCTTCGTGCCTCTAAGGTTTTTTTCTTTTTTGGGGTCGGAAAGAAAGAAAAGAAAAGGAGGACAAAAAAGAAAATATTTTTCCCAAATCCGTTGACGTCTAAGGTGTGTTTTAGTTCCCGGCTTTTAGCCGGCGGAGGTAAGTGTTCCTTGGAACCATCAAAGGGCGTCCTACGACGAGATGAAGGTGTCGAGGTTCGATCCGTTTTTTCTCCCATCCTTACTCTTTACACTCCTCCACCCATTTTCAAAGGGAAAGAGAAGAAAAACTAAAAACAAAACAAAAACCAAAAGAAAAAAAAAATGGGGAGAAAATGTAAGCAGGTCCTTTTTTAGGGGGTCCGTTCCCACCTCCTTTTACCTTTTTTTTCTGGCTTATTTTTCTATCCCCCCTACTTTCTTCCCTTTTATACTTATTGCCACCTTGAAATTCATCGTCTCAAACAAACAAAAAAAAACTAAACCACATTTTTTCACTTGTTTTTATTTTTAAAAAAAATCCCCTTTCTTTATTCTCCGGATTTATTAATAACTTGTTTCCAAAATCTTATCACACCAGAAAAACCCAGTTTGTTCTATGGGGGTGGGGTTAAAAAATATATTCCCAGCTGTTGGGTCGGTGAAGCTCCTTTCTTTGTAAAATAAGAATCAAGTTAGATAGAGAGTAAGATATGATTTAAAATTAGCCCCCCCTTTCCCCAATTTTAAAGCCCTCTTCGACCCCCCCCCCTCTATATTTTTCCATCGTTTTTACTTTATTTTGGATTAATTCTAGTTGATGAGAGACTTTATATCCCCATCACTGCTTGGTAAGATGAATATGTATTTCCATCTTATTTTGACGGGTCGATGAGGTTCGTTACCATTCATTAGGTTTAAGGAATAACTTTTTTAAAAACAATATTCTTACTAAAAAAAAAAAAAACTAAAATTGTTTTAAGCTTTGCCATGAAAGCTTCTTTTCTTTATTTTATTTTTTTTTCCAATATTCATTTTTGTACATGAAAAAAAAGTCGGATTCTTGAAAAGATTTACAACATTATTTTAATTTTACTGTTTATTTTCATTTTTAAAAATTTCATAATTCCAAATTGGTAATTTTCATTGCGAGAAGAGAGGAAAACTTTTAACTCGTGATGAAAAAAAAAATTATCCTACCAAGCCTTCTCAAGTAAAAACCTTATTAATTTTTTTTTTCATTTTAAGGGTTAGATGGAAGGGTTACTTCTTATTCAGTTTATGGAGAATTAGTAGGGAAAAATACTCCATCCATTCCTTCAAGTGTTAGTTGCTTACTATCTACAAAAAAAAAAACAAACTATTTCTCCCGTTTTATGTTTAGTTTTTTGTTTTGTTTTTTACGAAATCAATTCTCTGTTTGTTTGTTTCATGTTTTTGTTTTATGTTGTAAAATGTGAATGTGTATTTATTTACACTTACAGTTGAGTAGTACTCTACAGTTACACATACTTTATCGTAAACTTTAACTGTTCTCCCCTCCCGGATTAAAAAAAATCTTTCTAATCTGTATTTTGAAAAATTCATATATAATTTGTTTTTCCCTGCAGAAAACATTTTTAAAAAGCTATTTTTCTTTCCTGTTGTAAATGTTTTTGTTTTTTTTCAGTTTCATAAATTTTTGTTACCAATTACTTATTTTCTCAATCGTGATTCCCTTATGTTTTTTTTTTAAATATTTTTTCATTTATAAGAGGGAATTCCTTTCCCATGTTGTACCCCCCCTCCGTCCGCAGAGGGTGGGGGCAGGTGCTTTGAGGAAGAATCGAAGTACCAAGAGAGATAGCAGAATAACAAGGAGGAGATACTTTGTTTTTTTACCCTTTCGCTTATCATCTCAGTCAGTCAATAAATACGCGCATTTTATTTTATGTAGCAAGCAGATGGAATATTAAGTCGAAGTTTTAAAAAATTCAAATCTCAAATCGTCAGTTTTATTTTTATTTTTTGTTACCCTCTCCGCCTTTCGTCCCTCCGATAGGAACAGTGCGTTCATTTATGTGTGCGTGCGGCCATTGTAATCCTCCTGTACACACCCACATTAGAGAATTAGCGAAATGATGCTGAATGTCCGTGTGTACGTGCCCCAATCTATCTGTCTATCGACTTTACCAGTCTCGTAGTCTTTTCCTCTCTAGACATGATTACCCTTGTTGAACTATGTTTTTTATTCCCTGTCTGACTTTTCATCCGTCAAACAAACCGTATAGTTTTTCTTTCTTCTTATTATCTTTTTAAAATCGTTTCTCTCTCTCTCTCTCTCTCTCTAATTTTCTTTCACTGTTTCTATTGTTTTTATTTTAGTTTATGCATTTTTCTCGGTCTTTTTGTTTACATCTCTCTTTCAGTTTGCTTGTTTATATTTAAAGCTCTTTTTTGTTTGTTTCTTTCTCTTTCTTACTTTTGTTGTTTTTCTCTCTGTTCTGTTTATCTTTCTGTCTTTCCCCCTCTCTCAGTTCTGTTTTAGTCTTTTCACATTTCTCTCTCTTTTCCACTCGCCTATTCATATCCATCTGTCTAAACTTGAATGTTCATAGCTCTTTCTTTATTGACATCCAATTTAAACACTTCTCTTAATTGATTATTAACGAAATCTAGTTCTTTACAACTCAACAAAACTCATTATTAGTATTTTTTTTATTTATGAATTGTAGATAAGTTTTTTATATTTTCATTGTAAAAGCCACTTCTTGAACTTTACTTACATTTACAAAAAAATTGAATTTAAAACTCTTTGAAAACATTTTAAAAATTTGAACATTATTTTATAATTCAATTTTTGTGTTTAAATCTATTGCACTTATCGTATTTGTATTATTGTGAGTGGTGAAAATACAGTATTTTTTTTTTAACTTTTTTCTTTTCTTACCTCAAATCAAAGTATCATATTCCAAAAAAGTCAAATCAAAGTTAGTTCCAAAGAAATGCATTCTTATATACATTTATTCCTCTTTCCAATACGACATGAAGAATGAAAGTTTAAACCTTAAAAACTTATTTATATTACTTCATTAAGTCTTCTTTTGAACTTTGACTATTATTAAGAATTTAATGTTTATTATTAATGTTGGAGATACAATCTCTGAAAGCACCTCAAAAATCCACCCAATGTAAAAGTAAAGTTGTTTATGAATTCTCAGGTCCTTTGGGAGATTGTATCTTCAACACTAATCAACAAACAACATTAAATTCTTATATTGGTCACACATGGATCACACTCTTTTGTAGGTTGACTTGTTATTTGTCAAAATTTATTGCAATTAAACACATTTCCATCAACATATCATAAATAAAGAATAATATTAGCATAAAACAAATTTTAATTAATAATACCAAACTATTATAAAGTACTCATTGCGAAGAAAGATTAAAAATTCTTTAAGATGTTGAAATACAATAAAAGCTGCCAACATTAAGCAGGATATCTTTGTAGAGAATTTTATATTGAAATATATATATATATATATATATATATATATATATAAAATAAATGCATGTATAAATTCAGTTTGATTGTTGTAGATGATGTTGTCTCTAAGGGACTTGAAATTGATTCCAACAGTCTAAGAAATGTCATAAATTGCTATAAACACAATTTTAATAGCACACAATTCTTGATAACTATTGTAATGACAGCTGAAAAGTACTTTAATGGATACAATGAGTGAACTTTTGAAAGTTAATTCTGACAGAAAGCAACTGAGTTGAAAATTAAACTAAATAAAATGTTGGACACAAAGAAGTATTGTTTAATAAAACTTGTTTATATATATATATATATATATATATATATATATATATAAAAATTCATACTTATCTCTGGACAGAGTTCCACAGATTCTGGAATCTAATCATCAGGAGACAAAAGTATTTTGGATATCTATTTATACATTCACATGCGCACACACATACACCATTGGACGCATCCGGTACTTGTGAGATTTTTTAAACACGTCATTGTTTATAGGATTTTCAAATTTATTCCCTTAACCTACTGGAGATAATTGTTGATATAACAGGGCAATAGTCTAAGTTTTTATACAAATTACTTATGTCAAGAATTTTATTACTTTTCAAAAAACTTGATTTGAGTTCCATGTAGAAGTGGACATTTTGTAAAGTGCGTGATAATCTCCCCAAATCATTTTTATAGTTCCCCTTATATTTTAAATATAAATATTTTTTTAATTTAACTGAATTTACTATAACTTTACAAATTGCAAAAAAATATAGAATATATACTTTTTTGTAGTTATTTTTATTTTAAACTTAATAAAAAATATATAATAATAATTTTTTTAAATACAGTTTGCAAAAATTTGACTTAACAAAATTTGATTTTGCTTAGTGTTAACATTTTTTTAAATTTCTTTTATCTTTATGGGATCAAATTTAATATTTGTTATTAAAGAATTTTGTTTGTATCTAACTAATTTCTGTCTGAAATTTTGAGATGAAGTGACACTATTTACATGTGGATAATTTATGTTGTTATCACAACAATTTTCATTATTGTGCCCTTTGGCTTCCATCAGGTGTATGTTGAATTGTGTAACCTACAAGGAATTCTAAACTGAATCCTTTATTTAATCAACAGAGATAGACAGTTCTTATTCCATAGAACAATAGATTAAAGCATTGGTTTGTGAATTTTGTGACAATAATTGTGAATTCAATCTCAGGGCTGAGCAGTGTGTGCTTGAACTCAGTGGAAATGGAGAGCATTACTAAAAATAAGAACTAGACAAGCTGTTCTGAGACATGAGCAGTGGAATGAGAATGGTCTGCCCTCATAGATTCAATAAAGGGTTCTATTCGAAATTCCCTGTAGATGATACAGATTGATGTACTGAGGTAGTTGATATGAACAAACAGAAATAAATACACACACACATGCACACACACACTGTGCGATGGATAAATTGTCACCATTTTATATTTTTAATTTTGTGTATGTGCATTGTTTGTTTTTGATTTTGTCGACTGAAGAATATATAAGGGTCAGTTGGGCACCGTCTGTGAAGAAAAGAGCACCATGACACAATTCACTCTGCCAGAAATTTGGAAACAGTATGCTGCAGTGTGTCAGAAGCTCTTATACAAACATTTCAGAGTGTTTGGGTGTCAATCTGAGACAGTGCTGAGGATTCAAAAAGAGTTGAATGAATCTAATGGTAATTAAAAGCGTGTTTCTAGTGATCACAAGTAATGGCAACATTATGGCTCCAGTCATCTTCCCACAGGGACTCATTCCAACATGGAGGTCTGCAAGTGCCTAGAGGAGATAGTGCTGCCCTGGGTTAAGAGAGTGGCTGCTAAAAGACCCTATGTCTGACAACAGGACACTGCACCATGCCACACAAGCAGGAGAACTTAGTTATGGCTGTCAGACCATTTCTGCGACCATGTCATCTCTTACATCTGGCCACCTAACTTCCCAGACTGCAACCCTCTTGATTATTATATGTGGGGTGCAGTTGAGTGAGAAATCAACAAAGCTCCTTGTAACACCAAAGATGAACTAAAGGCAAGGATTATGGCAACATTCACTAAATTAAACAAGGAGACTGCCCAGAAGAGTTGCAGGAGATTCTTAAGTTGTCTAAAGGCCATGGTTGAAGCCAATGGCGATTTTTATTTAATAATTTTACTCTTTAGTATTTCAAGATATTTTTGTGTAATTTTGGTAAATATATCTTCCTAAAATGAAAGGTCAGCGTTATTTTTATTTTTGTGTAATTTAGACAATTTATCCATCATTAATTATTATCATTATTATCTTCGAAAAATTGTTAATGCAATATTCACCTGAGAAAAAAAGAAAGAAATATTCTTACAATTCAAAGATGTCTCGGCTTTAAACAACCTACAAAAGATTGATAAGCCTTAAAAAACAAATCCGTCAACCAATCATGTAGAATAGATACAAAAACTTATTTGATTTCTGCTGGGAGAACCTATGTTTGGCAACAGGACTCTGCACCATGTCACACAAGCAGGAGAAACTAGTTTATGGCTGTCAGACAATTTCTGTGACCACATCATTTGGCCACCTCTCCCCAGTCTGCAATCTTTTTGATTATTATGAGTGTGGTACAGTTGAGCAAGAGACCAACAAAATCCCTTGTAATACCAAAGATGAACTGAAAGCAAGGATTATGGCAGCATTCACCAACTTAAATAAGGAGAAGGCCCAGAAGCGATGCAGGAGATTCTGAAGTTGTGTAGAGGTTGTAACTGAAGCCAAAGGTGATTTTATTGAATAAATTTACGTCTTAGTATTTCAAGATATTTTTGTGTAATTTTGGGAAATATATTTGTTAAAATGAGATGTCAGTGTTATTTTCATTTTTGCATCATTTAGATGACAATTCATCCATCGCATCCTGTATGTACTAAAGTCTAAGTAGCTAAAGAAGTTCCTTGTTGCCAGAAATAGTGAATTAATGTTAATATTGCCTTTTCCTTAAAAGGAAACATTTGGCATTCATTGATTGAATGGCTAGGAATACTTTTGGTTGAAATTGTAAAATCTTATTCTTAAAACAACTTTTCAACAATAGGTTTCTCAAGTCTAGTAGCTGTTATTGATCTTTCCAGTATTGATGGGGGTTTCCTTCCTAACCTTTTGTTTGAAGTAGTGTGAAACATCAACATCTCAATTATGCCATTATTTTCTCTTTGAATTACATATGCTATCCATTTTAGTTGTTGCTGTTGTTGAAAGCCCTCAAGTGATGTGGTTTTGTTATTTGATGCAGTTCTTTGTTTCTGATTCTGTAGCCTCAGGTTTGAAAAAGTATGATCCTCGCTAAGACCTACAGGCTTCATTCTAGTGCACCTAATATGTCCTAAGTTAATGAAAAAAGTTTCAAGTAATTTGCAATTGAATTGGGTTAAGCATTTACACTGAAGTGGGAGGAAAAACGATTTTTTAAGGAAGATGGCTATTAAATGTAAATTATTGGTTACTTTCCCTTATTTGAATGTGTGGGTTAAGTAACAGATTTTGTTAGGGAAATTATAGTCACTGAGCAGAGTTCAAGTTCCAGGTTTGTCTATTTCATTGAATTTTGTACTAATGACTTTAAGAAAGGCATAAATCTTATCCCCTTAGTTATTGGTTAAATAGCAAGGTAGACTGGGCTTTTAGCCTCGGGTGGTAACCAGTCTAAGAAAAGGAAAACTGTGAGTTTCAAATTGTGTAGGAGATAATTAGAAACCACTCCATTATTTTTACCAAGAAAGCAATTCTGAAATAATAATCAGAATCTGTGGCAAGCCATGATCACCCATGTCCTTAACATGCATGACATTTAATATTTTATTTACTTATATATGAATAAAAAAAAACTCTGGTTGAAAAAAAAAAAACACTCACTTTTCACATAAATTGCAGTGAAGTGAATCAAAAAATATACATGAACTTTGACCCACTGGGCTGCAGGAAAGTGATAAAAATCTATCAGATTAATAAATAAAAAATCCATTACTTCTTTAGTATTTGCTTTGTTTATGTTTCAGATGTGACACTCAACAGTTAATGAACAAGAGGGATGTATTCAAAAGACAGTATAAAACCTTGCTTAATTAACATTGCTTTTTGTGGCTGAGTCAGTTAAAAGTATGGCAGATCTAACAACAATTTCCCCAAAATATGTATGAAATGATTTGTTTGAACATTATTTTTGATCGATACTCATATTTAGACTGATCGTCATTCGTAGTCGAAAGATCTAAGACACGCCAGATCACTTGGTGGCTTCTCCTATGTGGATAGGGGCCGCAGGTTCGAATCCTGCCGAATGACACACATTTTCATAACAAAAATTTATTGTAAATAATCAGGCCGGTAGAAATAAATATATAATACTGTTTGGTTATAAACAATATCTACTTAAATACGAGTATCAATCAAAAATAATGTTCAAACAAATCATTTCAAATTGTTGGTTGTCTATAACCAGTTTCGTTAATCTTTGTTAATTTCTGTAACATATATATATATATATATATATATATATATATATATATATATATATATATTCTAAACATATACTGTTAAATATAAGAGACAATGAATGTCTATTATGTTTAATCATGAGCCGTTCTAAACATCGTATTTTGGCTTTAATTTCAGGTGAAAATAACGACAAAAATTCTCATAATTTCAGTGTTGATTAGTTGTAATTCCTGTTTGGCTGTGTGTTTTTGTTTAATGAGGTTCCATATATGTATATGTTTAGAAAATTATCTGCTGCCTCTATACACTAAATTTAAGTTACATGATGCCGCAGCATTAAATGATCCTAACACCAAGAAATTTCAATGGAACCTCATTAAACGGCAAAATTAAACATAATAGATATTCATTGTCTGTTATATTTAACAGTATATGTTTAGAAAATTATCTGCTGCCTTGATACATTAAATATATATACACTCACACACTGGACTCTAGTGTTGTTTTTTATGGATGTGAGTACAACAACTCAGTTCTCAGAACTGAACAGCCATACATATGACTTGGTTAAAGTGGTGAATGTTTGTTCTGAACCAACCACACTTTTGGTAAAGGTTGAAGACAAAGAACTGTTGCACATAGAGTACCACAAACAAACTTCCACAGGTTTTGAATTCAAAGTTGTCCTTCACCTAGATCAATTGCCAGACAAGGCTATAAGACCCAGTCTGTACTGCTACTTTCCCATAGCTGGTGGTGAGGGAGATAGATTCATATCTTTCTAAGTGTATTTCCACTTGACTTGAATTTGAATTTGGTTGGTTCTCTGAATCCTCACTGATGTTTGGTCAGTAATTTGGTGAGATTCTGGGAAGGGGGTCAAATCAGGGCTCTCATTGATTTGATATTCTACATAGCTGTATAAATATTTCATTTGTTAATAGTTTCTGTAGATTTAAATATTAGAATAAAGTTTAGAAAGAAGAGTATTTATTCATTATATTTAAATGATTTGAAGTGTTTAAAATAGTCATACGTAGGCTGAGAAATGGTGACAACATGTCTTTACATCATTTTAGTTTGAGATAATTGTTAGATGATTATAAAACATTTATTAGGAAAGTTTACATTTTTTAACTGTTCACCTAATAGAAGGCCTAAGGGCCACTCAAGTTAGAGGATTACTGAGTAAGGGAGGGAGAAGGAGAAAGAAAAATTGTATATTATGAGGATGTGTATGATAGATATCAGTTAAACCTAGACTTAAAGAGGCAAAAAATTGAAGTTTTTAGGGAAGCATTCTCTTGGGAGTCTGTTTCAGAAAGTAACAGTTCTGGGGAAGAAGCTGAGTGGAATGTGTGCCTTATCAAAAGAACACTAAAGGAATGAGAAAGATTTACTACCATGTACATAACATGGTGGGTCCGAGGTTGGAATGTCTGAGCTGACGGAATTAAAGGATATAACTTGTTCAAACATATACTACAATAATAGCAACGGAATAGCGAAAGGTTAGTGGCATTTCATCTGTGGGATAGGGTTAGTAGGGTGAGAATAATTCATCACTGCCAAGGTCGCATAATCACTTTTGATCACTGGATAGTTAGAACTGGGCAGCATCATCCCAAATAAAACAGCAACACTCCATTTGCATAGAACATAACAGCTGGAGTTAGGTATTTTACCAGACTAACACTTCTTCCAACATCTTGGGATTACATGAATATACACATTCCATTTGAGGTCAGGAGTAAGCTTTAGATCCAGTAAGCTATTGAGGCAAGGATCCTCATTGAGGACATGACCACTCATCAGGATTGGTGTAAGATTAGGCTCTGCCTGTTGATAATGAAATATTACTTGTTTATTTTTTAATGTATTGAATGATATACATACACACAGAGTGCAATCAATAATTTGTCAAAATATGCAAAAATGAAAATAACACTGACATTTCATTTTAACAGATATATTTGCCAAAAAATATCTTGAAATACTAAGAGAAAAATTATTCAATAAAATCACCATTGGTCTCTAGATGATTTCAGAATCTCCTGCAAGTATTCTGGATGGTCTCCTTGTTTAAATTGGTGAATGCTGCCATAATCTTTGCTTTCAGTTCGTCTTTGGTATTACAAGAAGTTTTGTTGGTCTCGTGCTCAACTGCATCCCACACATAATAATTAAGGGGGTTCCAGTCTGGGGAGGGGAGTTAGGTGACCAGGTGTAAGGGGTTGCTGAAATTGCCTGACAGCCATGACTGGGTTCTTATGCTTGTTTGGCATGGTCCAGACTCCTGTTGCCAGGCATAAGGTCTTCCAGCAGCCTCCCTATTAACCCAGGTCAGCACTACCTCCTCAAGGCACTTGATATAGGCCTCTGTGTTGAGTCTGAGGCCCTCACTAACAAATTTAGCAGCTCTTTTCTTATTAGAATAATCAGAGTGAGTTTTCCAAGCTGCCATACCTTCATAATCACCATTAGACTCATCCAACTCTTTCCAGATCCTCAGTTTGATACTCAAACACACTGAAATATTTGTATTTGAGCTTCTGACACAAATGCCAAGCTGTACAGTATGTTGTTTGCAAATTTATGGTGGAGTGAATTGCATAATGATTCTCTTTTTCTCACAACCAGTGCTTAACTGACCCTGCTATACTGTGCAGGTGATAAAATAAAAAACATTTCATATGTGTGAAATTAAAAATATCAAATAACAAAAATTTACCCATCACACCCTGTATATGTGTGTAATAAATATATAATGTCAGCTGATTGATCCTGTTTCATCTAAAATCAATAAAATTCTAAATAATCTATTTTCTTTCATTCATAACTGATTGTAAAAATGAGACTTTGTTCAAATATTTTAAATAATTGTAGTGTCAATATATTTTTGTATAAGTTTGTTCAGTGCACAAAGAATTAAATGTGTTCAAAAATTTTCCAGTAACAATTATTGGCCAATGTTTAACCTTTGTGCACACAAATGGTCATTTTTTTTCCCCCTGGATATCCCTATTATTTTAACCACTTTCGCTCATTGTTTGTTTTAAGAAAAAGTGATAATTAGAATTGCAATAAAACTTAAACATATGATTGAAGTGAATTATGCATTTTCCCAATTTTAAAACCTTTATTTATTAGATTGTTTATTGACAAGAATAGTTTTGTATTTACAACATTCTAAAAAATAATACAATGCAATATTTATCATTTACCAATTTATAACGAAATAAATATAAAAAAATTCATAAATTTATAAACATTGAATAAACCAACTATAAGTAAATCCTTATTATTTATCATTTTATAAAGTTTGAATTGATTGGCAAATCAGCCAATGTTTTACCAACCATTCAAATAAACAATCTGATAAATAGTGTTTAATATTTTTGTTATAAATTCTGAAGAACAAAGAAAATATTTATATTCACTTTCATAGATTTAGGTTTTGTTAAAATTCTAATCATTGTTTTTTAAAACAATAGACATTACTGGGGAGTGAATGTAGTTAAAATAATAATGATTTCAATCAAAAAACCATTCTTTTGATACATTGTTTTTTTGTGGGCATAAAGTTTAAACATTCCCGATAAATGTTTCATTATTGTTGTTATTCCATGTGTCATACAAATGAATATTGTCATATTTGTTTTTTTTTTTGTTTTTTTACAATAAGCCTACCATTTTGGTTGATCTATTGTCCAGCTTTACTCAGACGTATGTGGTTTTGCTGAGCAAATTTGAAATTGGGTTTCATTGGTTTTAATCAATTTCATTGTTTTAACATTAAATGTTTACATCTTTTTCACAAAGGATGTTCTTAAATAATAAAAAAATTATTATTGCCACTTATATGCATATATACTAGTTTACTCATGTTATTAAAACATGATGAAATTATTTAAGCAATGTTGTAATTGCATTATTTGGTTTGGTTGTTTTGTTTTTATGGCATATCAACCTCGACGGGTCATTTATTGCCAACTAAATTTTATTTGTTTATTGCTTATTATACCTTTTGCTTTCAACAATTTATTGTTGTTTTTATATAAGTTTTGTGTCTAGTAATACTTTTTCTTTTTGAGTATCAAGATTCATTGGGATTTGTTTTTAAGGGCAGGGTCCTCAAGTTCTACCCTATTATTTAATCCATAACTGGAGGGAAGGGATGGATTAATACCTTTCCCAAGGGTACCAGTGCTTAAGTGAATGCAGGGTATTCAACTGGAATTTGAACTTGGCTCACCGATTTCTCTTTCCGAGCCGATATCCACTGCACCACAACACACATTCGTCACTTTACGCTTACAGCACCTGGTATTCCCAAGCAGTCACCCATCTAAGTACTGACCAGGCTCAACGTTGCTTAACTTCGGTGATCAAGTGAGAACTGGTGTATTCAACGTGATATGGCCGTAAGCCGTAATTGCATTGTAATTTTTCTATGCTAATATAAGTCCACATAGTAACCCACTACCTTGAGTGGCTTTTGGGCCTTGTATTGGGTGGACATTAGTGAAATAAAAAAATTTGTCTGAATTCTTGAAATGAAGAATTATTATTATATGTTACAATGTCTAAAAATTCTAACTAAATAATCCTCAAGATAAGAACTTAACTCCATGATTTTTAATGTTTTTCATTACTCCAATATTGTCAATACTTTTGCTGGGTTATTAGATTAATTTCAGAAATAATATATATAAATTCAAATATACTTAAAATACTAAATAAATTAAAATGCAAAGAAAAATACAATTAACATGAAAAAATATAAAGAAATATTATTTATGGTTAAATTTAAATGTCTATTGAACAGGTGAAGAGGCTCATCCCTTGTTTCCTGTTTAGGATGCGGTTTCTGGTTTTCTCTTTTCCAATCTTCTCATTTTTTTTTTCAATTGGAGTAGATAGACTAAACTATTGCCCGGTTCACACTCCACCCACATCTATTGAACAGGTGAAGAGGCTCATCCCTTGTTTCCTGTTTAGGATGCAGTTTCCAGTTTTCTCTTTTCCAATCTTCTCACTTTTTTGTTTTTCAATTGGAGTAGATAGACTAAACTATCGCCCGGTTCACACTCCACCCACGTCTATTGAACAGGTGAAGAGGCTCATCCCTTGTTCCCTGTTTAGGATGTGATTTCCGGCTTTCCTGCACATCAGTGGCATTATCGCCTTGCTCGGGATGATATGATTTTAAAAAAAAAAATTATTGTATAATAATTGCTTTGGACATTTATCACATAAAATAACAAAACTGTATGTATTTTGTTGTGTATATAATTTCTATAATTTTACTGAAATAAATATTGGTAGTGGTGCAAAACTTAGATTACTAATAGATGACAGATTTGACAGAAAGTATTTACCTTTAATTTTAATTTGCATATTTAAATTTTAGCTGCTTTATTACAGAGAATGAGTGTAAATGTCTTTAAAGCCCTGAAAAAGTTGCTGTATTTTGTTGCACTCAAACTTTTTTCTTTGCCTTTGCTGTTTGATTTTTATCATAAAATTTTAATTATTTTCTGACCTTTCTCATCTGTCTTTGAAGTCTAGAAGATGAAATATTGTAATACAAAAACAACAAAGATGAAGATGTTAAGCTAAATGAAGCAAAATACAATGTTTACTGTCAGTTAAGTGCCATACGTGAAACACGCTTGGGGGATCATGTCTCGAAAAAGACATGACTGACTGGGCAGAAGATTATCCTGCAGTAGGTTGCCATTGCTTTCTGCAGTAGATTAGTTGCCAGCCAAAGCTATAGAATCCAATCTGTTCTGTTATTTAACCCGTAACTGGAGGAAAGAGATGGATTAATACCTTTCCCAAAGGTATTTGCACGTAATTGAATGCAGTGAACTCAAATTCTAACTCGGATCCCCGATTTTGTGTTCTGAGCTGATATCCACTGCACCACAATGCACATCCAATGTTTACTGTAGCTTGGCCAAAAAGATTCACACAAAGCTGTAAATAAAAATATTACATATGAATACGGTTTACATTTATTTTTACATTTTTTAAAAGATTTATATAAATATGCGTATTCGATGAAATATGTTAACATTTGTAAGAAAGATTTGGGAAATTTACATTTGAAATTTTGTCATTTTATTTTTCAGATGACTTTCGATTTTTGAAAAAGGGATAAAGATTCTATGGAGAAGTATAGTACACCTTTGTTATCACGTCTTCACTTTTAAAACCTCCTCCACCTCAAGACGTCTTTAAGTATTATAAAAGGTAAGAGATTTTTTCTTTGACACCATGGAAACAATTCCACAAAACGAACCCACCATCCATGGTAACATTCCTGGAAAACCACAGTTTCCCCCAATGGCCCCCACCATGGCCCCTCACCGAATGGCCCATATGGGGGACAAACCATTCCATGCTGAGATCTATGGCAACCAGTTCATGCAAAGCTACTATCTGCAAACTCATGGCTTAATGCATACAAACCAGAAGCTGTTCCACCCGGACATTTATGGAAAGCAGTTTGCACAGAACTGTTATCTTCAAACTACCACTCATGATAGAATGCACACACCGACCATTGAGAAACCTCCTCAAGCTAGTCCACCAGTTTGCCAGAAACCTCCCCCACCATCAACACCCACCACACCGGCCCCAACGCCCCCTATTCTTAACAACACCACCCCCACACCCAAAATTATACCAACAATTATACCCAAAACAGAACCACCCGTGAAGCAGTTCCAGTGTGATTCTTGCCCAAAGCAGTTTGCTCGCCGGAACACACTCCAGCTTCACCAACGGCTACATACAGGGGAAAAATTGTACCACTGCCATTTCTGCGATAAGCAATTCATTCACCGCGATAAGCTACAGATCCATGAGAGGATCCACACAGGAGAGAAACCGTTCCACTGCGAGTTCTGCCCAAAGCAGTTTTCTCGCAAGGACAAGCTGAAAATTCACCGCAGCATACACACAGGGGAGCGCCCATTTCGCTGTACGCTCTGTGAAAAGCAGTTTGTCCAGAAGAACAAGTTGAAGATCCACCAGCGGATCCACACTGGCGAGAAGCCGTTCCACTGTGAGTTCTGCTCAAAGCAATTTTCCCGAGGTGACAAGCTGCAGCTGCATCGGAGGACGCATACTGGAGAGAAGCTCTTCCACTGCAGCTACTGTTCCAAGCAGTTTGTCCAGAAGGACAAGCTGCTAATCCATGAGAGGACCCACACTGGAGAAAAACCGTTCCACTGCGACATGTGCTCCAAACAGTTTGCCCGCAGTGATCGCCTGCAGATACACCGCAAGACACACACTGGTGAGAAACCATTCCGCTGCGACCTCTGCCCCAAGCAGTTTGTGCAGCGTTGCTATCTAAAAATCCATAGGCGCATCCACACTGGCGAAAAACCCTTCCATTGTGAGCTGTGTCCAAAGCAGTTTGCCCGTAAGGACAAGCTGCAAATCCATATACGCAGCCACACTGGTGAGAAGCCATTCCATTGCGACCTTTGTACTGAGCAATTTGTACGGAAAGCACAGCTGCAGGCCCACAAGAAACATGTACATGCAACAGCAATGGAGAAACCGTTCCACTGTGACATTTGCATGCAGCAGTTTGCTGAACGAGATGAATTACAGATTCACCGACGAACGCACTTGCCTAGTGCACCCTCACAGTGTGACCTCTGTCCGAAGCAGTTTGCCACCATAGAGGAAATGCAGAATCATAGAAGAGCGCATAAAGCCGTGAGGAATAATTTCCTGAAGCCAACGTCGTGCAAGAATATTAAAGAGTACACACCAATGAGTACCCTGCTGTGGCAGACCATCTACCCTGGTCTGTAGGCTGGAAAGTTTGCAGTTTTTGTTTGGAGATGAAAGGAGAGAGAGATAGCAATATATATATATAGATATATATATAAACACACATACACCCTCACACATATACACAGCAGGTTATGCCATAAAGAACCATTGTACCCTGTCACAAAAACTGAAGTCAGTCAGGGTGGCTGATGGATATTTGGGGATTGAAAATGGGTGGGGTGGGAGAATCATTCTTATCTCTGGACTTTTATCCTCATTTTTATTGGTTTTGATTTCTCAACATTTCGATCGAGCTGTTCTCCTATTATCATCAGGTGACATAGTGTACAATGATGGTGAAAATTTAATCTGGGGTTAAATGTCAGGGCCAGATTTACAAAAATGTAACCCATTCAAGTTTCCAGCAAATGAAGATATTTTTTACTCCTTGACTAAAAACTTTTTTCACATTCACTACATTCTGTAAAATGTACTGTAGACAAGTTTGGATTTTTTTTTTCTAGCTGATATAAAGTCTTTATTCCTTTTAACTGTTTTTCTAACAACCAAAATCTGTATGTACACTATGCAAGTTCCATCCTGTGCTTCTTTGATTTATTTACATATTTCAACTACAATTTTGCAGAACTGTTTTGTCAGATTGGTTGGTCTGACTTGAGAAATACAAATATTAGTCCTTTTGATAACTGAAAAATAACTTGTTTCTCACTTTCAGACTCCTAATAGGTTGTTCTGTTTCATACTGACATTGTCCACAAAACAACAATGGTTTTTGAATATTTTTACTCAGGAGAAACCCTCTTCTATTCACACGTTCTTTCCATGCACAACCAACTGATTATCTATTGATATGTCACCTGATGATGAGTGGAGAACATAACGATCGAAATGTGGAAAGCAGAAACAAAAAAGAGGAGGATAACAGTCCAAAAAACCCAAAAATGTGATGGATTCCTTATCATGTGAAGCACGCAAACAATGACTGATAATATCAATTATTTGTTGGAAACAGTAAAGAGCTAATCAGACGATGTCAGCTTGTAATAACCTATTGTGATTTCTGTTGGATTCAAAGGGATTGATTAGTTTAGCATCAACTGAAGGTGCATTTATTAAATTTTTCTCGGGATGGAAACTCAGATGCATTCCCTTATTAAAACTGGGGAACATTAATTAGGATAAATACAAACTTGGACATATATCTTCAGGATAAGAAACCAAAAATGATTTGGAATTACTATGAAAAGATATTTTTCTGGGAATAATTAAGAACATATATTATTGCAGAAATCATAAGAATGTTTAAGTTGATTCAAATGATACTAGCAATTTTCTTCCCCTGACAAAACTGAACCCCCTGTTTAATTTTGGCTGGAAAACTGAATGTAGATTTTTAATTGAGTGCCTAGATCGGGAATTTTTATTGACCGATATTTTTTTATATAGATGATCATCCAAAATCCTAAGCCAGACAGGCAGACTGAAAAGAAACGTTTTTCTTCAAAACAACATAGCGTCCAGGGTATGATCTCTACCCCCCCCCCCACATACTAAATGAATGAAGAAGGGGGATGTAAAAAAAATAAACAGAAAGCAAAAACCAAAAAAGAAACGAAAACCTAAGACTTCAAAACAACATAAGGGAGATAACTCAGACATCAAGCAGTTGCTTGATGTGGTGTAAAACAGTCTCAGCTATGAGTGGTTTTATTAGTCAATTAAACAGATAAACAAACTATTGTCGAAAAGCAATACTTGATGAACCAATTGAATTAAGGTGATTATTTGCATTATTTTCAATTCAATATGACTGGAATGGACGTGTGGTGCTTTGTTGTTTTTTCAGTAAAAAATTCAATAAAGGACACGTAAAACTGAAGTAAGAAAGCCAGAATAAAAAAAGCTGAAAGAAACAAATCAATGACAGTTGAAAAAAGTAATTATGACCTATGCACATGAAAATATGATAACAGCTTTTCAAAAAAAAGCAAAGTGTCCGGACTTAAATGGTGAAAAATGTTGATAGATATTTTACTCATGTAACTTTCTTTTCCCTGAGAACTAACGTTTGGCATATCAAGAATTCAACAATATTACAAAAAATAAACAGGAAATGAAAAATAATCAAGAATAATAAGAAAAATAATCTTTCTTGAAAGAAAGTGGGGGGAAAAATGTTGTTGCTTGTGGGTGGGGGTTAACAGCCTATCAAAAAATGGTGGGATGAGGGAGGTAACTCTTGATGGGTCTTTATTACAGATCGACCTGAAAGACAGTTTTCAAAATAGCTTTGTCATGAGAAAAAAAATGTTTAAAGCTAATTTAGCCAGACAAAAGAGAAACAAATGAAAGTCGTTCAGCTTTTGGAGGAGGTAAATTTTATTTCGTGTGCCAATACTGTACTAATCCACTCACTTCTCATGTCTTACTTGATATACACACCAAAAATGTTTCAAGAGCTTTGGATGAACTTACATAAATCAACACTTTTTAATCGTTTCTAAAGTTTTGAGATGAAGTATTTTCGGACCATATCTTCATCTTTATTGTTTTTAACATAACATTTCAGTTGATGCATTCTTTGTCCTTTCTCTGGTGTATGTCACGTATAAACTTTAGAAGTTCCTTCATACATTTTATTTCCATTTTTTTCAACTCCTCATTGTAAACACCACAGAATCACAAGACTGAGTGTTAAGGTGCTATATTTGTAGTATTATTGGGTGAACAAGTAAAACTATAATGTGTCTCCATGTTGAGGCGTGTTGTAGGAAGTGCTGATGAGTTCACAATGTTATAGCCGGTGTTTTAGTTTAGGAGATAAAAATGAGAAAGACAGCAAAAATAAAGACATAATGGGTAACCTCCAAAGCCCAACAGATGCAAGATACAGCTAAGTAAGGCCAAAGAATGAATCAGCCAAAATGTGTTATGACCTTTCTTTTGATCTCTGGGATTTAAATGAAATGGCAGCAACAGTAGAAGTAAGAAAATCTCATTTTATTTGTTTCTTGTGCATTGCAACAACAGTCATCTTGAAAATTCAAGAATAGTCTTGAATTCACAACCAAGTGCAGAGAGAATTTGAAGCGATCATTCCAACTGGTCAGGAAAGACAAACTCTGCTCACTGTTCCTAATTTGGGAACAATTTCCAAATTTCAGGTAAGCAGAGAAAAAATGTTTGCATTTGGCAAAAGGTACAGCAAGAATCATACAGATTTACATATAACTACTTATAGACATGCACATATACAAAAATATAAACTGTGTGTGTGTGTGTGTGTGTGTGTGTGTGTGTGATATGTGGGGTGGGTGAAAAGTTAACTTTTTAAACTGCATATGTTTAGAATAAACCTGAGGGGTTATGAATATGTAAAAGAGTTTAAAATTTGATGCATAAATTTTGAAATTTATATCTGTAGTAAAAAAAACAACATATTGAAAAATTACTTATTAACATATTAGTTTGACTTTTAAAAACAGGGTAATAGTTATTGCTGATTCAGCTATTATATTTATTTTTATTTTTAAAAGTAATATCCTTTGTGTGCTAATGTGCATGTATGTGTGTGCATATATATACACACACATACACACATGCATAATACTCCATATATTTAAGAAAATTGATTATTGGATAGTTTTAAAAAGTTACAAAATTTTGCACGATTTTTACTTGTGTGTGTGTGTGTGTGTGTGTGTGTATATATATATATATATATATATTAAAATCTGTGACTCTACTTCATTTTCACTTTTTCTGATGATTGTTGCTACATAAAACTCTGAGTAACAAATTTTGGTATTAATAATAATATTATTTTATATGAAATTATTTGTTTGAACATTATTTTTGATTGATACTCGTATTTAAGTAGATATTCTGTTTATAATCACACAATATTATATATTTATTCCTACTGGCCTGATTATTTATGATAAATTTTTGTTATGAAAATGTGTGTCATTCAGCAGGATTTTTGTAATAAAAATTTATCGGAAATAATCAGGCCAGTAGAAATTAATATATAATACCGTTTGATTATAAACAGAATATCTACTTAAATACGAGTATCGATCAAAAATAATGCTCAAAGAAATAATTTCAAATTGTCAGTTGTTTATAATCAATTTCGTTAATCTTCGTTAATTTCTGTAATATATGTAAAAATTAAGACAGACACATTATTCCATGGTTAAGTGGAAGTATAGGCCTATTTCAGGCGAACCATCATCACTTTCCGTTTTTATTGTACAGAAGATTTTACATGAATGAAATTCACAAATAAAGACCCCCCAAAAACAGAAATAAAAATAATGATCACTCCCTTAAAAGTGAAAAATTAAAGAAAAAATTCATCATTACATCAGTTAGGCGAATACTCTACATGAATTTCATTTGTGTAAAATCTTCTGTAAATTAAAGACAGAAGCTGATGATGGTTCGCTTGAAATAGGCCCATACCTCCGCTTAACCATGGAATAACTTGTCTGTCTTAATTTTTGCATATATTTGCTCTATATGTATTTATATGCATAAATATTTAGTTATTCTACCACTTTATGTACAGGATACTCCTTTGGATTCTTCTATATCTACACCGCATGTTTTTATATATATACATATATACATGTATGTGTGTGTGTATGTGTGTACGTTTGTGTGCATGAATATTTCACACACCCAAATTTAAAAGAATTGCTGTAATAGCTGCCTTGAATCAGCCTGACAATATAGAAACTGTAGAAACACTCATGGAAATACACCGATCTGAAAATGGATAAACTTGTTTCTACAATAATTCCTTTAAATTTTTCTGCATTAAATAATCTTACTTTAAAATAAAAAATATCCAGTCATGATCATTTTCTCATTTTACAATTCCATATATGTTTTCTCTTTTTTTTATATGGCTTCTAATTTTGTTTACTTAGATTTTATTTCCTTGATATTAAATTTTTCATTTGTGTAAAAATCATGAAAAGGAAAAGAACCTTAGAAAATTAAAAAAAAAATGTAATTTGTTATCATAATTCTTTAGTCATGTTTGGAAAGAATTTTCCACCTTAACGCTATGAAGTCTAACTCTGGTGAATTTCAAGAAAACCCTGAAGTTTGCCTGATGTAAGCCTATTCTTTGTAACTTAGATCATTGCTCATGTAGTGAATTTGCTTTTCCATAAATGTCACACATTTGTGACTATGTGAATGATTAAACTCAGTTTAATAAATATCTTCTCGGCACCTTCTTGAGTGATGATTAGCAAGACAAATGTGTGTGTGTGTGTATTGAATTCAGTATTCACCATTTTGGTTTTGTAGTTGGTTATGTTAAGTGATAATAAAATTATCAACTTCACTTTAGAATAAATTTTGTGGATTTTGAAGTTAAAGCCACAGTTTATACTTTATCAATAATGCCTAGTTGTTAATAATTCTAAAATTAATAAAAGTACTTCTGTAATATTAATTTACTTGCATGATGTTGAAGTTGGCTCAAGGTAGCATTTATGGAGCATGTATAATATGTATGTCATACTCTACCTAATATCAAGTAAACCTCTCATTTCTTAAATAATTTATTTTGTAAGTAAGCAATCCAGCAAGTTTACCTTTAGCATGATTATTGTTTAAAGACCTACAAAAAATGAAATTGCTTGTACATTTGGTAACACTTTGTAAAAGTCCCAAGTTGGGTGTGTCAGGATTACAGAGTAATCTCAAAAGTAAGTATGCATCTTCCTTCTTTTGATCAATAACTAAAAAACAAGAAAAAAAAGAAGCAAATCTATCTTTGAGATTTTTTTTAATGTCTACAATTAAAGGATAAAACCAATTTCAATTACACATTTTCAACTTGATTCAAATCATGGCTACCAGGTTTTTGAATCCAATTTACAAAATCACTCCCACCAAAAGTGTTGGAACACTGCAGACAAGGACTAAAAAGAGGGCCATAAAAGAGCATAAAATTAATTTATTGCATGACATTGGATTAGTGTTGCACTTTGTCATCCTGAACTGTGTTGAAACTTAACAAATAATAAAATGAGCGCCCCCACCTCCCAACCAAGATATCAATGCTACTTAAGGCAAACTGGTTCCTGACAAAAAAAACCCCTTATCCTTGATTTTATGAAAATCATTAACAATGAATTCTTTCATAGTGTTGATATTTCAAGGTTTATGAGAAATTTCTCTGTCCTCTATCCTACTTTTAGATATTCTTAGCAGTCAGGTGCCAGGGATCTCAAAAGCCACTTATTTGGATCTGAATGACAAAGCCGTTTGTTGTAAAATTTCATATCTAAAAAGTTCTGCTCATTTACTCTAGAGTTGTACAGTTTACTGTCTTATTGGACAAATACTTGCTATTTCTTTAGATATCATATGATTTGGTCCAGTGATATATGTAGAGAATTCCTGCCATCTACAATCATGTCAAAGAGACCCAGGTAGGAAATACCTGCATGCAATTTTATACCTGGTTGGTTAGGCTTATCCTTGATAACAGTTTAATGAAGCTTTTTCTTTATTTTACCATTTCGCCCCAAGTAAAGCAATAAAGTCAATCAGAGACGACTGAAAGGGAACAAAACTGAGAAAATGTTATTGAGTAGGAAAGAAAATAAAAGAACAGACTCCAAAAGAAGTAATTCAAAGGCAAGAAGTGTTGGAGAAGAAATCATCAGAATAGGACTTACAGTAAAATGATAACTGCCAATCTCGTACTCTACTTAAATTTATGAAATCAGAACAATCACCATTAAAATATAGAAAAGGCACAAGGAAGCTATGTTACAGCAGTGTGAAAGTGATTGAAGCTGAGATGTCAGGTCAGGGCCAGTAACATTGCAAATTCTTTGGATTTTGTCAAGAATCTCTATATAGATAGCAAAAGCACCAGACCAAATGTGACAACTATTTATATACAGACTAGTTCACCTATGCTGTCAAAAGTGGTGGCAATTCAATTAAACTACCACAGTATTTGTAAAAAGAAAATGTCTGATTATTTATATATTAATCATCACTGCCTTACTACTAGGTTCAAAATATCACTTCCTTGGGACTCCTGGCTAGGGTTAGTCTAGAAGTATCAGTGCATTATGTGAAAAATATTACACACATGCATGTAATATATAAATATATATGAGTCCTGGGCATGACTAAACTGCATCCGGCAGAAAGGCCTCTGATTGGGAGGTGTTGTTGTTGTTCCCAGGTCCACTCTGACCTGGAGTGGTAGCACCTGTTAGGGTCCCAGTTATGGGCAAATAGTTAACCCCCCCCCCCCCCACTGGGGTTAAAACTCTATGAAATTATAAAAATACATTTATAGAAATATATACATAAAAATAGATTTTTATAGAAAAATATACATTTTTGAAGGAAAAATATTACAATACATTTTTGAAGAAAAAATTATTACCATAACACATTTTTGAAAGAAAAAAAATTATTCTTAGCAAAACATTTTTGAAAACAAAACTAGAAAACATTTTCAGTTTTCTAAAATAAAAAAGAATAAAAACAAAAGATTTTCATTAGAATCTGACTAAATCAACCTTTTTATGATAAATGAACATTAAGAAAAAATCCTTTTTGGCATTAAATAACCCACAGAGGTTGATATGCCGTTAAACAAAACTCACTTAAATTTAAACACTTATAAATATATAACCATAAAAACTGCTTATCTGTTTACAACAACAGAATTGGAATAAGAAAACAAGAGAGAGGAGGAGGAGGAGGAAGAAAGAAAGTTTGATTTGGCAATCTAGAGCAAAAGGAAAGAAATCTGAAGAAAAATGGAAAAAGCAGATGGAGAGAAAAGTGTAAACTGACAGGTTTATTGTCTTGAGTTACGCCTTTACCTCTCGAATGGTTTGAAGCCGGTGGGAGTTTGAAAAGCTGTTAGTAAAAAATCTTATGTTGTCCATATTTTTTTAAAAAAAGCATTGTCATTAATTGTTGAGTCATTTTTTTTTTCATAAGTTAAAGGAAAAACTCATTCAAAATTAATTATGATCACTTTATTAGCAACACTCATCTTGAATTCATACACACACACGTCTGTCTGTCTGCATAGATGCCTCTAAATGCTTCATATGCTTAAGATTCTATTCATCTCTTAATTCAAAATAAATCTGTTCTGTGTGAAATTTTGTTCTATTTGTTCAAATTTACCAACTACACATTATCCTATGTCTGTTCTATATTTTTTTCTTCCAATTTCTTTAAATACATGGAATTGTGGCTCTTGCAAGGCAAATAGTTTAACCTCATTCCTGACATCTCATAAAACAACTCCTTCAGATAAATGTCTCAATCTGTTTATTACTTAAACAATTTTTTAAAAATCTTCTGTCATTAAATGATTTAGTATATCTACCCATTAAAATGTCTCTATTAATTTTTTTAACAGTATGGCAAAAATGAGGTAGGAGTGTTTTCATAGTTTGTAGAAATGTAAAAGTAATTTTTATTGGATGATTGAGATATACAAATGATTTTTATTTGGCAGTAAATGTGTACAGATAATTTTTATTGGTTGACATTCACATCAGCTGGTCAGAATAAACATCTATACTGATAATGGATTACTTTCATTAGTAAAGGTAACTAAATGATTTTTATTGGTTGATAGCTATAAATAAAGAATATGACCCACCAAAAAGTAAACAATTGAACAGGCTTGTTTTGTTTTTACAATATAAAAAAGACAAAACAAAACAAAATATGTGCCTTTTAAGAGTTTTTTATGTAAAAAAAAGAAAAAAAGAAAAAAAAAAGAAAAAATACACTTATTCCAATGCAGTTTCCAAACCCCAATAATTTTACCAATATTCTCTCTACTTGCATTGGGTTTTATATATTTCCACAGCTAACATGAGCCTTTTTTCTGGTAGGGAAGCAAATTAAATTCCATATTTTAATTAATAACCTTTCTCAATATCCCTCAGATGACCATCTGCGATTCTGTTTTACGTGCCAAGATAATTAACAAAACAATTCTTGCTGGCTTCAGGGAAGATGGGGTTGGGGTGGGTGAGTTTGTTAGTGCTTGGTGGCACTTTATCCCACAAATTAAAATCCCTGTGTCTGCTTTCTCTCTCTCTCTCCTTACACATTTATCTCCTGGAATTGATTTTTTTTTTAAACTTTAACTATTCTGGCATTACTGAGCCACACCACTTTTTCAAGAGGTTCGCTCTTAACAATGCCAAAAAATTAAAAAGATTTCAACTTGGCTTTAAGTACATTTTTTCAAAATGAACTGATGAAAATAATTTGCAGTATTAGTGCCAAGGTAGTAATAACCAAAGAGTTATAGTATGTGCTGCCTTTCATTTCAATAATCTGGGTTCCATCCAATTCTGTGTTAGTGTTTCTTTTTTATATATATATATATATATATATATATATATATATATATAGTTTTGTTGTTGTTACTCTAAGTGACCTGCTGGTATTGGGTACAAACATTATTTTTATGTATCCTTTTTAATTTTTTTAAAAGCAAAAAAAGGGGAAAAATAATGGGGGTTACTGTAATTTGATCCAATATTTTCTGTTTTTAATTTCTTTTTTTTACTTTGAAAATTGAAAGATTTAAACATTTTTAAATTGACTAAAAAAAATCAGTTGTCGTAAATCTGAAAAATGAAATTAAAAAATATTTTTTTTTAGTTTTTAATTTTACAAAATTTTCATTTTTAAAATATTTTATATTGTATTTTTCTTTTTTATGTCACTGAAAAAAAAATTGAATTTTTTTTTCATTTTCGGTATTCTTTTTTTTAAAATTTAATTTTTTACTAAATTTAACTTTTTTTTGTTAAATTAAGACTATTTATTTGATTATTTTTTGTGAACTTATGTTTTTTTTAATTGTTTATTTTAGTTAAAAAAAAGTTCATTTTAATATCAGTCATATCCCTGGTCAATTCTTGGATCTTCCAAATCTTTTTCTCCAATGCAATTGTTCCATTCATGGGAATATTAATGGCCATCTTCCATTTTTATAAACGTCCAGTGCAGCTGGAGATTTCAGTGTGTGTAAGGCAAACTAACTCAATCCACAATCTAATTTTTTTAACAACTATTTGTCTTGTCATCTGATGCTTATTTATTTTTAATTTTTTGATCGATATATTCTCTGACTGTCAACCAGTAACATCTTTGTTTCTTTGTTGATAAAACAGAAAATATATGTTCACTGTCCACATCTGCTTTATTTAATTTTTTTGTAGCATGTTAACATCTATATGGGTCATGGTTGTTCTTAGTATTTTCTTTTTTGTTCACTGTATGTTCATGCTTTTTCCATCATAGACAGTCTTGTGGTAATAAAATCCTTTCTAAAGATATGTGCAGAGTAATAAAAATAAAATTTTGTAAAAAAAATATTTTAATAACAATAAGAAAATGGAACTATTTGATAAAAAATATAGAAAATTTTAATCATATTTTATTACATGGCTGCCATTTTTGTTGATTGATCTTTGAAGTTGATTCTTAAGACATTGTGAATAGATTGAATAATTAATGAATTGATATTGTTTGAAATGTTTTTGTTATTGTCACCTTGGATTCATTTAATGGACAAGGTTTTGATGTATAGATAAGAGTTTGGACATGCTTATGTCCAAAGTTTAATCGAGTGAACATAACACTTGATCTTCCTTTCTTATTTCATTTTGATGGACAAACAAGAATTTGGACATGGCTGTATCTGAAATCTAATGGAGATTAATCAAGAGAACATGGCAGCCAAGCCCAATTTGGGAAGATGATATTTCAAATCTATAAATATAACAAGAGAGAATTTAGAAAAATTAAATTCTTATATAAAAAGAAATTTTATGACTTTTTTTTAAAAAAGATAAGATTTTACTGAATAGTTTTATCAGTTCAATAACTTGAGTTAATAAATTTCTCAACTCGTCTGGGAGTTTTTGACTAATTCACAGGAGTTATATAACCCAACTCATAAGAAGTGAAATTCTGTAAATATCTGTACTCAGACCCAAATGACACCAGGTGCTCTTAATATGTGACAAAGTACTTTTGTACACATTCATTACAATTAATAGAGCAGTTTGATTATTTTTATTTTATTTATTTATTTATTATTTTTATTTACTTATTTAGTACCTTTACCAAAGAACTTAGTTTTGGATTTAATCTATTCTTTTTCATACAAGATCTGTACTTATTATGTAGCAAATTTATTTAAGAGTCACCATATGTCAGCGCTTTATGAACTTGTATTCAAGGCTCTTGATTAAAAAGGAGGTAACATTAAATTTTAAATTGTTTTTGGATTTAAATTGATTTTTGGCCAAAGAGATTAAGTTATGACTTATAAAGACTAATCTATGTTTGATTTTCAGAATAAAGAAACAAAGTCAGGCTAAGAAAACACTGAATGAATTAATGGAGATACATCAGAAACAAAATTAAAATTGTTTTCTTCAAAATAATTGATTTCAAACTATTAAAAATGATAATGTTATTTTTTTAAGATTTGTTTTAATCAGACTCTTATCACTGAATTCAATTCTACACTTGGAATTCAGTCATAAGGTGCTCATATCACAGGCATATGCTTATTAACCATTTATTAATGGACTGGAGTTGGAAATTTTAAAAAAATTGTTTATTTCTGTTCAAGATCAGTTAAGTTGTAATATATATCTTTTCTTTTTGTAAATAGTGAATATTATTCATGACTTATATTGTCCTTCACATTATGCATAGATTTCAACCTAATGAAACCCATAAAGAAGTTAACCATTTATTTTTGCCTTAAAAGCTTAATTTTGAAACTGCAGCAATTCATTCTCTTTTATTGGATTTCTCATGTTGCATTTCTCCATTTTGAGTTTTTCTTTTATATCAAATCTCTGTTATTGTCTGAAATTTTGAGATGAGTTGTTAATTTCCAGTAATATTTTTGTGTGTTTGTGTGTGTAGGAGGGGGAGTAATTCAGCTCACCAATATTGTTCCACCTGTTCTATTGTTATAAACCAATTTATTCACCCAAAGAAGGTTGGAGAACAGATAAGCCGGAAACTTGTTAAAATGAATCAACAAGGATGAAGACAATTTCTCAAGATGTTAAAAAGTTCATGAATGCAATAGATTTTCATATAATCTAAAATGGGAGATCAATTTTGTATTATAATTAAGTGGTAAATTGATCACTTGCATTTTGTTCACTTCAATACTATGCATTTAAGAGACAACAGATTTCAGTAATTTTTGTTTGAGAATTTGAAATGAGTTGTTTATATTAATTGACTTTTAAGATTATCCTCATCTTTGTTGTTTTTATTATAAGCTGGCCTATTCTTCAAGCCCTCTTCAGTTGATGAGTCTGATAAAGAATCTTGTTCTGTTTAGTCTTGGTGACATCTCATACTTTCACTGGATATTACACCTGGTCAGATTGAATAAAGAAGCAAAACATACCCTTAAACTGTTACAAAGCCAAAGGCAGCCCAGATTATGCTAGTCTTTCAAAATCCTGACTTTTTGCCTGGACTTGAACACTGATCTTTGGTATCACTGAAAAATATGTAAGTCACTCACCAAACAAGCCACAAAAGTACTTTAATGTTAAGCAGAACAAAATGTGCAGGATGCATTCACCTGAAGATAGCTGGAGAACAGACTGATCACTGTATTTTGAAAACACATTTGCAACTTTGTTTTTAATTCAAGTTTACAAATTAAGACTTATTTATTTCTGAAATGATCATGAAATGATGGTTTTGGAGTTGCAATGAAAAACAAATGAATTTGTAAGTAATACTAGTCAAAAATTACTTGACAGTACGTAATCTAAAAAATTTCAGTAATACCTAATTTCAGAAATAGTGTCATTTTTTTTTTTTTACTCTGAGATGATTTTTTTTTTAAACTAAAAAGATCAAAGATTCAAAACTCATCAAGAATAAATGTCAGAAGTATGATTGGGAACTAAAAATTTAAAAAAAAGTTTTTTTTAATTTTCTTTTGTTGATGTTTTTACTGAAATTCTTACCATTACTGTAATTTATGGTATACCAGTTGACCTAAAAATTTAATTTTGGGCCAATACTTGCTGTATAAGTTGATCCGTTTCCACAGAGGTGAACAGTAATATAAAATGGATTACATAACGTTTATAGTGCAGCATTTACTCTAACCAAATTCATGTTTGAGGAACTTATTTAAACACAGTTTTATAATAAAGTGACATAAAGTTAATTAAATTGAGCACTACTTCATTTTCTTCATCTGAGACACAAACATTGCAATTATTTATCTTGGTAATGAAACTTACATGACACGAAAATATCATTTTACACAAATCCTTCCTTTCATCTCCTCAAAAAGAATATATCACCTAGAGAACTAGGAAAAAGACTTAGACACTATTTCTTTCAACATACAGACATGTTGGTCAATTATTTAAGTACCAAAAATAACAGTTTCTGTTGGAATTTTTGGAATGAGGCATTATCATTATTCACACGAGTTACATTCAAATTATTGTCTTCATTTTTGTTGTTGTTACTAGAACATTTTGGTCATTGTGGCCTCAGACCTTCATTAGATGTATATCAATCTAGGTAACCTTCAGAGAATTCTGAGCTGAACTCTTTATTTAATCTCCAGGGATAGACATGGGCAGTGGATTGAAAACAGTCTATTCCTGTAAATAAAATAAAGGGTTCAGTTCAGAACACTATGTAGATTACCCAGATCAATATAAACCTGTTGAAGGCCGGAGGGCACAATGAGGATAACAGTCTGAATGTAAATAGTGTAAATAATACTAACAAGTCATAATTGACACATCCTATAAAATATTATTCAATAATAGTTTATACAGCACATTTTAATAATATGCTAATAGCAGAATAACATTTCAGCAAGATAAACTGACATTTTCATTATTCAGTTACATGTTACTATGTGAACTTTGGCCTATAACCTTTATAGATTTTGTAATCTATTATAAATAGATAGGCATATTAATGGTGCCACCCTGTGAAAGTATTATTTATTCAATTATAATTTTGATGCTGAATAGTTTAAATAAATTCAACAAACATGAATTTTTAGCAACTGGATGGACATTGGGCAAGTGATGCTCAAAATATTTTAAGTTCCATTTGTTTAACCTTTGCTCTGTTCACGGTTAATGTTTTATACTCTGTGTTGGTCATGGCTTGATTTGAGTCTGTTTTATTTTTAGAATTTAAAATAAAATTAAATTGTTTTAAATTCTTATTTTTTCAAATTAAAAGAAATGTTGACTTGTATTACTTCTTAGGGACATCGAATTTTTCTCTCATGTCAAAGTGAAGTTTGCCATCTCACTGACCCCAGCTGCACCATTTTTTGCATGAAATAAAACAAAAAAATTGATAGAACATTTTTGATACATTGCTAGCCTCAGTGTTAACCATGTTTGTCTGTTGTCTGTTCAGTGTGTGTCTTATGTAAATATATTATCACCATACGAATATATATGTATATACATGCACATACCCTTTGACATACATACACGCACGTACACGTCTCTATATATTATACACATGTAAACAAACACTTGCACGTTTTTGTTTTCAGATTATTATCCATATTAGATGTATTTCATAACTCAATTTACATAGGCATTTTGATATGTATAAAGAGAATGTATTCATATATATATTTGTAATTATATATGTATATGTATATGCACACACACACACACACACACACACACACACATATTAGAGGAGAGAGTCACTTTCAGGACTTTGCAAGAGTCTTTCATGTGTCACATGTTAAAAAGGTATGCAGGAGCAAGGCTGGTTTGCAAAGTCACCTGTGGGTCCATAGTTGCTCAGTTCAACATTGAACAAATGGTCTTCTTATGTAAAGAAGTTGTGTTATATATATATATATATATATATATATAATTTATCACTTAGCTCATTGATGTTATATTCAGGTTCACTTATCAGGTGGCATCAGCATTACACACACACACACACACACACACACACACACACACACACACACTATCAAATGTTAATATGCAAGTCATTTTTTCATAAAATTGGGTATATATATATATATATACAATTTCCAGGATATACTTTTATTTACATGACCAAAATATTATGTGAGTTTTAGCATACCATCCTAGCTTTATAAAAATATTATTAATAAAAATCTGTTTTGGTAATGTAAACAGAGTGCAAATTAAAAAGATATAGAAATGTATATTTGATTAACAAAGTATCCCATATACCTCAATAAGTTATTATTTTATTTCTTTTTATGTTGTTATAAACTCTTTGACCTTCTATAACAGTGGTTCTCAACCTTTTTTGCCCAAGCCAACCTTTTCACCATAAGTCAAATGTCACCCCCTCCTTTCCAAGATCATTCAACTCAAAACATGCATTCCAAATAATATGAAAATCTTCATTCTTTTCCATATTAGTACAGACACATTTACAATGGATTATTTTTAGAGAGGAGATTTACAAATTTAATAGTAACAGAAAATGTTGATGGATTTTAAAATGTGAAAACATGTACAGTAATTTGTTTTAATTCATAACTAATTATTAAATAAATAAACTGAAGCATACTTCAATAAGCAAGTTCAATAGAGTACCAGGGTATTGTAACCCAATAAACAAAAAGTTCAATAGAATGACAGGGTATTTTGATTTGATAAACAAAAAAGTCCAACAAAAGGTCAGGATATTGTAATTCAATAAACAAAAAGTTCAATAAAATGTCATGGTATTTAAATTGATTTTATTCTGAAGGTTACAGCCTTGGACTCCAAATTCTATGAGTATAAAAATCTAGAAAAAGTTAAAAAAAAATTTTCCCTCCCTACCCTGAAATTCCTCCCTGGTTGAGGACCTCTGTTCTATAACCTTCATCTATAGATTTCATTAACTTTTCTAGTTTTTATGATAATATTACTTGCAATAGTTCTTATTGTCTCCTGAAGATCCTTTTCTTTGCTTCAACATTGTTTTAAATTCTCATATACATTTCTTTTAATGCTGAGCCACAAATTTCTGGACAAGATGAGAGTCATTCCCTTAAGTTGGTATTTTTGTAACATTTTTGGTAATATTTGCAGAATGTTTAGGAACATTGTCTTCTTTGAATATGTACTTTAGTTTAATTTTACTGCCTACAATACTAGCTAAAAACATTACTCTACCTTTCAACTCTTCAAAGTTGTATTGATTTACTATTTCCATGAAGATCAATCTAATTTAGTTCTACATTAATCACTCAATATTACTATTGAGACATTAGTTTTCATGTACTTACCAACTGACACATTTCTTTTTTTTTTATGCTTGCTAGCAGATAATAGATTGGTTGCTTTCTTGTCTTGAACCAGTGTCCTTTATATTCTGAATCTTTGTGTTTACCGTCCCAACATCAGTTTTCCTTGTATATTTTCTTACTGGTCTCTCCACTTTCGTAGTTTATTAATCTTTTAATTTTCTCAAATCTCAGATTTGTGACATTCTGAAAGTATTTTCCTTGTTCTTATCTTGCCAATGTTTTCAATTTCTTTTTTGATCAGAGATTTCAGGATTTCTATCCAACTTATTTGCAATTTTCAATACTGTGTTTTCTTCACTCAGTAACTTTGTTTCTCTTTTAAGGTTATATCTTTCTTATGATTCATAATAATATATATCTGAAAGTACAAATAATAATTAGCAATAACTAGATTATATTTATTTCAAATACAATAAACAACCATTAAGCTGCATTATAAAATCTCACAGCACTAAGTCTTTGTAAATATTTCTAATAAAAACAGATATTGACTGAAATTCACATTGTGTTTATATAATGAATATGAGAATACTCATGAAATTTTACTAATATTATATATAAAATAATGACAAATCTGTAAAAATGGAGAGCATAATCCAACAAATTTATCTAATTAATATAAAATATTAAATAGATGGAAATAGAGAGTTTAATGGATCTTATTCAGAGCAATTTGATGAAGCAGCTTGTATTTTTACAACTGCTGAAATAAATTCTGGATTTATACTTGTTTAATTATGTGTTGAGTTTTCTTCTCTCTCTCTCTGTCTCTTACTAGCAGTATAGCTCGGCATTGCTCGGGTGTAATGAAAGCTTTAAAACTAATCCATGGTCCTGGAGCTCAAACTCAACTTAAAGAATATTTGTGTGAAGTTTGGTGAGAATCGGATAAAAGTTGTGGATTTGTATAAAGGACATACAGACAGATAAACAGACACACACACAAAAATCTTGCCTTTTATATATATATATATTATCAATTTTCTGCACTATTGTAAGAACTGCAGCCTTGAAACTTCTGAATGTCGTTTCCTATGTCTTTGTCTATGAGTGTATCAAATTTGATTAAAATCAGACCACTCCTTCTATAACCTGATTTTTTTGATTATCAATTTTCGATATTTATCAGGGGTACCTTGACACAAAACCTAGGTAAGAACACTCGCAGACGCTTATAGTACAACTGTGTAAATTTTCAAGAAAATCGGTTCAGCCGTTTCGGAGTCTATAGATAATGGGGACACACACACATACAAAATTCCCTTTATATATAATTATTCTTTAAGTCATTGACTCACACAAATTTATATGTTGCTTTTCTATATACAAGCATGTGTACAGATATATGAAAAGTATACCCACACACACACACACATATATGCATCATACATTTATACATGACTATACAAATATATACAGTATAAATGAATACATATAAATAATATTTATAATAACTGAGAATGCTATGTAGTCTATCTTGACGGAAATGTAGAAAAGAATTACATATTTTGCATTTATCAAAATTATAACATTCAACTCTTGATATCTAGGTTATTGAAAAAATATAAGATGTTTCTAGAAATTATGTAGTTATTTAATATTAACAAAAAGTAAAATCCCTAGGGTAATTGCACCTTATTTTCCTTCAAAAGTTTTCCCTTTGGATTTTGTGCATTTATATTTCAGTGTACCCTCTTTGACCCTCTTAGTTCTTTTGTTAGTTTCTCCTTAATCTTGTCTGCGACATGAAATCTCTTTTTCAATGACCAGTTTAACTTTGGTGAAAACCAGGAATAGCAAGGAGTTTAGACTGTGGGGAGGCTGACACAGACCTAGGTAGTGGGTACAGTGTTTTACTCAAAATCTCTGCACATAATACTCAAGTTTTTAAAGTGTCAGTACTCAAATTTTATCTGGGCTTTAATTAATGATCTTTGAAAGCTTTCTCAATCATTCAAATATTTCTTGTGACTGAATGTCCAAATTTCAAGTAAAACCTGATTCATACTTACTTTGAATATAACTGTTACACAACACAAACTTGTTCAGTGTTATCACATTTTTGACTGGGCAACTCCACAGGAGAGTGTCTGTTCATGCATGCACACTTGGTTCCATTCTGATTGGTTATATATTGCATCGAGGTGATGCAACCACATTAAAGATATTCAAAATGGCTGGCCAGTTTTCAAACTGAACACCTGATTCTCCATAACTTATAATTTTTTCTCTTAAAATAAGAAAGAATTTAATCATTGATATTTTGAAATTAGGATCAAAAGTAATTGGCAATACTCTTCAGTAATCAAGAATAAATACAAAAACTTTCATTAAATTCCATTAATTAGTTGAATTTTAAAATGTAGATATATTTTGGCACTAAACTTTTTATTTTATTTTTAAAATATAAATGTAAACAAATTTCTAACAAAAAACTGTTTCTTTATGATGGAAAATATGATTTTTTTATATCATGTTTTTTCTGTAATTCTATTTAATGATATAAATTTCATGAAAATTTCTTAAGTAAATTAATGCAAGTATATTTTGTTTTAATCAAAAGGTGTCTAATTTTGGAAGCAGTTCCAGAGTTGTCTGACAGTAATTAGTGATTTGTTTGTGCTTTTATATGAAAATCAATTAACTGCTGTGTATGATGTTTTTGTTTTTTTTCAATTAATAAAATAAATGTAGTAATTTAATGATTATTTTAACCTTTTTCTTTTAAGGATGAAAATATTCAAGAATGAGAATTTAGAAGTGCATTCAACTTTGACTTACAAGCTCACTTTTAATACCTGACCCTATTGTAAGATGGAACTAGCCATATGTATATAGACTCAAGTATTAGATGCAAGATTTTAAAAAATTATAACTTCTATGATTGCTGCTAACCTAAAATTAGACTTGAATATAACAAATAATTAGGATATATGTTGCATAAGAAAAGTAAAGAAATTTTTGTCTTCATATAAATTTATTGAAAAATACAACAGAAAGTAACATGCAAACATTCTAGTCGCATACCAATAAATGACATTCAGTATTTGACGATGTAACCCTTTTCTGAAATAATGGCTATCAAAAATATTTTAAATTATTTGTGGTTAGCTTCTTGTAGAAAGCATTATTAATTTGATCACACAACTGTTGACAAATTATCTTAATTTTTGAAGAATTCTTCTGTTGGAATTGAAGTTTAAGTTCCTTCCTCAGATGTTCTATATGATTTAGGTTAGGCATTCTCAAACTTTTATTTTCTTTGCTTGGAACCATTTTGTCATTTATCACTGCTGGATCTTTGGGATTGTTCAGTCAGTTAAATGCCATATGTGATACATGTTTTGGCGATCATGTCTTGAAGAGACATGACTAACTTAGCAGAAAATTTTCCCACAGTAGTTTGCTATTGCTTTCAGTGGTAAACTGGTTGTGAACCAATCTGTTCTGCTATTTAACCCATAGCTAAAGGAAGAAGATGGATTTATACCTTTCCCAAGGCTATTTGCGTGTAAGTGAATGCAATGAATTCAGCTGGAATTTGAACTCAGCTCTCTGATGATATCCACTGCACCACAACCACATCCTTGGATTGTTAGCTTGATGAAAACTCAACTACTCAGTAGTTTGAAAAATTTCACAGGTGGAAGAGTGTTTTCAACAAATATTTCATGATACATAGCAAAGATATGCTATGTGCTCATACGGCTCGAGGAAAAACAACCTCAAATCATCATACTTCCTTCACTGTGTTTAACTGTTGAGATGATATTCTTGTTTGTTTCTGTATCGACTGCCTATAGATCCTTGCGAAGTCCTCTTCAGTTTGCAAATTGCTGTGTATTACTTTCCTACAAATAGATCATCTGCTTGTTTATCATGGCATATTTCTTGTCTGACAATGTTCTCACTTTTGGAGAATGTCTCTAATTTTACTGATGGGAATCTTGAACTTTTTTTGATACTGCATTTCTCAACCTTGATGGCCGATTATCAGCTCATAGAATTCTTGAGACAATACTTTTGTTGTTATCACCATTGTGCAAACTTTAGCACATGGCAGTAACATTTGCACCTATTATCTTTTCAGATTGTATCCAAAACTTTTTCATGTTACTTTCTATTGTATTTGTTAAAATATTTATAAAGTTCTTATTTCTCCTTATATATATATATATATATATATATATATATATATATATATATAGTTGTCAGTCCGTAAACGGTGAGGATAATCCAACAATATTCAGTTTAAGAAAACGTTCATTCCGGCAGAAATTTAATGCCAGATGGAGGAAATATTGTAAAAGAGTCTAATGATATGAGCTAGTTAAGCTCATTGAAATGAACTATAGTTTATAACTAATATGATGTGTTGAGTTTTCCTTTATAAACTATATATATATCTTAGTAGTAGTAAGACTTAATGGGATGACATTCCACAGTTTGTATAGTTTACTTTTTAACAGTGCTTGATACATAGTAGAGCAATATTTGTAGTAATATTCTTATTTATAATAAAACATTTTTTTTACTAGACAAGAGCTGTCGTGGTTCAGTGCTATAGTCAACACCTCATTAAGTAATATTCACCTGATGAGGTGCTGAATATAGCACTGAAACATGACAGCTTTTGTGTAGCAAAAAAAAGTGTTTTTTATTATAAGTAATAAGAATATTACTGCATATATATATATATACATACATACATACATATATTTTAAGTATTGACTACCCAGGACTAATTTTAGGTTAATAAATAAATAAATAATAATAATAATAATACCAACAACAACAACAACAACATTATTATTATTATTATTATTATTTCTTAAAAGTCTATATATATTTTATATATATATGAACTGCATCCACACACACACACTTGGAGGTATTGCACCCACTATACAAAATGTGTTTTTCAGTGATCGAAACTCAAGATATTGATTTTGGAATGTGGCTCAAACTGAAAATATGCATACACGTACATATGTAGATATACAGCCATAAATATAAAATTTGGAATAATTACTAAATAGTTAACAAAATTGTGTTTGTACATGAATGTATGTGTGCTTATGCAATATATATGTATGTGTACACAGAAAAATAGAGGGTATGATAGGTGAACTGTTGTCTAAATCCTGCAAAAATGAAAATAAGACTGACATCCCTTTTTAACAGATATATTTATACCAAAATGACACAAAAATATCTTGAAACACTAAATTTATTCAATAAAATCGCCATTGGTTTCAACCACAGCTTCCAGATGACTTCAGAACTCTGGAGAGTTAGGTGGTCAGATGTAAGGGATGATGTGGTCACAGAAATTATCTGACAGCCATGACTGGGTTCACCTGCTTGTGTGGCAGGGTGCAGAGTCCTGTTGCCAGACAAAGGGTCTTCCAGCAGCCACCCAGGGCAGTACTACCTCCTCAAGGCACTTGATGTAGGCCTGCATGTTTAGTTTGTGACTCTGTGAGAAGATGAATAGTGTCGCCATCACTAGCAATCACTCAAACATCTTCATATTAGACTCATCCATCTCTTTCCAAATCCTCTGCATGTCCTCAGATTGACACTCAAACACTCTGAAATGTTTGTATTGGAGTTTCCAGGAACATACCATTTCCATATTTCTGTAAATTGCATTATGGCGCTCCTTTTCTCACAGACGGTGCCCAACTGACCTGGCAGTCAACAAAATCAAAAAACAATGCACCTGCATAAAAGAAAAATATAAAATAGCAACAATTTACCTATTGAACCGTGTGTGTGTGTATATATATACATATATATATATATATATATATAGAGAGAGAGAGAGAGATTCACATTTGTACATATGTATTAGAAGCTACCCCTATTAAGCAACACTCAATAAAATGACTTATTTAGAAACACATTCTAAAATTCATGTCACATTTGCATGACATCAAATACATTCAAAAATTTATAAAAATAACTAATCAATTGTGTCTAACAATTGAAAGTTAAGATTTTAGTCATCATGGTAATGTTAGCAGTCATCAAAAGAACTTCTTTAATTCTTGATAATAATTGAGACCGGTTAAATGCTTGAAATAGAACATGAACTGTGGACCATTGTCATACTTTTACTTCCTTGTGGAAATTAATCCTTCAACTAAAAAAAAAAAAACATTTTAGAATATAATAAATATAATTTAGCTTTAATAAAACTTTTTTTTATAAATGCCTACTGCCTAGATATACCCGATATCTATCTATCTATCTATCTATCTATCTATCTATTGTTAGTTACTAACATTATTAATTTTTGGTTTAGTTTCCAGAGGGAAGATTTTTTGGGGAAAAAAAATGTGCCGCTAGAGTTACCTCCCTTTGCACACCAATATCCACTTAGATGCTTCACCATTTTTTTTGTAAAAAATTGACGGGGCCAACTTTGTTAAGTTATCAACTATGCATCCATTCATACACAAGAATGCAGGTGAATTCAACAGTGATCAAAATATTTTACAATTTTGAAAAAAAAAAGAAGCTTTTATTCATTTTTAAAATTACATATCGACCACATCCACCATTTTAGTGTCTTTTTATAATAAAATTATGTTTTCTGTAAAAAAATATTTTTATCTTTCCTTTTTTTTGTTTTCAGTTTAACCTGTTAAATTTTTAGTTAAGAAATTTTTTTATGATTTCAAAATATAGAAATGAATGAATTATGTGATTTTTTTTATTTTTTTATTTTTTTTTTTATTAGAATTTGATTTTAAGGATTTACTGAAATGATGTACAATGTATAAATTGCTTTCATTTCAAGCTGCCCAAAAATTGAATTAAACCTAAGGTTAGATTATTTGCTAGATCCTGAAACTTAGTTACTGTGTGATAAAATAAGACTATCTTGTTAAAAATTTATTGATTGAAACAAATAATTTATAAACAGTAATTTTAGAATCCCTAAACATTGGAAGTGTTAACATTGTAAACAAAGAAACAAATATTTATTAACAGATGATTGTATAGTAATTATTGAATGAATTTGATAGGAAAATCAAGGAAATCTATGATGATTGTCCACAACAAAGAAAATGAAATTAATAGAAATTAAATCCCAGTTAAATCCCAGTCTTCATAGTCACCCTATGTATAGAATTATATATATCAAGTTGTAAGACATTAAATTATATTAAGATTATTAAGAATGTATTTCTTTACAATGTATAAGGTGAAGTCATTATCAGTAAGTATTTAGATTTAGTAAACTAAGTTTATATTTTGGTCAAGACTACATATATTACTTTCATATTCTTGGGAAAGGCTGGGATCTAATTCCTTTTGTGTTCTGTTTCAAGGCTATTAATCTTTGCCATAATGTTGTCACTGACATCACGCAATGCCAGACAAAAAGAAGAGTACAAAGGTAATTCACCAATCCATTCTTAGGACAGTAGAATAGCTGTTATATACATTGACAGTTTTGACTGATTGCTCTGATAAATTGTACTGTCTTGATAGATCATAATTGATAATATATACTTTTATCATTCTGATATGAAATTGTTTTGTAACTTGCTTGGAAACAAATCCTGAAATAAAGTATGTAGTCTTGATTTTATTTGAAAAGTATTATTATACAATTAATACAATACATATGTGCATTATCTGTTAATTCCTATATATTTACCAAGCTTATCTTAGTAAAAATCTATGTATATAGATAGTTTTATATTGACATAAATAGTAATTATTTGATTGCTGGTTGGGTGAGTTTAAGTAAACCATTAGGGTTTTGATGCTAAATAACTGATATTTTAGAAGTTCAAAAATTTATCTTTTTAAATTTTAATCAATTTTGCTTTCTTTTTTTTTTTCTTTTTTTTGATTTTCTTTTATGTCATTTATTGTTTTGATTCTTTTTTCTTTTTTTCTCTTCTTTCTTCGCTTGTGGTGGAAACTTTAAACAAAAACACAAAAAAACCCCAAAAAACAACGATATTAAAACCAAGAAAAAATAAAAAAGCTCGCATTGTTGTAGAAAAGAATTTGCTTTACTTAAAAAAAAAAAAAAAATTTCATTAAAAAACTTTTTTTTAAATATGTTCACTGTTGTAGAAATTTTTTACTCATGAAGTTTAAATAAAACGAACACAAGAAAACAAATGACATTTATAGAAAATATCTTGTTTGTAGAAATAATTTCCTTTTTTAAAAAATGAAAAAAAAAAAGAAAAATGCCCAGAAATGTTTTGCTTGTTAATGTTAAAAGGGTTTTTACCCAAGATTTTTTTTTCTTTAATTCTCAGATTTTTTTAAAAAAATTATTGAGTTTCAGAATTTTTAGCTACTTTTAGAGATCTCTTTTAAAAATAGTTTTCTCAATTTTTTTTGTTATATAATTTTACTTTCATAGAATATTTTTTAATTTTTTGTTTTGAGATTTGCATTTTAACTTTTCTTTTCTTTTTTTTTTTTTTTTGGAAACAATTTTTTTATTTATTTTTTTCTTCCTTTATTTTTTATGATATCTTTAGGTTACCATTTTACCAAACAAAAGATTTTTGCTTCACATATTTTATGCTCTAAAAATTAAACATTTTTTCAAAACTTGCAAAAACTTATTTTCTGTTTTTAAAAACAAGAAACAAAAGTAAACAAAACAAAAAAATTTTCCCAGTTGTGTGTAAAATTGTATTAGGACAATTTATCTTACTTTTCTATAATCTATTCATGATTACAAAAAAATGTTTTTCATGCAAAAAAAAAAAAGCTAAAACAAAAAATGTTGTTTTCAAGTTTTTTTTTTTTTGAAAAAGAAATTGAATATGTTTCCATTTATTAGAAGTGTCTCATATTTATTCTAATTTTTAGCAATCTGAATTCTGCTATCCTCAAAGGTTTACAAACTTTTTTTTTTTTTTTTTTTTTTTCAATGTGCTTCACATTTTTTGTATCAAATTCAATAAACATCCAATGTTTGAAAAAAAAATGTTATGCTGTTTTTGTCATTTTTTTCTATCATGGAGTTGATTGCATAGTGACCATGCTATAATTAATTCAGAATGTGGTGGCCTAGATTTAATAATATTAATTGAGAGGAGACCACATTCAGAAGGAAGCCCACCCACAACTATAATGATATCATTTAATTCTTCATAACAAATAAATATAATTCTCAAAAAATACTTATATAAAAAAGAGTTCAGTTGAAATTTTTGTAGAAAAATGTGTATTTCTTAGCAATTGCAATGTACATGTACTGTATATTTTATGAACAATAGGTACCAAATGTATATACAAAATGATATAGTTTAATTTTTAAGCAATTGGTTGATATTTTTAAATAGTTTACTGCACAATTTATATATTAATAGATAGTTCAAATACACAAAAGTATTGCATGCTGTTCCCTATATTAAGAGCAATCATTTGTGTTCACTTGATGATTGTTTGAATCAACCAATAATTGCTTTTGGCATCCTATTCATCTAACAATTCTTTTTCAATGGATAGCAACATGATTCCAAATTCTCCTCATTGAATTTCTTAAATTTGTCTTTGAGTTTTAGCTTTGAAAATGTACATTGACACTAAACTTGGTTAACTGATAGATCTTTCTAGATTTTTTTCTGTCAAATCCGAAAGAAAATAATGTTTTCTTATTAATTATTCAAGCACCAATTCTCAAAATTATTATTTTTTGA
>JBBBDQ010000857.1:692500-830899 GCA_037127315.1 Ascarosepion bandense | reverse complement strand
ATAACTTTTTTTTTTTTAATCATATCACCCCGAGCAAGGCGGTAACGCCACTGATGTGCAGGGGGCTATGTAAGAGTGAAAAGATTGGGAAAGAGAAAGCCGGAAACCTCATCCTAAACAGGGAACAAGGGATGAGCCTCTTCACCCGTTCAATAGATGAGGGTGGAGTGTGAACAGGGCGATAGTTTAGTCTATCTACTCCAATTGAAAAAAAAAAAAAAAAGAGTGAAAAGGTTGGGAGAGAAAAAACCGGAAACCACATCCTAAACAGGGAACAAGGGATGAACCTCTTCACCTGTTCACTTCCTGTAATTGGCATTTAGCTAGCATCTACCTAAAAAGTTTAATTAAATAAACTTAATTAAAATTTTTTTAAGATCTTATGTTTAAACCCATTCCTTCCCCCCTAAATACACCTCTTCAAACAGCTCAAAATCTTAACCTTAAAAAAGTAATTTAACTCCTTTAGTTGTTTATCTTTATGAAATATGGATTCCTTTACTAAACACCCTTTTTTCCTTAACACACACACACACATATATATATATTTCTTTAATAACTTTAAATTCATGACTTCCTATAATGGATAGACTTAATTAAAAATCTTTAAGATCTTACATTTAAATCTATTCATTCCCCTCGGAAATCCCTGTTTCAAACCCCTGTAAACATTCACTAGCCTCTACCATTTGATATTTGATACCCCGTCTTTCTCTTGTCTCTATACACCCTGTAATATCCACCCCTCCCAGCTCTGTCCTGTTCTGTTTTGTTTAACCTAATTCCCCAACTTTAAAAAAAATCCCACTTTTCTGACCTTAAGGGAACTCTTAATTCTTGACGGTTGTTAACCTTGCCCCACCCCCTTTACCCCAGGGCCTTCTCCATTTAGAACAGAACAATATCAGCTGAGGTGATGTGGAATCTCTGTTAGAGATCTCTTGTCGAAATCTGCATCCGACCCCTTTGAATTTTGAAAACTTTTCTCTAATTTATATTGGCTCTGTATTCTTAATTAATTTTTAATTTTAAAAAAAATTTTTTAATATTAATTAGGATCAGGTTCTTGGAATTTACCTTCCTACTCTTCCACTTCAGATTAAAGAAAAACAAAAAAAAAAAAAAATATATATATATATATTGAATTAATATATATATATATATATATATATATATATATATATATATATTTTTTGTTATGAATTAAATCTATGTATATATATATATATATATATATATAGGTAGGGAAGATCAGCTGGTTATACTATCATGGTTTTGAACTTCTCGCTTTCATCAGGCAATTTGCACTCTCTAATACAACTGTTTTACTGCTGTAATTTAATTTAAATCTGACCTATAAATGTTGAGTGTGTGTGTATATATATATATATATATATATATATATATTAAATAAATTGCAAACATTGTGTCTACTTATTTTTAATAAAATACATTCATACTCACGGCTAATCTTTCTTCAAGGGTGTGAGTTGTGAAGATGGTCTTGGAAGGAGTTTGAAATTACTTGGGAGCATCAAGAAATTAATAATAAAATCAGCTGTCAAAGTTACAGCTCATTTCTTACATCTTTCAAATATAATATGCAAATATCTGTGAGTATAAACAGATTTTATTAAAAATAAGCAGACATGATGTTTGCAATTTAGTTCATCTGACATGCCTAACAGAAAATCTGCTGCCTAAATACACAAATATATATATATATATATATATATATATCACATCGCTCATTCAGTAATGAATTAGAGCACTCTAACTACTGGTGTATGATACATCATATGCTAAAAGTCTGCCTCCTTTTATCAAGTGCCCATAACTCAGAGGTAGAATTGCTGACTGACGCCAATTCGGTCGGGTTTAAATCCTGGCTAGAAACAATCGGATGTCTAACCGTACTGATGAGCTGTGATACAGTGAAACAGATCTGTCTGCAGATGACTATATATATATATATATATAGAGAGAGAGAGAGAGAGAGCGAGAGAGAGAGCGAGCAGTAAAAATCCAGGAGAAGATTGGTAAATAAATGTCTCTGATAGGCATGTTGAAATAGCTATTCTCCAAAGGTAATCTGATTTTACAGATGAAATAGATACATATATATTAATAAATATACATATTATCCTACATCATATTATGGACACTTGATGATTGTATAGTGCATGAAATTCCAAGTCAAGCTATAGGCGTAGGATAATTTATATATTTATTAATGTATACTTAATAGCTCTGTTATGGTACATTAGGCACTGTTCTATTAACTCAAGAAAAATATTTATGTATGCACGTTTACCAATGTGTATATGTATATTTATTGATATTCATACCTCTCTCTCACACTCTCTCTCTCTCTCTCTCTATATATATATATATATATATATAGGAGAGAATGCCGACCCATGAAGACAAAGAGGGTAATCCAAAAGTATTTTATCTAATTAATATAAATTATCAGTTAGATAGAAATAGAGAGCTCAATGAATATTATACAGAGCTGTATATGTCCTGAAAAAGCTAAATGAAAAAGAAAATGCAGAGGGAAAGTGCTGAAGATCCAATCTTATGAAAATCAGAGTCTGATCAGTGTCATAAATTAAATGCAGAGGGAAAGTGCTGAAGATCCAATCTTATCAAAATCAGAGACTGATCAGTTTCATAAATTGGTCTCTGTTATGTGTCCTGAAAAAGCTAAATGAAAAAGAAATTGCAGAGGGAAAGTGCTGAAGATCCAATCTTATCAAAATCAGAGACTGATCAGTTTCATAAATTTTTTAAGACGTTTATAAAAGTGGCGTGGCCAATTGAGTGTCCAGCTAAATGGAGAGGTAGCTTGGCCCCTTCTGCCCCACTCCTGTAGAATCACCACTGCTGATGATGATTGATTGTACTACTAAGTTTTATAAAAGCTTTCAGGATAAAGAAAAAACATATTCATAAATTATTGGCTATTTATACTCGTTATATGTGGACTGTTATCCTCATCTTTAGATCTGTTATCACAACGTTTTAGCTGTCGTGCCCTGTAACTTTCATCAAGTACATGTCAATCTGGGTAACCTACAGAGAATTTCAAAATTAACTCTTTATTTAATCTACAAGGGTAGACTGTTCCAATTCCATTTCCCATGTATAGGATATCTCATCTTGTTCTTTATTTAGTATTGCTCAGTTATAGTTGGGATTGAATACACAATTATCATGTCATCAATTTCACAAACCAATGCTTTAATCTACAAGGCCATTGCTCTGTAGGATGATTTGCGGTGGAGAACTTGGAGTTTTAAACCTAACCTGACAGCTGATGAATACTGCTGCTGCTTGTCATAATTAACTACACTCACTGAAACTTTTTTTTATAGTGCTGCTGTCATTTGTTTGTCTTTCATTATCAGTGGCTCTCATATTTTAATCATTTCTATGCTTGGCCTACTAAGTAGATTCTCAAAGCCTAGCATATGTGCTGATTCTTTCAGGTGTTTAACTCTCCTATGTTCTTCTTTGTCCAGTATTTTCACTTCATGCCACAGGGCCTGATGACTATCTTTTTCCTTCTATACATGATCACCCATGCCTAATTTGTTTTGCTCCTTACTACAGCTTTTCAATATTCCTACAACCTTACTTTTAGGAGATGGCTTGTTTTATCATTATATCAGTCAGTTAAATGCCATGTGTGATACATGCTTTGGGCGATCATGTCTCAAAAGAAACATGACTGACTGGGCAGAAGATTATCACGCAATAGGTTGCCATTGCTTTCTGTGGTAGACTGGTTGCCAGCCAAGGCTATAGAACCCAATCTGTCCTATTATTTAACCCATAACTGGAGGGAAGAGAAGGATTAATACCTTTCCCAAGGGTATTTGTGCATAAGTGAATGCAAAGAATTCAAATGAAATTCGAACTCGGCTTTGCCATTTGTCATTACAAGTCGATATCCATTGCACCACAACACACATCCTGACTGACTATCATTATATACTTTGCTATAACTGCTTGAATACACACATGATTTTGGCCTGCACATCCCAAAATACAAAGGTCAAAACCTTGTCTATGATGTTTACATCTTTGGTCGCTTTGGACGTTTTTCACCTGCTGCTGTCCACTCAGCTGACTGCTGATTTAACTCTGAAGTGAATTGCTGGAACCATGTTTCATCCATTGTCACATATTTACACAAAAACTTCTTGTTTCATTGAAACAGTTGCAAACAATGCTCTGAATTGTTGTTTTTGAATAACTGTGAGCAAATGTGGGACCCACTTTCAACACAGCTTTCCCATTAAAAAATGATGAATACACTGCCTTCTGATATGTTCAACTCCTCTACTATCTCACACAACTTCAATTTACGATCAGCCAAAACAAGTTTGTGGATTTGGGTGACCTGAGTATTCAGCATCATTTGTGTCAGTACAACTGCATTTAAAGTCAGTATACCTCCTCTTAACTGTTGTTTCTGATGGAGCAGAGACCAAATAACACTTATCAAGCCATTGCTTTGTTTGAACAGTATTTTTCTCCATCAGAAAGCAATGCTTTATCAACACACAAAATTCAGATTTTTCCATTGTTTTGAAAATTTGCAACAGTAGCTTCATTTAAATAACTGTAATTTGTAAACTAATAATCCAATTAGGCCCAAATTTTGTTACTTGCCATTTGAAGGTGAGTACTTCATCAAAATCATATGGACTTTTTATTAGTGGCACCATCTGTATGTCAGGCCCGAGACTTATTGAGTGATGTGCTAGTAGTTTTTGTCCTTTGTACTTAATTCAGTTTTATGTGCATTATTTTATTTCTAAAATGGGGTTGGTAGTAGGTTATACTTGTTGACCTATGATCTTGATGACAGGTCACAGGTTACTGTACATAAATAAATTTTATTTTTACTATGCTTTAAGAAAAATGTAAAAACTTTTGAAAAATTCCTGTTAATTAATACTTACATTTACTAACTTACTTAGAAAAAAACCTTGAGGGCAAATATTGAATTTTTAAGAGACTTTAAATTTTAAATTTGTTTTAATGAGGTGGTAGGGATTCTTCCACTGCGTGTTCTTTGCAGGGTCATCAGTGTAGTAAGGACAGCCATCCATGTCTGGTACAAGGCCAATTCACAAACATAGCCGAGACTCCCACAACTTAGGATTATTGGAATCATCATCAGAATTATCAGAAGGTTGAAATGTGAAAGAATAAAAGTATTTTGTTTTTATGATTAAGTAGAATTTTATTAATAGAACAGAATAACATCAATTTGTAGAAGTTAAATGTTCAAAGAGAAAATGTACATATGTAGTTAATGATTCCAGAGAAATAGTAGTAAGTAGCAGAATGTGTTTAATAAAGTTTGTGTTCCTTTCCTTTTTTATGGCCAGCAAGAAAGTGAAAAGGAAGTTAAAGCAATAAGGGAAAATGGTACTTATCGAAGTTAATATTTAGGAGCCAGTTGAAGTATCTTGTTGTTGTTGTTGTCATCATCATCTTCTTTGTTGACTGCAAAAATGTTGAGGAGAGAGAAGAAGAGGCGAAGGAATATAGCACAAAAGAAAGAAGGAGAACGAATGTGTGATAGGACCTTATGTCCGGGTCAGTGGCTTGAAGTTTCTTCTGTCACATTTTAGCGTATTGTCTCTCTGCTTTCATCTGACTGACTGATTCTACCTTCTTTCTGTTTTTATACCCAAAGACAATTTTAACATAGGCTTGTTAACTTTTCTCTCAGTTTTGCAAATCCCTTCCTTTCATTGGTTAGAAAATTAATTTAACATTGGATCACAAAGTCTGGCTTCACCTTTTTCTTTCAGTATGGGGTTAATCTTTTTTTTTATTTGTCAAAAGTACACGTAATTGTGAATTTTTGTAAACGTGAGAAAGAGAATTACTTTTAATTCTGTATACACTGCAAATTTTTTGTCAATAATGGTGATTTGATAAGAAATGCTTAACTAAACCAATCAACTAAAAACTTTATTTAAATGTATAAAAATATTTTTGTTTTTACGGGGTTTAATATTGGATTTTTATTAGCTTTTTAGATTTAAAATGAAACCAAAATTGAACTTTAAATCAAACATTTAAATTATTTAAAAAATGCGTTTTTAAGTTTTTCAATATGTGCTGGATGAACTTATTCTATTTATTGAAGCATATATACACACACATAGTTATTAGCTTAGATGTGGCACAAGGTCACAAGTATGGAGCACCCAGTAAAGATCGAACTTTACTCAGTAAGTAAAAAATGTAATTCATCTCTAATCTAAATGAGACAAAAATTTACTAACCATTGCATTTTTACCATATCAAAGTGTCCTAGATGCTTCTAAAAATAATGCATCTGCTCCTAAAAAATATATTTACTTCTAAAATATACATCAATTATATATATATATATATATATATATATATATATATATATATATAATTTTAATTTTCATATAATATATGCACGAAAAAGTTTTTTTTTTATTTCCTTCGTTTTAAGTTCGTCTGCATTGTCTCCCTTATAAGTTTATACATCAGCCTAAAACGAGAGCACCTGCTAAAAGATTGGTGTTTTAAGTATGTGAACTTTTGTTTTTACTTATTCGGTTTCGATTTTAATTAATAATGAACACCTTAATTTACTCTTTTCTATTTTTTTTTTTTTTTTTTATCCTGTTATCGAAAAAACTGGGTCCATAATTGCATTTATTTCAGGTGAGAATACAGTGGAAAACCTCCTTACAACTGATAATAATAATCATCGCCATATCTTCAACTTAACCCACTATCAAATTTTCTCTTCAAATATACGTTAAAGAAAATAGAATTTTTTTTAAGATTACGATATTAATGTTTGTATTTAAAATACTTAAAAAGAACGGTTTCTTTTTTTCACGTCTGTTAAGTGACAAGTCCTTGCATTTTTTCCTGGTATTACTATTTTTTTTTTTTACTTACATTGCTAATGACATTAGAAAGCAAATATATACTCTTAGTCTTAGTACATGATATATTCTTTTCTTTTCTTTTATGATATTCTTTGAGTATTTACGTTTTAATATCTTTTCTCTGACTCAGTAATTTAGTTATTTTAATGTTTGATTTAAAAAGCAGAAGCTTGTACCTCGACTTGACACTTTGTCATGCTTTCATTATTTTTTTATGCTTTTTTAAAAAGTATTGACAGCGCAAAGCAAAGATACAAGAACCCCATCAATACATTTTTAAAATACTTTCTTCTTTATATTTATTTCTACATTATTTTAAATCCTTTAAATTTTTATTTTTATTTAAATCTTGCCGTATTGCCTTATCGTTTCTTCGTAATTTTTTCTTTCACATTGTGAAAATGTGAATGTAAAATTCGGTTGAACTTGAAAGTTTTAAAAAGAAAAACTCGGACACTAAATTTGTGAATCGATATTTAATTTTTTTAAAATTAGTTACAGAAATTCGGCATCTTGAAAATGATAAAATTCAGATAATAAATAAATTCTAAATTTTTTCAAGAACATACGAAACGAAAAGTTTTTCTAGAGAGTAAAGAAAGACAATGTCATTTTCAAACATTTATGATTTCAGTAAAAAATAAATAAATATTTAAGTGTTAAAATAAATTCAAATAAAATCGTCGTTTTCACTAAGATGTGGGATGGCGTAAAAAGAAAGGTTGCCATTGATTAAGAAAAATTAATACCAGCGAACCGAATTCGAATTTCAGCTGTGGTCGTTCGAAAAAGGCACGAATCTACTTTTCCCTAAATTGTCTTCAATTATCAACAAATGATTTGCCTTTTTTATGTCCCACCACAGAGAAAATAGGATGGGGTGGTCTTTTTGGACAGATAGATCGCTTTTCCTTACTCACTAGGATAACAGTTGAGTAAAAACGCTGGTACTACTCTCCGGTCAACCTTGACAGGAGGGAGACCAATATTGAATAAACTAATAATTTGGTAGACCTAAGCCAGTTTTAAATTTACTTTTTAATTAGACGTTAAATTAATTGTTTTATGTTCTTAATTTGTTAATCTACAAAATATAGTAATTGTCATTTTTTGTCAATAAAACCAATTTTAAAACCACAATAACAGTTTGTGTGATGATAACAGGCGAGAAATAGACATAAAAAACTACTAAAAGATGTAAACCTAAATTCTAAAATAAATAAAACGTACGCAAATACTGCGCCTAAAATGTTTGAAAAAAAGAAAAAAACGAACCCATCTTATTCTTATCAGAATCTTATCTAACTAGAATTTCTGGGTGTGTTGCAGCGAATAGTACTCCAAAACACACTCAGTCTCATCATCAAATCGGTTTTCTTACGATCCCTTTTTAAAGCAATTTTAATATCATTTATGTTGGAAAAAACAACACACGTTTTGCTTATCATAGATGACTAATTTTGCTTTTTCACTCGCCCCTATCGCCACCTTGAAATGTGGATGTGTTTCTCTCTTTTAAAGAATTTGGATAACGTGCAAGAAGAGAAGAGACTTAAAGAAAGGGGAAAACATTGATTGAGTTGAGCTCAACGCAGAGTAGCGACAGCCTGTTTCATTCTTGAGTTAAACCGAAACGCAACCTTCAGAACAATCTTCTTCAAGCATAAAACAGACTTCTTCACCAATCACTGTTAAATCAATGTTCACTCTTTCTTTATTTACACACGCTCTATCTCTGATACTGATTACAAGCATACCTTTTAAACTTAAGTAGGTAATTCCTTAGCCGTCTCTCTCTCTCTCTCTCTCTCTATATATATATATATATATATATATATATATAGTCATCCACAGACAGATCTGTTTTGTTGTATCACAGCCCATCAGTATGGTTAGACATCTGATTGCTTTTACCCAGGATTGAAACTCGACCGAATTGGCATCAGTCGGCACTTCTACCTCTGAGCTATAGGTGCTCGTTGAATTCCTTGCATTTCAACTATGACAATATTTAATTAGGCAAGCTTTTAATTGCTTTAATAAATAATATAAATTAACGACATTATAGTATGAAGAAAAAAATTTTTTTTGATTAATGATGAAATTTTTGAAAGAATTGTTTTCATTTTTTTTTTTTCAATTATAATAATTTATAAAGTTTCAGAAAGATTTTTAAAATATTTCCAAGATTTGTAGATGTTAGGTTGGTAGGTTATAAAGTGAAGACTATATTTACTAATCAAAAATGCAAAAGTTTAATACAAATTATCTAGTCATCACATTTTTTAAATAATTTTTTTTGTGTATTTGTAGTTTTTTGTTTTGTTTTGTATGATAATTTCAATGTGTACATTAGAAGATCATGTTTCACAATTTTTTCCCTTACCAGAAAAAAATTTGTACAATTATGTCACTTGTGATTGTTATGCACTTATCTCACAAGCTGTCAGCACATGTTAAACATGGTGAAAAAGTCAGAAAGTTCAACTCTGTGATTTAGAAATAGTTTCGCTATAAATAAATAATACTCATGTAAATCAGATTAGCTTAACATTAAATTTGTTAATTTTTCAAAAAATAATGTGTCACAGATGTTTATCTTATTTTTGCAAGATTTTTAAAACTGAAAATTAATTTTTATTTACAAATGTGTCAATCACTCAGAAATGACCGAAAAATTGAAAAATTAAAAAAGAAACTCAAATTTTTAAATTCCAATCAATATAATTTCTGTTTGAAATACACCAGGGTATTTTGCTTACTAGAACTGGTAAATTTAATCATTCATATTTCAATTAAAACTGAAATAAGTCTCAAGAAAACTTTATTTTTAAAAATTCAATTGAAAAGTTTGTTATCGAAAATGAGCAGTGGTACTTATATATAAAACTATTAGAAAGTGAAAATGAAATCTTTTTTTTTTTAATGTGTTTTCAGTTTAGCCAATTTCCTTTTGTTATTTATTTTACATAAAATTGTTCTTAATATATAAAATGTCTATATTGTTTTTCCTCTCTCTCTCTTTTATATATATATATATATATATATATATATATGTCCTGGGTATGACAGTAAACTGCATCCAGCAGCAAGGCCTTTGATTGGGAAGTTGTGAGGAGCATGGAACCACCTCTCAATTGCTGTTGTTCCCAGGTTCACCCTGACCCAGAATGGTAGCACCTGTTAGGTTCCCAGCTGTGGGCAAATAGTTAACACTATGAAAGTATAAAAATACACATTTATAGAAATATATGCAATAAAAAAATATACATTTTTGAAGGAAAAAAATTACCAGTAATACATTTTTTAATACAAAACTAGAAAATAAAATAAAAAGATTTTTCATCAAAATCGACCTTCTTACTATAACCGAACATTAAAAAATCTTAAAACCCTGCCTTTTTTGGCATTAAATAACTCACAGAGGTTGATATGCCATTAAACAAAACTCACTCACTCATTCTTATAGATATAAATATATATACATACATCAAAGTGCACACTGAGGTCAACACCAATCCACAACAGCCTGTTTTATGCTTGAACACAATCTTTAGACTTGGAAGAGATTGCATTCAAGTTTGAAACATATTGTCACCACTTTGTGTTGCGCTCAATGTCCACTTTTATATTTACATATGTTCTATCCCTGATATTGAGAACTTCTACCCATAAATATACCCTAAAACTATATTTTTATCACATATATATATATATATATATATATATATATATATATATACAATTAAAACAATGGACAATTTTTAAAATATATACATGAGGAATCTTTTGGGCGATAAAGTGTGTGATGGTTGTGTTGTGCAGTAACGTTAGTTAATAAAAGTGAATGTGTAAGAAGGAAAGGTTTGTAAGTCTTATCAGATTCCAAGCCATATATTCAACACATATATAAATGATTGTTTTTAAGATGGCCAAGAATATTTTTCGTTTTTTATGTTTCATTACTCTTACAGATTCTCTGTAAAGTACAGATACCATTACAATTTTAATTGCAAGTCAAGAAAAATAAAATTGTAAAAAACAGACATTCAAAATACTTTCACTAAAAGTATAAAAAGTTAGGTTCATCTGAATTAAGTAGTGATTAGGGGAAAAAAAAGACATTTATGGTCAACTTGTAGAAAACTCATTCTTCTAGCAACAATTTGTCAAGAGTGGATTTGTAAAAGTTCCAAAGATTTTTTTCTTTTTAATATAAACATTCTACAAGATTAAAAACTGTAATATGCAAACATAGTTCTTGTAATCTGCATACATATTAATTTATGCTGAATATCATTTCAAAGTGTGAAGCTTAGGATTTTTACTAATATTTTTTAAAAATCTATACTTTTGTAGGCTAATTTGAAGGATAATTCTGATTAGGGTTTGCAACTCCATAAATATTTCTTGGGATCAAGTTTTATGTTGCTGTTGTAGCCCCTTTGTTTCACAGGCAATCAAGAGGTTTCAAGAAGATATATAATGGATTCTACAGGATGCAGCAGAAATACTTCCCACAAATACCTCATAGTGTCTTACCATTATGTGGGAGGGTATCTCTACCACAAACTGTACTTAATCTAAACATAATCAGATGGAAACATTTAATTCCTAGAAGCTTTGTTGTTGCTGTTAACAGATTTACATAAAAAAGACAATCTAATTTTGTCAATGTCCTGAAGGGACACAACATTTGTCCAACTAAGTTTTTTTGTTTCCTTTTTTTTTTTTTAATGTAATTAGCATTCTGTTTAAGTTTATATTAAGATACAAACTCAGTACAGTCCAATCTCTTTAATCCAGCAACCTTAGGTCAAGGCCGCTGCCAGACCACAGAAAATGCTGCTGGATGGCCGAAATCACCCCTTAAAAAAAAAAAACTATGTAAACATAGTCTTGCCAGCTCATTATATATATATATATTATCAAAAGTAAGACAAAGACACAGGAATTAAAACAATAATGCTTCTAAACAAAACAAAGGTTTTATTGTTTCATGACTATACTTACGTATGTGTATATACACAGGTACAAACCAATATATAAATATTTATTTGCTGTTAACAGAACAGTGCTCAATGGAATATAGCAGTGTGATAAAGTGTATATTAATAAATATACATATCCTGATTTTAAGACATGACTTGGAGTTTCATGCATTACGGAATCATCAGCTGCATATTATAAACTGACCAGTTTTCGATTTGAATCTTTATTTTAGGTATTAGCATTGTTTAAGGTTATGAACCTGGGGTGCCATTTTTTCATTTAATAAATGTATAATTTAATTAGGTCTATACCAAAACCCAAAAATGGAATTGGAAACTAAAATTGTGAGTGTTAACAAAAATAAGATATATATTTTTTGGAGAAGGATCAATTTGTATATTGCAGGTTAAAGGAGAGGTCACTTATATCTTTTTATATTTGTGACAAAGATGTCAGAAAAAATAATAATAAATAATAGGAAAAAATTATAATAAATATGCATATACACACACACACACATCTATATACATACGTGTATGTATATATATATATATATATATATATATATATAAACAAAATACACATGAAATAAATTAGTGAAAATCACTAAGTAATAAATTGATGAAAAAAATAAGTAAAAAGAAAAGTTGGGAGCTATATAATTTAGTCAGGGTCTAAGTATTTGAGCAGATATTTATTTCTATGTCTATGTCTGCATGTGCTTATTGATTCACTTCTTTTGTAAAATAAATTAGGATTATTAAAGATGTTTTAAGATGAGTTTTTTTTTTAAAAGCATAAGTTACATCTATTTCCTATTCCATTATAAAATTTGTTTTTGTGATGATTTCCTGGGTTTTGTTTTGTAAAAACCAAAAATATTTGGAGAGGGTAGTACTATTCTTGTATTTAATATTATTAAAAGTTAGTTTATGATTATTAAATCGCAATTTTCATTTGTTGTCAGTTGATCCAAAATAGAACAGTTTTTTCAGCAGTTACAATTACTTTTTGTAGGGTTACTGTTATTGCGATTTAATAATCATGAATTAACCAATGATAATTTTGAATACAAGAATAGTACTGCTATCTGCAAATATTTTTACAAAACAACAAAAATCCCAACTATTACCTTGAAAACCATCACAAAAACCAAATCTTATATTAGGACAGATGTAACTTATGCCTTTTAGAAAACTTATCATCTTAAAACATCTTAATTATTCTAATTTATTAAACAAAAGAACTGAATTAATGACCACATGTAGATATAGAAATAAATATATGCTTAAATACTTAGACACTGACTAAAATAAAAAGCCTCCACTTTTTTTTATTTATTTATTCATTATTTTTTTATTAATCAATTTATTACTTAGCGATTTTCACTATCTTTTCACCATGTGTTTATTTTCATTTTTTAATGTGTATGTGTGTGTATGCATATTTATAATAATTTGTTTTTCCTCCTATTATTTTGTTGTAGAGCAACTGATGCCCCTCTAGTGCTCTCAAGAATGAAATGGTCTGTGGGCCGAGGTAGCTAAAAAATAAAGACTAATAGCAGTCGGGGATTTCGGAGTGTCATTGGCATTCTGAAGGGATCGACTGCATGCATCTGTTGTTCATTTTGTCAGACTCTCCGCTTTTGGGTAAAGAGGAACCCAGATTATGATTCACCAAAGGGTAGCGTCTCATCTGAGGAAAAGTAGATAAGAATTTTTGTCCAAGCCTAAGGGCTCGGTGTTCACACTTAAATGGCCTTGTGCTACATCTATCTCAGGCATCTACTCATGTGGGGAGGTGGTTGATACCTTTGGAGTGTCATTGACAATTACTATCAAACTGTGCTCTCTGCGACTCTAACTTAACCTCTAATCTCTTCTACTATTTGTTGTTCTGTCTTCTGGTATTTGTCTTGTTTGTATTAATATCCCTTAGCATGGATATTGTGTAGTAGTAGATACTCAGCACACATCTTCTGGGTATCATTCTGCCACCTCGGCAATTGAACAAATAGACAATGAAGAAAATTCACTACTTATTATAATAGTGGTGAACAAAGATTTGTTTTTTTGTTTTTTTTTTGACTGGTGAAAACAGTACATCAAAGAAAAAAACATATGCTGGAAACATTAGACTGACAATGAAAATATCAACAAACAAAATCTGTATACAACAGATTTGGCTATATAGATTTCAAACAAGCAAATCTATAGTAACATATTTGACATCGAAAATTCGGACAACAATTTTGCCCAAAAATCATTCATACAGATTTGCTGACAAAAATGAACAGTTTGACAATTTTAAAATAATCAGGAACAACAGCAAATATGGCGGACTTCCAGAAATGCTTCCTTGAAGTTTTAAAAAAACAAGAATTGGCACAAAAATGGCAAGAAAAGCAACTTGCTATACTGTTGGAAATTTTCTCAAAAAGAGAAACAAGCCCAGATAAACCAGATGCACTTTCTCAGGATGCTATATTTAAATCAATTGAAAATTGTTCATATAAACCTGAAGAGGGGGTTACATTTGATGCTTATTAATGTCGGTTTGAAGAGATATTTGTTAAAGACTGTTTCAACTGGACAGAACATTTGTTTACTATTAAGTAAGTTTGATGATTCTGAACATGAAAAATGCAGAAAATATTTTACCAAAACAAGCTTGAGAAATTACGTTTGAAGAAAATGTCCAGATATTGTCTCAAATTTTTGAAGAATGTAGTTGTTTATTCAACACACATTGGCATTGATTAAATTTATCAAAAAATGGTGAAGAAGACTACACAATGTATGCAAGTATAGTAAATAAGAAGTAAAAAGTTCTGATTGAATGAATTAAGCATGTATATATTCAAGTATTTAATTTTTGTACACGGATTAACCTCACTAAGTGAAACAGACATACATGTGAGACTCTTATCAAAGTTGGAACAAGACCCGGAAATAACTCTACAAAAATTGGCTGAGGAATATCACAGAACTGTAACTTTAAAAAAGATACCACAAATATTGAACAATGGGACATATCATATATTAGAAAAGTAAAACCACAAAGTAGGAAAGTTAAAATATATCCATGCTGTGGTTGTGGTTAGTTACATCTATACAAGGATTATCCATTCAGAGATAAAAATGCTTCAATTGTGGTTATAAGGGTCATAAAAGTTCTTTTTGTAAAAGAAAAGTAAAAAGAAAACCCAAAAATATGGTTTGTTATACTATGGGTGAAAAAGTCACAGGAAAAAATTCATAAATGCCTGATTGAATGACTCAAAAGTAAAAATGCAGATTAACACAGGGTCAGACCTGACAATTATTAATGTGGATACCTGGAATACAATTGGCAGACTGGCATTATGCTGATCTAAAAAAATTACCGAATGCTCCACAGGATTAAATGAATGCCTGAAACAGCATAATTACCCTTTACTTTCAGCAAAAGATATATTTGCAAAGCTGAATGGAGGAAAAATATTTTCTAGATTAAACTTGTCAGAAGCATATTTAAAAATTCTGATGGATGAGGAGTGTGCAGAAATATTAACTATAAATATCCACAAGGGTTTATTTAAGTTTAACAGATTACCATTCAGAGTAAAAGTAGCACCCACAATTTTTCCACAAACAATGGACATGATACTAAGTGGTTTGGATTATGCAATGGCATATCTTGACAATATGTTAATTAAAACATAAACCATAATGAACATGTGAAGTATGTAAACAAGGTGTTTAGAAGGATAAAGGATTACGGTTTTAAGGTCAATATAGAGAAGTGTGAGTTCTTTCTGCCAAAAATCAAGTATTTGGATCAAATTATTGATGACAAAGGTAGAAGACCAGATCATCCAGAACAAGTGCTATTAAAAAGATGCCAGCACCTATATATTGCATTCTTACAAGCATTCTTTGGAATAGCAAATTACTATAGTAACTACATTCCTAACATGAATGAGCTCAGAGCAGCTTTAAATATATTGTTGAAAAAAAAAATGAAAAATGGGTATGATCTAAAGAATGCAAGAAAGCATTTCAGAAATTGAAAGTGGCTCTAATTTCTGATTTATCATTAACGCATTATGATCTGAGCAAAGAAATATATGTACCAAGTGACGCTAGCAACTTTTGGGTTAGGGGTCATATTGCTTCACATACAAAATAATGGAAAACTAAAAGCTGTTTATCACATCTTAAGGAGACTGCTGCCAATTCAACAAAAATACTCCCAATTTAAAAAAAAAATGGTTAGCAGTAGTTTTTGCTGTAAAAAGTTTCACAAGTATATTCAAGGCAGACAGTTTATTTTTAAACGGATCACCATCTGTTATTGACAATTTTTGGCTCAAAGAAAGGTATTCCAAGGTACACTGCAAACAGACTGCAAAGATTGGTGACTATATTACTTAACCATTCCTTTAAAATGAAGTATTTACTTTAAAAAAAGATAGCACATGCAGTTGTATTATTGAGATTGAGTCCAAGAATGACTGAACTACTAGAAGAAACTGTAACAGCTTCATTGGTTTGTGAGTCAGAAATAAAAAAGTTATGTATAACACTGTGAGAGAATTACATGTCACAGTTGATGAGATTAGAACTAAAGCAAAGTTTGACAAGTTCATAACTCACAAAAAGAAAGAGTTATAGGAAAAAAAAAGGAAAATATTTTTTAAATTTGTCAAGACATACTATTGTATGGTGAACAGGTGGTCATTCCAGCAGTATTAACAAAGAATACTACAAAATTTCTATACAGGACATATGGGCAATTCACATATGAAAGTACTTATGCAAAGTTTCTTGTATTGGAACAGAATGAATAAAGATGTTGAAAGCTTGGTAAAAAAATTGCAAGAATTGGCAGTTAGCAGCAAAATCACCACCCATAAAGTTTAAGCCATAGCCAAAAACTGACAAGTCTTGATCTAGGCTTCATGTAGATTATGTAGGACCAATAAGGGCTATATACTTCTTTGTTTTGATGGATAGCTTTCAAAATGGTCAGAAGTATTCAGATGCAAATTGCAGACAACAAAAAGCACAATAGAATTTCTAAACAAATTTTGCAAGAGTTAGTGTCCAGATATGATTGTATCAAACAACAGGATGCAATTCTCATCAAGGGAATTAGCAAATTTTTGTAAAACACATACAGTAAATCATTTGACATCCATGCCCTACCATCCAAGATCTAATGGATTGGTAGAACAATTTATAGATGTTTTTTTAAAAGGGCAATAAGAAAAGCAAAAGGAATAGAAACAAGAAATGAGGAGCTACAGAATTTTTTATCTGTCTACAATATCACACCAAATGTTAATACAGGAATGTCTCCTGCAGAATTAGTGTTTGTAAGGAAAATCAAATCAGTTTTTAATAAACTGAAATCAAATGAAGCAAAAATTATGAGTGACAGAACTAAGTGTGATGGCAAAAGCTTCTACCCTGGTGACAGTTTATCTTAAAAATTACAAAGAGTCATGGGAAAAAGGCATTATAGACAAGAGAATTGGCCACATGATGTGCCACGTAGAACATCCAAAGTGGATAATAAGGAGGCACATAAACCAAATAAAAAGAAGGTACACTATTAAAAAGCATAGAGAAGAACCCATGGAAATAATATATGGCATGTCCTCCAGCGATACAATAAAGATGCTTAGGAAAGCAAAAAAGGAGAGCTACGGGAATGGTCAAGATTGATCCAAAAAGAAAATATCTCGTCCAGAGAATTAAATATTTCAGGGAGGATGTTTTGTAGAACAGCTGACACCCCTATAGCACTCTTAAGAATAGAATTGTCTGTGGATCTAAGTAGCTATAAAAATAAAGACTAATAGCAGTCGGGGATTTCGGAGTGTCATTGATGATTACTATCGGACTGTGCTCTCTGTGACTTTAATGACTTAACCTTTCCACTCTTTTACTATTTGTTGTTCTGTCTTCTGGTGTTTGTCTTATTTGTATTAATAAACCTTAGCACGAATATTGTGCTGATTATTGATAATCAGCACACATCTGGGTATCATCCTGCCTCCTCAGCAATACAACATATTATTATTTTCCAACATCTTCATCACAAATGTAAACAAATATAGAGTTTTAGTTTAGAGGATTTTAGTTTTCGATTTCTTTTTTGGGTTTCAGTATAAACCTAATTAAATTATACATTCAATAAATGAAAAAAATGGCACCCCAGATTTATAATTTATAACAACCTTAAGCAACGCTAGCATCTAAATTAAAAATTCAAATTGTGGAACAGTCAGTTTATAATATGCACTTGATGATTGCATAATTCTGAGTTAGTCTTAAATGTAGGAGATATATATATATATATATATATATATATATATATATATATATATATATATATATATGGTCGGGTGCTTCTGCTATCCACCTAGGTGTCCTTGACAAAATCCAACAGAGAATCTGTAATGTGATAGATCCCGACTTGGCAGCTCAGATACAGTCACTTTCTCACCGGCGCAATGTGGCTTCCCTGTGTCTCTTCTACAAATACTTTCACAGCTTCTGCTCTGATGAACTTAGTTCACTGGTGCCTCCTGTATATAGATTTACACAAGCCACAAGATTAGCAACTAGGTCCCACCCTTTTACTGTGAAACCAATAAAATGTAAATGCAAATTCTACTCCATCAGCTTCTTTTCTCGCACTTTCTGCCTGTGGAATTCCCTTCCATTTACTTGCTTTCCCGACAACTACAATCTCCAAGAATTTAAATGTAAAGTCAATAGTCATTTCCTATCTTACTGACTTGCATCCTCTCTCTCATGCTCCTTTCTTTGTCCACTCCACTCTCATCAGTATTCTCATCCTTCTCTTACCCTCTTCCTGACACCCCCTATAAACTGTCACTCTTTCTCATAATTTTTCTCTTACGTAACCCCCTGCAAAACAGTGGCAGTAAAATGCCTTGCTTGAGGCGATATGATTATATAAATATATATATATATATATATATATATATATATATATATATATCGTGAATGTTTTGACATAGCTATTATGAGTTCAGTCCCTGGACCAGGTAGGGTATACTTCAACTTAGTAGAAATGAGGGAAGCAATAAATAGACAGTACTAAAATAAGAAATAGACGAGATATCTTTATAAAAGATCAGGGTAATGAGAAAATCTATACCTGTAGATTAAAGAAAGTATCCAGTTCAATATTCCCTGAAGATTGACAGTCACCTGATGATGGCTGATGGGCATAATGGACAAAACAATAAAAGCAAAAAAAAAATATATGGACACTAGTCCTCATGTAAATAACTTTTAGTCCTTAACATATTTTCAGGCTAGTTTAAAACGTAATTACTGCAAATCACTTTATTTACTCTGGTAAGCACAAAAATATATTCTTCTTCTATGTCTCCTATCCCTTCAGGACATTGTCTATCATGGTTTTCTACAATTTCCTGTCTTTACAAAAATATGTACTAACTTTAAAATCTCTGATTCTTTCAGAGAAATGGTGTTAGACATTTCTAGAGATGACAAATATGTTTAATATATTCAATTTATTTCTTTTGATTTGCCTAATACTTATTTTTTTTCTGGTTTCAGTTTCCTGAGGCAAGATGTTCTCTGATTGAATTTATGAAACTTAATTTTTATAAATTCAGCAAACAGTTTATGGAGAGAAAACGCTTTTATTTCCCTGCTGGGAAAAGTTGAAATTAATAGAATAACAACAGTGTTGTTACCAGCAATGTTTTACTAAATAGAATACATGTGATCTCTTTATTAACAGACAAGGACTGTTTTATTTAGATTGAAAAATTTAATTTGTCGCATGTTAACATCAGTGTTGATTTGCATCAACGTAGTTTTAATTTTAGAGGAAAAAAATCTCCTACTAAAGAATTTATATTTTTTGGCACATTTGATTCTTAAAAAAAAAAATATTGCCAGAAAAGAGATTTTCTCTTTTTATTTAAATTTTTTTAACATTTTTATAACATACTTTTGTCTATGAATCTTAGATTTGTTCCCATACTAGAGGAGAAAAAACATTCCGAAATTAACCACATTCTTTCTATCTGTTCTTAGTCACAAAGTAGTGGTGTTTTTATTTTTAACTTCAAAACCCTTGATGCATATATACAGTTGCCACTTGTGCAAAATAATTTACCATCAGAGACCCTGCATTCCAAAAAGAGACATTCCAGTTTTGATTTCCATTGGACAATGAGAAGCAAAATTTCAAAATCATGAATATTTGATAAAAGTGATATTGACTTAAAACTTTGTTTGGTATTACATGACCACTATAGAGAACTCAGTGTACCTGAAATACACATTAATAATCAGAAAATTGAAGATATAAACAACAAAAGCCTGGTTGAAAGAAGATTTCTTTGTTACTCCATGACCATTGTGTAGGAGACAATATGTCATAAATCCACATTTGTTTACTTTTCCAATCTAGTATTTCCTTCTCAACAAACTTCGTCATTGAAAATTGCAAGTTGTACGCACTACTCTTCATTGAAAATGACGGACATTTTTGTTAAGCTCCACAGTTGCCAACTGTGTGGTACATCTTTTTCTACGTCAAGCTTGTTGAAACGCCATAAAATGATACATGGTGGTCAGCGCCCATTCCAGTGTCATGTGTGCACTGCAGCCTTTTCACAGAGCAGTGATTTGAAAAAGCACAACATGATCCATACTGGAGAGAAACCTTTTTCTTGTTTCACATGTGGAGCTGCATTCTCACGTAACAGTTCTCTTAAACAGCATGGCCTTACCCACACAGGCTTGAAACCCTTCAAATGTGAAGAGTGCTCTGCAGGCTTCTCAACACGTAGCCTTCTCAAACGACACCAGATGAATCACACTGGCCTGAAGCCATTCAAGTGTGACCTCTGCTCTGCTGCATTCACACAAAATTGTGACCTCAAAAAACATAGAATGATCCACACAGGTGAGAAACCCTACAAGTGTGATTACTGCTCGGCTGCATTTTCACGGAACTCTACTTTGAAACAACATCATCGGACTCACACTGGAGAAAAACCTTTCCAGTGTGAAGTCTGTCAAGCAGCCTTCTCCACATACAGTTTGCTTAAAAGACATCACATGAATCACACGGGGGAAAAACCCTTTAAATGTGATGTGTGCCCTGCACAGTACTCCCAGAATAGTGATTTGAAAAAACACAAACGCATTCATACAAGAAACAACTAATAAATCATTATTGATCACTGATAATTGAATCTTGCTAATTTTTGTACACATATAGTGGAAGAAAAGGACATTTTTTAGCATCTCTCCTTCAAAACTTTCAATTTATTTACATCTTTTTATAAATATCAAACATTTGCTTAAAAGATCAATTATGGAATTTCTTTTCCATGCCTTTTTTTGTATCTTTTAATCAATGCACTTCAAGAAAGGCAATAATGTCACTAAGATGCAAGGGGGCTACTGGGAGTGAAAGAGAATAAAAAACTTGAGAAGTAACTGGAAACTTAATCCTGAACAAGAAACAAATCTCTACTCCTGTTCAATATGCCGGATGTCTTTCTGTCACTGTACAAGAGAAGGAAAAAAACCTGGAATTTAGCAATTTTCTTTTTAAAATCACATTTGAAACAATAAATGATGACTGAATGCTTCCCCCTTTTATTGAAAATGGTTTTCTGTAGAAATACATTGTAAAATATTTTCTATAAAAAAATGGTTCTCATGGTAGAACTACATTCCAATGATTTTTCTATAAAAGGTGTTACAAACGATTTATAATAGAAATACATTGTAAATAATTTTTTTTCAGCTGACCTGTGAATTTGAATATAAAAATCTTTTCACTTTCAAAGTTCCACTTAAAAAAAAAAATTTTGGCACATTTTATAGGAATGAAATTAATTTTCTTTTCTTTACCAATTTTGCACAATGTGAAAAGAAAACAGTATCAAGTAAATTAAAATATTTTATCAGCTTTGATGTAAGTTTACAGAGGGATAAAAGTTTTCACCTCCTGCATTCAGTCTCTAGTTTTCCAAAAAATGAGAGCACTAAGAAATTTTGAACACCCCCCCACCTCATATTTTATTTGCACCTATTTTCACATTTCAGAATTTCAAACATGCAAGAAAGTCAGTAATAGAATCACATTTAATTCTTGTATTGAAATTAGTCAAATGCATAAAATATTTCTGATTGATAATTTTTCATGATATTCGTTTGTTATTTTCCCTAAATGTCTTACTTTTGTCCATCTTTTATTGCGTCAATCAAGCATTGTTAATAGCTTTCAAATTTTCTGTGATTACTAACATAACCCTAGGAATATGTTTTTTAGCCTATTAGTTCTTGAAAATTGCAATTGTTCCAACAAATTACATTCTTTAGTGACATCAGCTCAGACCTTTTTAACCCAAACCAACTTAATAACATGCACAGTGTTGAATTATTCTTATTGCTTATACATTTCTTTTGTAAGGATGATATTCCACTCTGAAAGCCTCTTCCCAAGAAGCACTTTCCCAAATACTACAATCTCAACCTCTTCAATGGTCGGTCATCATCTATCCACTATATCTTCTTAATCTTCACTTCCTACTTCTTCCTTTTACATTCATATAAAAAATCTCAGTCAGTAATCTTGACTGGCACTTGGGCATTGTAAACATTTGTTTAAAAAGAAAAAGTATATGCTAAACTTTGCTCTGTTCCCATAAGGTAAACTAAACTGAATGGTCACATTCAATGCCTCTAAAACTAAATTGGTTACATTCCATAACTGCTGATCAGATCCCAAACTACCACTGGTCACTACGAATAGATGTCCCCTCCAAGAGGCCCTGTGGATATTGAACCTCAATTAGAACTTGTATATAGAATCCATTGCTAAAGATACAAGTAAAATGATCAACTCCATGTACCACTCTAGTAAGTACCTGACACATGATATCCTCTACATTTATAAGAGCCAGATAAAGCTGAAAATGGGGTACCATTGCTATATTTGGGCAGGAGCTACCCAGACCTCACTTTGCAGTCTTGACAGCATTCAAAAGCATCTCTGAGGCCTTGTTGGAAAAAAATTATTTTCTAAACTTCATCCTCTCCCTCACCGGTGGTGGGATGTGGCAAGTCTCTCGCTGCTCTATCACTACTATCATGGAAAGTCCTCAGGTGAACTGCATCTCTTGGATCCACCACGTCTGACCTTGACATCTAGAATCTGCCATGCCACTTACATAGTAGCAAACTACCCACACTTCTTCCATATTCTGTTGGCAATATGACAAAGGCCATCCCTCTCCCCAACTTCCCACATGGGTTGTTTCTTCTCTCCCACTTCTCTCTTGTGGAACTTACTTCCAGATTTCCAATCAATTTTGATCTTCAAGAATTTAAAATCCAATGTCAATCACTATCTTCATTCTTAATTCCCCATTTATTTTTTTATTGTTCTCTATCCTTAATAATGTTTTTCTTTTTCTTATAATTTTTGCTCATAACCATATCACATTGAAATACTAGTTCTTATATGATCATTGAAGTTAAGAAATGTCAAGTCTGGCCACTACCTTGATGAGTAGACACTTGGAAATGCCAAGTTTTAGATGTGCAGGTGGTGCAATGGATAATAGCTTAGAACTGTCAGAGACCCGAGTTCCAATTTCAGTTGGATTAGTTATATTCACGAAACCTTTATAAGTTCATAACTGATCAGATAAGAGTGGTTTTGGTATGCTAAAACTTGAAGGTGGAATTTACTGTATCACCTGTAATAATTGCCACAAAGAATACATAAGGGAAACCTCAAGGAATTTAAATAAAAAATTATATTAACATAAAAGGGATCTTTTACAAAACAACAAACTTGATGCATTGGTTGCTCACCTTAATAAGTCTGATCATAACTTTGATTTAAAAACATGTTACTTTAATTAAAAGAGAAAGCAATTTACTGAGACAAAAATTTATAGAAAGTGCTTTAATTGCTAGATCATCCACAGTAAATTGACGTCCATGTTCTTGCAACATATCACTGTTCTTGGTAGATCTTCTATTATCACAATGTGTGATACTTAATAAAAGTGGTAAAAGTGTAAACAACATATTAAACGCATTAGTTGCACAACATAATGAGTCTGACCATAAGCAATTTACTGAAACAAAAATGTATAGAAAGTGCTTTAATTGCTAGATCATCAACAGTAAATTTATGTCCAGTTTCTTACAGCTTTGCACCTTCCTTAGCAGATCTTCAATTATCACAATATAGAATATTTAGTATCAAAAAGAAAAGAAACTAAATGAATAAATACCCAAAACACATATGTAAATTAATATATACCCAAAGCACATATTTAAAATAAAATTTAAAATTTCAGCATGACCTCTCTTTTGTGCACGTCATGACATAAATGTAAACAGTCTGATGAAGTTCTAAAGGACAAAATGTATCACATGAAAAAATATTTCTATATCATAGATTTTCATTTTATATATATATATATATATATATATATAAAATTATTATGAATGATATTCACTATTATAAAAACAATAGCAGTAATCAAAACAATGTTGGTTTATTACAAGCAGGATAAAAGTGTGTGTGTGTGTGTATATATATATATGTCATCCGCAGACATATCTGTTTCGCTATATCAGAGCTGATCAGTATGATTAGACATCCGATTGCTTTTAGCCAGGATTGAAACCCAACCGAATTAACATCAGTCGGCGATTCTACCTCTGAGCTATGGGTGCTCGGTAGAAGAAGGCAGACTTTTAGTGTGCAATATACCGTGTAAACATACACCAGTAGCTAAGAGTGTTCTAATTCATTACTGAATGAACAATGTGTAGATGCTAGAGCAGCTACTGTTTTTTCAAAGTTTACCATTCCTTCAGAGTGCTCAGTCAGGGTGTGAGAGCGTAAATGTTATGTCACTTCAAAGCATATTCAATCCTGGCTTTTTTACCAAATACCATTTTTAATATTTGAATTGTCATGACTTCTTGGAAAAGATAGTGAAGTGATTTCCATAATTTCTCCAAAATTTTGAAATCAGTTTTCTTTCTCTTAAACTGGTTGCTACTGAAAGTTAACCTGCTATTTTATGTATATTTCAGGAAGGAAGAGAAGCCTTCGTGTCTTTTTCAAGGGCATTAGTGAAAAGTCAATACAACAGACATAGTCAGAATCTAGATTTTGACTGACAATTCTACAAATAACTGTTCTGCTGCCCATGCATCAAAAATAGAATGGTGAAAAATGTATGAGTAAATGAGTGTAACAAAAAAATTATAAAATCAGGAATAATTAGGAGAAAACAATTATTCAGTAGGAATTGTGCAAATATCTTCCATTCAGCCAATCTAACCAAATGCTATAAACATAAACTGGAAACTGGATTTGGGAACAAGAAAAATGAAATTCTTGGAAAACTGAATATTCAGAAAGCTTCCCACAACTAATCACAATTCTCTTGATCTCAAGGGTCTGAGAGACCAGCAAAAAGTTTCTTTTGAAGTTCGGTCTTCTAAGTAGCATTCACTTTAACCAAAGGGTAATGATAAGTAAAGGAGTGGATGAAGGATATTTAGGGGAACAGGTGGTAGCAAACCAGAGATAGTTAATATCTGAGTGATGGTCTATATTAAGTCATGGTTAGGATCGGAGAAAGCTTTGGTCTACCCTTGGCAGGAAACAGATGTGTCCATGCTGCCATGGTCCCGCACCTTTAATTCTCTATCATCAGCCACCATGTTAAAATGAGTAGATAGATTGACAAGGAATTAATAGCAAGAAGAGCGAACATGGCATAAGTTAACCCACCTATCATCTACCTACTCACCTGGACAAGCAGGTGAAGTCCTGAATAAAATACCTATAATATAAGAAACAGTTCATGTTCTTAATTAATGGTGCATTTCTTTCATTGTGTTATCTTGTCAGTATGCATCACAACATTTTCCAGCTTTTAGAAAACATTGTATTCCAATCCTTGAACTTATCAATGTGGGGTGGTCATTGTCTGGCTGAGGGTGGCATTATATGTTTGCAGCATTAATTTTCAACTGATTTTCTAATGAAAAATAGAGAACTACTTAAATTAATTCATAAACAAAAAACTAGGAAAATTGTTTGAACAGTTTTTGTAGATTAGCATATATTAGACATTCTTCTACTCATGACATTTATCAGAATTGAAAAATATTGATTTTTTTTTTTATACTTTTAGAAGGGGCTTTGCTCATAATTTATATACAGTCTCAAATTGATTTTAGAAGATGTTCAATTCCTCCTACAATTTTTCGTCTATATATCATTGCTTGAACTGGCTTATATTGCTCCAGTGTGAGTGGCTTGGTTATAGTAGCCGTGGCTTTGGGAGGTGTATTCCTATGGTTAATAAGAGTTCAGCAGAGTTCCATCACAGAATATGTGAATAAGCAGCACTATATTGAGTTTAATTTATATATAATTTCAATTCCTCCTACAATTTCTTGTCTGTATATCATTGCTTGAACCGGCTTATAATGCTCTAGTGTGAGCAGCTTGGTGATAGTAGTTGTGGCTCTGGGAGGCACAGTCCTATAGGTGAAAGGAGTTCAGCAGAATTCCACCACGGAATATGTGAATGTGCGGTGCTATATCGAGTTTAATTTGTTACCTCTTTGTCACTGAGGCCTGTGGTACAGTTGGTATGACGTTTGCTTAATAACGTAACTGTCTGAGTTTCAATTCCTGGTAGTGGATGCGCACTGCTGATGAGTTCCAAATATAGGACGAAATGGCCGTCCAGTGCTTTCTGCATTCTGTTGAGGTCGAATAAAAACTTGTTGAATTACTTATTTCAAATCCTCCTACAATTTCTTGTCATATATATATTTCTTCTGAAATCAGTTTGAGGCTATATATCAATTTGAGACTGGTGGTATGGAACACCACTTGAGGAGACATTGTCATTTCAATGTCGAAACAAAATGTACACTTCGTAGTGGATAAAATTTGTACATGTTCTAAACTATAATTTATAATAAATATTCACAGCTCTATATTATATATCGAGCACTATTTTAAATTAATGTTTTGAATGTTGTAAATTTTTCTTCGTTCCTTATTCACTCATATATATATATATATATATATAGTCATCCGCAGACAGATCTGTTTCGCTGTATCACAGCTCATCAGTACGGTTAGACTCCAATTGCTTTTAACCCAGGATTGAAACCTGACCAAATTGGCATCAGTCGGCAATTCTACCTCTGGGCTATGGGCGCTCGGTAGAAGAAGGCAGATATATATATGTATCCTTAAGAGAGCATTGTATATTAATTTGCTCCATGTTAAAAGTTTTTAAAGTGCTCAATAGGGGACCTAGAGCTAACAATAATAATGAACTTAATAACAGTAAGTCAACACTAATAAAAACTATATATATATATAGTCCAAAATTGATTTCAGAAGGGACCTGCTCATACTATATATACAGTCTTTAATTTTCCACCAACTTCATAAAAAAAAAAAACTTCATCTGTTTTTATTTATGAATATGATGTTTGAAATTGTGTTTGTATCATTGATAAATGTGTACTATTAAGAATCTGGTAGAAGATGGACCATATCTACAGTATGCAGTTACCAGTGATATTGGTAAAGTTTTAAACTTGCCATTTGCTGCAGATATCTTTTTGAGAAGTCAGGGATTGATTTGAAACTGTATTCATATTAGGAACAGAACCCTATTTCAAAAATGATAAAAATCAATATATTTTTATTTTAACAAATGTTGCAAATGAACGAATGTTTGATAAATACCAATCTACAAACATGATTCCCTTAAAAATTATTGTTTTCTTCTTTTTTTTATGAACAGACCAGTTAATTTAAGTCATGCTAAAAGTTGGCAGCATAATTTTTTACAAAAAGTCGTCAAAGCAATCACAAGAAGTAAAATTTAAAGTTTAGTTGTGCTTGGCTTTTAAAAGTATCGCAATCTGTTGACTGTACATCCAGATTCCAATCCAGAAGAACAAATATGATTCTATTTGAAAAAAGCAAAGTTTCTTGCCAAATAGTTTTGAATGCGGCCATTCCATAAAATCAAAGAAAAGATTAAAAATAAAGAACATGATATAAATAAATGTCTGAGGACAAAAGCCATTAAGGGTTGAACATAGAAGTAAAGATAAGGCTCAATACAAGAAATAATGCCAAAAAACCCTTATTATGGAATGCACCATTTGCAGAAGCACAAAGTTTTAAGAATGGTTAATAGATTTGATGAAAGTGATCAGAAGGAACAATTGCTTGGACAGTTTTTCTAAGTTAAAAAAAATGTGATCAGTTGTTCACAAAAGAAAACAACACAAGTAACACTTGTCATACATTTTCAATGAAACATGTTAGAGATGGACTATTATATATATTATATTTTTTATTTTCTTAAACAGCGCAATTATTAATAACTGACCTAGATTAAGAAGTCATATTAAAAAAAAACTGTGCCTCCCAATATTGGTAAATAATGTCAGATTAAAAATCCATTTGAAATAAATGTATGTGCATATATATATATATATATATATATATATATATATATATCCAAGTGAATAAGGAACAAAGAAAGAAGTTTTTTTTGCAACGTCCAAAACATTCGTTTAAAACAGTGCTCGAAATTTGTACATGTTCTAAAATATAATTTATAATAAATATATATATATATATATATAAATCATTTGTAAACAAGTTATTACACAACCACAGTTTCTGCCTTCCGGTGTCTTCAGGCAATTTAAAATTTGTATTGAAGACTTTTTAAAACAACTATGTACTGGTCTAATTTAATTATGCCAAAAAACTAAATAATTATATGCATTCTAAATGCAGCTTAGATGCGGAACAAGACTGAAAGTATGGGGTATCCAGTGAGGTTCAAACTCACTACTCATTATTTGCAATGATTCTAGCAAGACAAGCCTGCTAACCATTACACCACCATATATATATATATATATATATATATATATATATATATATTATAACATGGATATGTTATAATGTTTCCAAATGAGAAGTTGCTTTACTCTGATTGATCCACATCATATATACAATAATACCTCCCTGATTAAAGGGGTCAGACTTTTAAATCATTTAAGAACTATCACATCACTTAACAAGACACAAAAGTGTTGAAACAAAATGGCTACTTTTGTAGTGATATTGTAACATATCCATGTTATAATTTATGAATAAATAATATTATTAGCTCTACTTTTGTATTGAGCACTTTCTTAAAAATAGTGTTTCTTTGGACAAGGAATATTATTCCAACAATACTTGTGTGTGTATATATATATATATATATATATATATATATATATATATATATAAACACAGTACACTAAATCTAAAAATGAGCCAACACCAACCGTGGTTTCACACAACGGATTGTCGAGGCCAGGCTAACAGTTTAGATAAAAAATTTATTTATTTATTTAACCTATGAGGTAGTCCCCATTGGGTTATTGACGATTTAAGTTACTGATAGGTTAGCATTGGTTTTTCAGACATTAGTCTATAATAATTAGTGCTGCTTTATTGTAATTTCGTATATTAATATATAAATATATATATATATATATATTTTTTTTTTTTTTTTTTTTTTTTTTTTTTCTAGTTTTAAATAGAAATTTAGGCACATTCAATACAGGTTTTGACAAACCCTCTACAACTCTACTCCTGGCAAACAATTGGATCAAAAAATTCCAACTTTGTTTCTATTTTTTGTTGAGAAAGGACTCAGACATATCGAAAAATTCTAATTTTTAACATCTTTTCTCATCTCACTTCTATTTAGACAAAAAGCTTATTAAGTTAAAATAAATATTATTAGTCTTATCAACATATTACATATTATATATACATTTTGTAGATGCATGTTTTTGTTTGTTTTGTTTTTTTTACAGTATAATAGGGTCTGTTTTTTTCTGCACAGTATAATAGGGTCTGTTGGGCACCATCTGTTAGAAAAAGAGCACTATGATAAAATTCACTCTGCCAGAAATTTGAAAACATTGTTGTACTGCTTGGTATTTGCACCAGAAGCTTCAATACAAACATTTTAGAGTGTTTGCGTGTCAATTTGAGGACAGTGCAGAACATATGAAAAGAGTTTGATGAGTCTAATGGTGATTACGAAGGTTTTTGGAGTCATCACTAGTGATAGCAACATTATGCCTTCATTTATTTTCTCACAAGGCCTCATACTCAATGCAGAGAGCTACATCAAGTGCCTTGAGGAGGTAGTGTTGCTCTGGGTCAAGAGGGTGGCTGCTATAAGACCCTATGTCTGGCAATAGGACTCTGCACCATACCACACAAACAGGGGAACACTCACATGCTTGTCAGACAAATTCTGCGACCATATAACATCTGGCCACCTAACACCCCAGATTGTAACATCCTTGTTATGTGTAGGGTGCATTTGGGTGAGAGACCAACAAAACTTATTGTAATACCAAAGATGAACTGAAGGCAAGAGTTATGGCAGCATTCATCAACTTAATCAAGGAGAACATCTAGAAGATTTGCAGGTGATTCCAAAGTTGTCTGGCAGCCTTGGTTGAAGCAAATAGCAATTTTATTGAATAAATTTACTATTTAGTATTTCAAGATATTTTTGTGTAATTTTGGTGAATATATCTGTTAAAATGAGAAGTCAGTGTTATTTTCATTTTTGTGTCATTTAGACGACAATTTATCCATCGCACCCTGTATTTGTATTTATATTTATTTTTTCTATTAAATTTTTTTCTTTGATTAAAGTTTTTAATCATTTCAGCAACTTGGAGTGAAAGAAAATGGAAAAGATTGTAGAAGGAAATGAAAACCCAAATTTAAACCAGGAAAAAAAGGGTTAAATCTACTCTTCTTCGAAAGACTGGAGAAGAATATGAATCTGATGATAACCAAATTTGAAATTTTTTTGTAAGAAGAGGTTCAAGAAACATAGACATTTGAATTGTGCCATTTCTATTTTTTTAACCAATGAGAATCCTCAAAAAATTTCTTAACCAATGAGAACCCTCAAAACCATTGAATTGTTAGAGTTAGGTTAAAGGAGAAATCAGCTGCTCTGTAGGTATTTTTCCCAGGTGTGTGTGTGTGTGTGTGTTCGGCAGTGACAGTAGAATGAACAAAACTCAAGGCTCAAAATAACTGTTTAACAGCTTTTATTTCTGGTTGAAAGACAAAGTGAAAAATAGTGGTATTTTGCTGGGAAAAAAGTTGAGTTTACCAGTTGACAAAGCTTTTCCCTTGAGTAGATGTTTTGTAGAGAGAGATTTCTTCACTTGTTCCCTCGAGGAACGAGAAGTATGAATGTCAAACTGCTAGGATTGGTATGTGTCTGCTACCACAAAAGTTTTGAGTAGTTTTCCTTTGGATAGTGACTCAAAGAGAGATTTCTCCATTTGTTTCCACAAGGAATGAAAAATCTTGAATCGAGCTGCCAGAACAGGCCACATGCCTTCTGCAGCAAGGGTTGTGAGTAGTCCTTTAGGACAGGCCTTGAAAGTAGCAGCCGCCAAAAAGGCAAAGTGGAAAAAGAAAAGTGAATAGGACTAGGTCACCATTTTTATAAGTTCTGGAGCTTTTGGTTGATCCCTGCTGATTACTTCCTTTGCTTCTACTGCTGAACTGAGAAAAACAAAAAAGCATCCACATGACACAATAGCTAATAAGTGAGATAGTTAATTATATCCAGGCTCTGGTCATCTAGATTTTTGGAGATGCACTCATAAACTATGTTATTTTCTGCATATTTACTAATAATCTAGGAATATTATTAACCAGATCATTAATATAAAGCAACAAGAAGGTAAGACTTAGTGAATAGGGAAGGATCTTGATATTTAAATGCAATAGATTTTTTTTTTGTAATCCCAAAGAACATGAAAGTTCTGCCCTTTTTACTAACATTTATCACAGAATCAAGAAAAGGGTAATTTCTAATAAACTGAAAAAATGTGATTAATTCAAAAGTATTCCAATGATGATCGTAGTTTGATGAACATTGAAATACTTTTGAATTTTCTTCATTTTCCTAATTCATGTCAGGTGTCTTCTGGCAATTGTATGGGTTTTCCCACCAAATTTGCTACGAATGCCTGAGTGTTTGGTTTATAGGTTCCCTCAGTTCTAGGCTCATCTTGCAAATCCAAAACCGAAACAATTTTTGGGAATTAAAGATTCATATTTGTTTATATTTTTGGGATGAGGTAGGGTTTACAATATTTACATTGTTCAGACAGTTGTCCTCAATTTATTGCCATGTTTATGACATTTCGGTTGTTGTACACTCCAGACTTTTCTGGCCTTCTTCACAAGGACACATGGCCCAGCGGATATAAGCATTGGTTAGTTCCAGTGACTTGATCCAAAGAGTTGTGAGTTCAATACTTGGCTACAGCAGTGGTGAACAAATAATTTAGAGAGTTGAGTTAAAGGGAAATAACTGTGGTAAATATGACATAAAAATTTTTTTTTCTTCACAGTTTGCAAACTCGCAAAGTGTGAAAATTTATTTTGACCATAAAAAAAAAATTGCAAGTGTGAATTAATTTTCTAACCAATGAAAAGAGTGATTTATAAAAAATAACAAATTGAACTTTCAATGACTCATGTCATGTTTCTTCCCACCCAAAAAGGAGTTTGTGTTTGATCCGATCACATGACCTGACTGGCCTATTTATTAACATGCCCAGTTGGTCAGTTTCAATAGGAGTCAGAGAAACGTGAGAGAGAGAAAAGCAGTGACCATACTTCTGAATATGGCCGGTGTCAATTTTCACACTGATATATTAAGCTACTAATGACAACTGAGAATATCAGGGACTCTTTTCAACGGTTGACACTAAGTATCTAAAAATACATCTTTTATATTGCAGTCAACTGTAATACTTTTATGTGAAAAGGGAAATCTTTCAAGTTGTTTTAATCATTTTGGAAACCTTTGTTTATGTTGAATTCAACTGTAATACTTTTGTGTTTAAAAACAAATTTAGGAAATTTACTGTCTGATAATTTAATATGAATATTTCCCTTTTTGGCTGTTTATCAAGTCTACAAACTTTAATGTGTGATTTATTGCCTTGAAATAAGCTACAGAGAATTACAACTGTAAATTGGTAAATAAATTCCTTATCTTGCTAAAATATACACGTGTTTCCTCGTCATTATACCCTACCACACTCTATCTTCATAACTACATGGCTATTGGAAGTGGCATCGCACATGGAATGAGTATGATATACCCCAGTGATTGAAGAAAAAGGTTTGGTTCAAAATTTAATAGCACTTGAAGAAGTCTGGAGCATACAATGGCCTAAATATCATAAACATGGCAATAAAGATGAGGTCAACAATCCGAACAATGTAAATAATATAAAAATTCATAGTCCATTCTGAAGTTGCCTCCAGCCCTCAATCACTGCTAATGTTGTGGTTGGTTTTGGCAATGCAATGTTTAGATGAGTAATGAAAAATTCATAACAAAAACATTTTGCTCTTTTAAACATATTAAACATTTTGCTTTTTTAAACATATCCAGAAGGAAAAACATTTATGTTTTTCCTTCCGGATATTTTTTATTCCGAGTTCACAGCAACATCATGTTGAAACACTAGTTTCCATATGATCACCAAAGTTGAGGAATGTCAAACCTTGTCAGTACCTAGATGGGTGACTGTTTGTAAATGCCAGGTGCTGTAAGCTTGAATGTATAAGTAGTGTAATAGATAATGGCTCAGAATTGTTAATCAGTGAGCCGGGTTCCAATTCCAGTTAGACTTCTTATATACACTTATGCTCAAATACCCTTTGGAAAGGTATGAATCTGAAGCTAAAGGGAGATGGTTGAATGTTTATTGAATTGGCCTTGTGTGAAACATAACTGAATTTCCTACAATTTACAAGTTTTATCCAGAATTGTCAGAAGGTTATGAGCAGGTGGATTTGTGGAAGAATAAAAGTATATCTTTTGCATGTTTAAATAGAATTTTTTTAATAGAAAAGAATAACATGAATTGTAGAAGTTAAAAGTTCATGAGAAATAGTATTCAGAAGTTAAGGGTATCAAGAGTTTGTTGTAGTAACTTGTGTGTATGTATGCATGAGCATTGTCTTTGGATAAGAGTGTCTTTGAAGTTATCACTCAGGGTGAATGGTGAAAAAGGAGGTGAGAGAGATAGAAAGATAGAGATAATAAGAGCAATCACTTGATGTTTGTCAAGGGTACGTGTTAATTATGCTTGTCATCTTATCTCTCTAGCGATGATCAAGCTTGCTCTCATCTTTTATTTCGTTTGTGGAGGTCATTTGGAAATTCACTCCCGGATGTGATTCTGGCCTTTCTATTTTGTTTTTAGATGTTTTCTAGTTTTCTATTGACTGAAAAACATTTTGCATTGAGGTGTGAAATTTTACGAGTTTCATGTGTGCTAAGCAAAGTTTGTAAATTCAGGAAAATTCGTTTATTTCTAACAAAATCAATGAGCTTAATATTTGAATTCTTAAATCTAGAACTTGTTTTGTTCACTACAAAATCCATTTCTTCTCCCTCCAGCTATGGATTAAGTAGTAAGACTTGTATCATTAAATCATTATTATCTCTCAAAAAATAATTTTTACCATCTAAGAATATTTTCTAGTTTTATTTAAATAATTTGCTAACGGTTAAGTTATAGAAAATAAATCAATTCTTATTCTGAAATTAATAGTTTCATTTTCACTCAGTTAATTTTAACTGACCAAAATGACTACAGAAAATAATTACATTTCTTAAATATGGTCTTAATAAAATCTTCCGACTTTAAATCAAGTTACTTAAATCCTGATATTTTATGTTGCAATTTATTGTTTTATTTTTGTTTTAGAAAAACTATTATTTCATTAATTTTTTTTTTTTTTTCGTTTTTCTTAACTGTTCGCCATTCTCTTTTTCTTTCATAATTGAACTTATATTTTAGGAGTATTGCGAAATTTTCTTCTCTGTGTTAATTTTGTATAACTTTAAATTAATTTTATAAAATCTTCGCAAACTCAAGAAGGTTTCACTGGCTGCATTTATAACTAAATTGAAAAAAATATTTATTTATTATAGGAATAACTTCATTTATTTTTATTTTTCAAGGAATTGAGAGTTATCTTCCAGTGGAAAGAAAATTTCACTCTCTACGACGACATTGAATAAAAATCGCATGTTGGTATATTTTTTATGCTAAATGTTAAAAGAAAAATATATTTATAATGTGATGAAATTATTTTTTTAGGATTCTCTTCTTAACATTTTTTTGTAGTCCACGTAAGATTTTATGACATTTTTAGCAGTATTTTTTCTTTTCTTTTTTTCCAAATAAATTTTTATTTTTCCACAAAAAAAGTTACTTTTTAAAAGAAAAAAATAATTATTAAAAAAAAAACAATTCATTTTTTTTTTCATAAGAAATAACTTTTTCTTCTGTTTAAAAACATGCTGACAGAAATTGATTGAAGAAACTCTTTTTTCTTTTTTAAGTTGAGTTTTAAAATATTTACCTTGTTATTTTATCGAAACTATTTTTTTCGGCTTCATTTCATTCAGATTCAACAAGCCAGAAAAAATTTCAAATAAAAATGAAAAGTAAAAAAAAAAAAAGAAATTAAAAATGGATGGAACTTAAAAAATTTTATAATATGAACCAAAATGTGGAACAATTTAACAATCAGGTTTGTTTGTTTTAAGGTAAGTAATCTTACATTTTTAATTGCTAAAACAAATATTTAAAAAAGCAAAACAGCTTCTTTTCAGAACTTTTACCATTTTATTTTTTTTTATGTAATTCTTATTTTTAAACGATGTGCATCCACTTCTACCAAAACAAAATAAATCGAAACAAAAAAAATATTTTGTTAAAACACTTTTAAAAATAAATGAAATGTTAAAAGATTAAAAGAATTCAATTTGAATACATCAACGTTTTTTTAAGCAGTCAAAGGTTTGATTTTTAATTTTACTTTCATATTCAAAATAAAAAATAATAAACATAATGATTAAATAACACAGGTACCTCCACTAATTCGCTTTAAAAACAGCATCTGAAGAAAAAAAAATCCCCGATGTTCAAACTTAATAAAAACAAGATTTTTTTTTCCGTCAAAATGTTTAGACTCTGAAAAATTAGTTTGATTTTTCCTCTTAAAAGATCAAACACATTTTTCATTTTATTTTTTTAATTTTTAAAACCTTTCTAACACGTTCGAAATTTTGGTAACAAAATTTCTTTTTTTTTCCGGCAGTGGGTAACCAAATTGTTACTAGGAGTTTAAGTTTATGGATGTTGTGGTGCAGTGGATATCGGCTTGAAACGAAAAATCGGAGAGCTGAGTTCGAATTCCAATTGAATTCGTTGCATTCACTTACGCGCAAACACCCTTTAGTTATGGGTTAAAAATATCAATACAAATTTAGTTCTATATAGCTTTGGTTGTCAATCAGTCTACCGCATAAAGTAATGACAATCTACTGCAGGAAAATCTTTTGCCCAGTTAGTCATGACTCATGTCTCTTTAAAGACTTGATTAGTCAAGTTGGGCCAAGTATCTGCATGGAACTTGATTGACTGAAATATTGCACAACTTATATTTTTTTGGTGAAAAACACATTAATTTTTGAAATTCTTGCAAAAATCAAAATATTATTGTCGGATTTTAATGAATTTTTTAGGAGTAGGACTTAAATGAATGAAATTATTTTTTAAACCATTATTTTTTAGAAAATCTCGGTAAAAAATTTTTTATATCTGTTACCCCCCCCCTCACACACAAACACCTCCATGTAAATTCATGAAATTTCAAGGTAATAAATTTTGTAATGAAAATGTGTTTTATTAGTTAAATGCAGGATCTTTTAGGGGATGTAAATCATCTATTTTTTTTTAAGCAGTTGGCCATTTTTCTGAAAATCTGGTCCAAATAGTAAAATAAAAAATGCAATAAAACCGTGACATTATTTAATTAGATAAGATTTTAATTGCTTTTAATATCTATATCTATATATATATATTAAGGTCATTATACTTTGAAGAAAAAAGTCTTCTTGAAAAAAAATGAATTTTTACAAAAATTGTTTTCATTTTTTCTTATTTAATTATAATAATTTATAAAATTTTAAAAATATTTTTAAAATTCTTCAAAGCCTTGTTGCGGTTAGGGTTAGGCTATTAAGTGAAGACTATATTTACTGATCAAAAATTGGAAAGCTTAATACAATCTTTGAGCCAAAAGATTTTTAAAATAATTTTTACTTTTTTGTGTATAGGAAGTTTTTCTTTTTTTAAGTATGGTATTTCTGTGTTATATTAAAAGATCATGTGTTTCATGATTTCTTCCCCTAAAAAGTAAAAAAAAAAATTGAACAATTATGTTAATTCTGGTCAACCATACTTAGCTTATCACTACATCTAGCTGTCATCAATCACTTCACACCTCCATGATTAAGAAGTATTTTTATTCTAAATTTCATCCTATAAACAAGTAATACTTGTGTAAATCAGATTAATTTAACTTTAAATTTACTAATTTTCCAAAAATAATCTATCACAGATGTATATTTTATTTTTGCAAGATTTTTAAACCAAGAATTAACTTTTGTTTACAAACTTGTCAAAATGGATGAAATAATGACGAATTTTGAAAACACTAAAAAAGGCTTCAGGAGTCAGGATTAGATACTTCTGATTCTCAACACACCATTTAGTTCCTAACTTGGACTAGATGGGTGGTCAGAGACCTGATTATAAACAGCTGGTCATGACAAACCCTAGTGCCTATAACAATTTATGGAGTACTTTATAAGAAAATATAAATTCCCCAAATATACACTGAGATAAGAGTACCATCTCTATCCAATTTATAGGCATTAGAAGGCAATGACTGAGGGTCAATTGGTTTGAAGAGATCTAGACATAGCCATGGCTGTAAACCTACCAGTTCACTTAAGATTTGGGAACTGCAACAATGGTTTAACAGATACTCAGAATCTTTCTTGAATATGAGTATACTGATTTGTGTAGCCCCGACATGTCAAGGTGATTAGGTTTATCCCTTGACATATCCGAAAGGTAGGTTCTGAGGTGAGTGAGAAGCACAAGCAATGAAAATTAATACATAAATTATGAATAATCAAAACAAAAAAATTTAAATATATTTTTCAGACATTGATTCTGAAAATAATTTTAAAAAATAATGATTTTCCCAAATTTCTGAAGTTCGTGTCTCTAGAGGAAACTCCTCCAACAAAACTTTCCCCTTTCTTGATTGAAAAAGTATTTATCCAGTCAGACTAACTCCAAAACAGTCAAGAAATTAAGAAATGGAAATTTGCTGATTGAGGTGGAAAATAGGAAACATGCCGAAAATATAATAAAGAAGATGACCTTTCATAACATTAAAATAAAAACTTTCCCCTATAAGAAGCTAAACACATATAAGGAAATTATAAGATAAGAAGCAAAGAGTTGTCTCTGGCCACACCTGAGGAAATCAGATCTGCCTTAGGAAGCCAGAGGGTCAGTGATTACCATAGAATCACAATTAAAAGAAAATAAAAAAACCATCACAACAGATACTTATATCCTCACTTTTGTCACGTCTAAAATTCCTAGAAAAATAAAAACAGGGTATAATATTGAACCAATAGAACAATATATTTCTGTTCCACTAAGGTGCTTCAAATGCCAAATTGGATAGTTGCAGGGGTTGCCCAACATGTAGAAAATGTGGCCAAAGAGTGAATCTATACTGAAGAAGAATGTCACTATGAAGTAAGATGTGCTAACTGCCAGGAAAAACCATCCAGCATACTCATGATCATGTGACTTGTAGAAAAGGGAAATTGTCAAGGTGAAATATAAAAAAAAATATCTCATTTATAGAAGCAAGGTAAGTGAAAGTTGAAAGTTACATGAAAGGCCTTTCCTATGCTGTAATAACAGAAAAAATGACCACAACAAATACCAGCCAACCTGACAAATATATAAATAAAAAAGCAGACAGAAATCTATGTTTATTTTTATTGTTAGATTTTTTTGAAAACTCCTACTCCTTAACTAAGTTGAGAGTTAAAAGTTGAAATTTAGCCTTGTATGGTTGAAGGAAATGGTAGGGGGGAGAATAAAAAGTAAAAGGAAGTAAAAAGGGGGAAGGGGTGGTTGACAGGGAAGTAAGCTAAGAAAAGAAAGGAAAGAAAAAGCAAAAAAAAGAAAGAATCTATTTCCATAGAAACTTATCAATTGTGTTAAAAAATAAATCATAGTGGTTTTTGGTTTAAATAAATGGGATAAATATTATCGATAAAATATTTTTAGGAAAATTTGACATACAATTTAAATTTAAATATGAAACTAGATTTAAATAAAAAAAAATTAATTAAACATAAAAAAATAAAAATATAAAAAAATAAAAAATATTTTAATTTAAGGAGTATATTAATTCAACAAGTGTACACACACGCATACACACACACACACACACACACACATATATATATATATATATATACAAAAAACACACACACACACACACTACCATACGTGTACAAAAGCCTATACACATACACTTATATATACACACATACATATTCATGAACATAAATTACTTAAAAAGCTAAAGGATATTCACAATTTATAAGTTAAATTCGATTCTAATTATATTTGAAGACATTAAGAAAGTAATTAAAGGCATTTTAGTACGTAAGGAATGAAAAATTTTATTATATTTATTGTATTTATTGAAAAGGCCCTGGTAAAAGATTCATCATGAAACCCCCCCAAAAATATATAAAGGTGCAGGATAAAATGGGGGTAAAATTAGTCTAAGTATTCTTACTCGTAAAATGGTAGATACTAAGATAGGAAAAAGGATGAAGAAGGAATTGATAAGGAATTTGTTTTATTTTATAAATGGAACTGTAATTTGAATATAAATTGCATTGAGCCCTCGACCTTGATCAGTTTTAATATTAATGGAATTAATATTATTTAGGATCAGGTTTTTGGGATTTACCTACCTGCTTTTCCTTTTGGATTAAAGTTATAAAATTTTCTGGCCTGAACACTGCTCAGTGAAGATTGTGTTCAATATATATATATATATATATATATATATATATATAGTCATCCGCAGACAGATCTGTTTCATTGTATCACTGCTCATCAGTATGGTTAGACATCTGATTGCTTTTTACCCAGGATTGAAACCCGACTGAATTGGCATCAGTTGGCAATTCTACATCTGAGCTATGGGCGCTCGGTAGAAGGAGGCAGACTTTTTAGCGTGTATATTATCATTATACATGCCCAATGTGTGTGTGTATATATATATATATATATATATATACACGCACACACTTCTTTCTTTAAAACTTACATAATTCTTTTTGTCATATATTTTAAAACTTTTGTTCCACATTTTGACTAATTAGAATTTTATTATGAATAAAATCACATGGAGACATGAAAAGGTAATGGAACTTTATTTATTTGTCTCTGCTTGTAATGAATGCAAGCATGTCCTAAATGAAGCAAAGTTATTGTTTGCTGATAGAGTGAAACAACATATAGCATCTCATAAGTTCAGTTCTAGAGATTACTGGCAGCTCTGTAAAAGTGTGCTGAACAACAGTAAACCCTCAATCCCTCCTCTATTCAATCAATTCAAAGTCCTCACATCTTCAGAAGGCAAGGTTTAGTGCTTTACTTGCAATTCTCTACCAATTTCACACTTGACTCATCTGGAGTACTCACACCTAATTTCTCACCTAGAACAGAGGCTCAACTGGCCTCGGGCATTATTTCTAAATTAGACTCCGACAAGGAAATTCATTGTCCTAAAGAAATGTTCCCTTGAGTTGGCTCCAGTCCTCTTCAAACTCTAAAACTATTGCCTTCTTGCTTCCTGGAAGTCCTCATCTGTAGTTTCTGTTTTTAAGAACTCTGGTGAATCCTCTGGTCCCCTCTATCACGTTATTTGTCTCTTATTGCTTTTCGGCAAAGTATTTGAATCAATGCTGAAGTAATTAAGCATCTCACTTCTCACGATCTACTCTTGACAAACAATATGACTTCCACGTCATCAGGTCAGCCATTAATGTGCTAACAGCTATCACTGAATATATACACCAAGTTCTTGATAATAATGGCAAAGCTTGAACTGTTGCTCTAGATATCTTGAAAGCATTTGACAGTGTTTGGTATGCTGGCCTTGTACACATGGTCCAGGGCTATGGTATTTCTGGACAATTGCATGATTTAATCTAATGCTTCCTATTGAATTATGAAACGAAGGTCATTTTGAATGGGAAAGCCTCCAGATCCTTTCATACGAACGCAGGTGTCCCTCAAGGCTCTATCCAAGGTCTTACACTGTTTCTGATCTTTATCAATGATCTTCCGGATGTCATCAGTTCCCAAGTAGGCATCTATGCAGATGACACTACCATTTACTTCTCTCTCAATAGGAAATTTGCCAAGGCTGACAAAGTAAAATTGGCTGCTCCTCTTGAAACAGACATCCAACCAGTGGTTAACTGGAGCAGGAAATGGCTTGTAAATGTTCATACTTCTAAAACAAAACTGCTTTCCTTTAACCACCATAAAGAAACTTTACTGCAAATCTCCTTGAGAACAACACACTGCACCTCCTTGGCCTTAGCCTTACTTTTTCAACTGACTCGAAGTGGAACGAATACATTGGACCTGTAGCTGCATCTTGTGCTAGGAAGGTTGGGTCCCTGTGTTGGGCCAGAAAGTTTTTCTCGTCAAAATCCATCTTGCACATTTATAAATCTACCATTCATTGAATACTGTTGTCATATCTGGTCAGGTCTCCTGCTATTCATTTTGAGGTCATTGACAGAATCCCAAGAAGGATCTCTAATGTAATCGATTCTGACTTGGCATCTCAACTTCAGTCACTTTCTCACCAACATGAGGTGGCTTCTCTCTATCTTTTCTACAAATATATTCACCGCAACTGCTTTGATGAGCTTTTTTCCTGGTGTCCCATCTATGTGAATTTAAGCCTGCTACTAGATTAGTATCTAGGTTCCACCCTTTTACTGTTGAAATAGTTAAATTTTATCACTACTTCTACTCCAACAGTTTCTTTTCTCACGCTTCCTGCCTATGGAACTTCCTTCCGTTTACTTACTTCCCTGATAGCTACAATCTGCAAAAATTTAAACGCAGTGTCAGTTGCCATCTTCTATCTTCTTGAATCCAATTCATCTTTTATCCTTTCTTCAATACCCACTTTACCCAGTCTTTTATCTCCCTGTAACCCCCTGTCTGGTAGTGGCAGTCCTGCCTTGCTTGGGGTGAAATGATTAAAAAAAAGTTTTTTAAATCACTGTTTCATTATACTAACATAGTGAGCATATAACTGGTGTAGATACTAAAAGTTCTCAGCTTGATCAAGTTGCTCTTCTGAAATATTTTGGTTGTTGGGTAAAGAATTTTTCAGAAGATGAGGAAAAATGCTTGCCTTCACTCATCTCAATTCTCCTTTTGGTGTGACATGCATTTTGGAAATGCATAAATTCATCTCTGGGTTAAATAACAGGGTAGACTGAGCTTTCTAGCTTTGGTTAGCAACCAATCTAGCAGAAGAACAAGTCTTTAAAATTTAATAAATTACAATGTTTCATTTATATACTTATGCTCCAATATAACTTAAAAATTATTTTACTAAAATAAATGACTCACACTATACTTAATTGTTTTTCTTAACTACAATATACCTAAGTATACCATAATTATTTAATCCTAATTCTAACCTAAACATTTCAGCCCTTTACTCATGAAGTAGTACAAAATCTAATTTAAAAAGAAAACAAAAAAAATCCTAAAATCCAACCTGCTGTTAAAAATTGTCTACCCATTTATATAATGTATGGTCCAGCTATGTATCTTATCCAGTCAAAATTAAAAAGGGACATTTCTACACACCAGGCCATCTTGCTTCTTTTCGTCTCCCAGATCTTCAACTCCATAGTTACCTAATTCCCATTTTTGATTGAACAATATTGACACACCTAAAGCATATTCTCCAACTACCACTCCCTAATTTTCTAAATAAACATGAATTCATCTGATATTTTTAAAATAAATCATTTTCATCATTTATTTGGACATATTACCTGAAGAAGAACAGTATTGTTCTGAAACATGAAAATTTTTGTGTAATGATATAATGCTTTTATAAATCATTGTAATAACAAAATTACAATACATACATACATACATACATATATATATATATATATATATATATATATATATATAATCTCTTTATTTTTATGGGTTTAAGCTAATAGTAATGATGAGCATATACTGGAAATTTCATTGTTAGATTATCTTTGATACTCAAAGCCGAAAGAGAGAAAAAAGAAGAAAAGGGAGATTGTATATGAAAACCAGAAAATGATGAAAAAGAGAAATAACCACAATATACACCCATACAAACGCTCATACACACACGCATACACATACACACTCACACAGAGAAAAAACTCAACACAAGTTAAAAAATAACTTTTGTGCTAGTTTTTGAACTAGCACATAAGTTATTTTTTAACTTGTTATAAAAATAACGAAAATGAGAAAATTGGCAGTCAATTGCTGAAACCTGACAAGTGGATCTAACAATTGTAAAAAGGTTCATCTCCATAACTCTGGAGTTGAAGTGTTAAATATAACATCAATCAGTTAAGTGGCGAATGTTATTATATTAATCTAGGTACTGCCACTAATTCATGGTAAAAACAGCATAGCATGAAGAAAAAAGATATACTTAAAAACACCTTAACTACACATAAAAAAATGAGATAAAATAAAATTTTAAAATCTTTTGGCTCGAATATTTGTATTATGCTTTTCAATTTTCAATTAGTAAATGTAATCTTCACAATAACCAAACTGCAACAAAGCTTTGAAGAATTTTAAAAAACTTTTAAACTTTATAAATTATTAGAATTAAAAAAAAAAAAAATGAAAGTAGTTCTGGTAAAAATTCATTATTCATTGAAAATTTTATTTTTCTTCAGACTATGATGTCCTTAATGTGTATATATATATATATATATATATATATATATATATATATATATATATATATATATAAAATAAAACAAAAATTTCAATATTTAAATCCGTTGAATAGCCCTCGACCACGAATGACCTTCATTCTAAACGAGGTTTTAATCAAGCCTGTATAACACAGTTTTCGATTTATCGCAATAATCATATCTGCTCTGAAATGTATCGTAATGTCAACAAATGTACAAATGTTATGGAAATTAATGAAGATTAACGAAACTTGGTTATAAACAACCGACAATTTGAAATGCTTTGTTTGAACATTATATATATATATATATATATATATATATATATATATATATATATTGAACAGGTGAAGAGGCTCATCCCTTGTTTTCTGTTTAGGATGTGGTTCTCGGCTTTCTCTTTTCCAATCATTCTACTCTTAAATAGCCCCATGCGCATCAGTGGTGTCACTGCCTTGCTTGGGGTGACATGATTAAAAAAAAAATATATATATATATATATATATATATATATGTGTGTGTGTGTGTGTGTCTGAAATGTGTAGGTATATATATATATATATATATATATATGCAATTTGTTATATATATTATATTATTTATATATTATACATGCACAGTACTTATTTGAAAGTGCTCAATATCACTGAGTTTGTGACCCTGGGTTTCACGCTTTTGTCTGACAATTGCAAAAGCAGGAAACCCAGGGTCACAAACTCATACCTATCTAATTGAATATATATATATATATATATATATATATATTCTTCATTTGTAAATGTGTTATTACGCAACCTAGGTTTTTACCATGCGGTGTCTTCAGGCAATTTGCAATCCTCTGAAGACTCCACATGGTAGAAACCTAGGTCATGTAATAACTCATTTACAAATGAAAAATATTCAAACGTTCCACAATATAATTGTATTGAACACTTTTTAATACAAATGTGCACTGGTCTAATTTTATTATGACCAAAAACTAAGTAATTAAACAATATATATATATATATATATATATATATATATATATATATATATATATAGCATTGATGAGGATATTAATTTGGGTAATTTATGAGTAAAAAACAGACACACATCTCAAAACTTTCAGACTATTAAATATATTTTTATTATTAATTTAAAATTGCAAAGTGACAATTTTATTTAATAACAAGGTTTCAAAAAGATTCATTAAAGTTACAAATAATGTTTCATTTTCTTGTACATAATTACAAATGGTTTTCATTTATATTGTTTGTTTTCTGATGTCTAAGACACAGAATTCTTATTTTTTTATCAAAACATTACAATACACCCACATGAGAAGCACAAAGGCTTAAACTCTTAACGTCAAAGATGAGTTGAAATGAACAATAGATATTTTTTTATCTGCCACAAGACAAAAATAAGGGAAAATATTCTGTGTTGCCCTCATCTTCCAAAAACTGCCAACCTTGAAAATCAACATTTGAAATCTGAAGGTTTACCTCATTACCCAATGGCAGGAAATATTCAACTATCTCAGCCAGAAGGCTCAGTGGAACAATTTCTTGATATCAGATCACTAAGATCATATTTTTTACATTATTAATTTTTGTAAATTACATTTAAGCCAGCAAATCTCAGATTTTTTTACGATCAGGAATGGCATATAGTGTTACTAATAAAAAAAAAAAATCACTTATTTAAAAAAAAAAAGGAAAATTAAATAAAAGATCACTATTAGTTTTTATTATCTATATGAAAAACTAGTTTTAAAACTATTTACACTATTTGAACTGTTCTCGTCATCTTTGTTGCCATATTAAGTGAATAAGACAACAAAGATGAGGACAACAGTCCGAACAATGTAAACAATCATAGTACCTCATCTCAGAAATATAGACAAATAGTTTTAAACAGTATTCATTGACTAGTTTAAGCAAAAGAGTGTGCCAAGTACTTTTACACTCTTTAAATAATATAGAAATTTATTACAAATGATTTACTATAAAAATTAATAGCAAATTATATCAATATAATAATGGAAGTTGAATTTTGTCTGTCGTCTTCAGCCTCTATGTAGCATAGGTATAGAATTAAGCTTACTCTGAAAGGCGCCAAATTCAAGAATGCAAGAAGTTAAAAATAATAAATATCTGGTTGATTTGAAACTGAATGATAACATTATGAGTCAAAATAGTGCATTGCACCCAGAGATACTGAAATGGGGTGTTGAGGAACCCCTTGAAATGCAAATGAGTTAATGCAAAAAAGAAAAAATATCTGAGTAATTTGCTATTAAATATTGATATGTGAGGCTTGTATATGGAATTGTAATGAAGGTGGAGCAAGGAAGATAACTGTTAATTGCTAATTAGAGTAATATCCCTTATATGTTAATTTACAATTTTTGAAGATGCTTAAAAACTCTGGATGAAAAAGATAGCTTCTCTTTTGCACATAAGATACATAAACTAGTGCAGTGGTTCCCAACCTTTTGGTACTCGCGACCCCTTACCTAAAAGTCTGAAACCCATGCGACCCCCTACTTAGGGCTTACTATCAGCAGCTTAATTTTATTTTTATTTTCTGTAAAGGACAGGGAAAGAAACATGTAAAAAAATATTTTAAAATTCTGTAATTATTTATTACTAAATTAAAGCACATTGGTCCAAACTGAATTCACAAAAAGAACATATATTTCTTAAAATAATATTATCATAGGTTTAAAAAGCTATCCAACCCATCTAGTGAGATGCCTGATGTGTCATTTCGGCAGCAAGCATTTAAGTTTGTGGCCGAGTGTTTGTTAGAGCCAGTCTCGTGTCATCTCCAACATCCAATCTGTTCCTATTCTTTGTTTTTATTTTGAAGTGGGTAATTAAGAGTAAAGAAAAGAAAGATGGGAGCCGGGGAGGGAAGAAAGTTGCAATTCTGAGAATGAGACCAGGCGTGGAACGGAGAAGTATAGTATACAGTGTAAATGTAAAAAAAATGTAAGAACTTGAAAAATTTAATTGATGAAATAAATTAATGTTATCCCAAGCTACTTCTAACAAGGCTACATGCTCCCCTGCCAAGGCTTCGCGACCCACTGGTTGGGAACCTCTGATCTAGTGCAATATGCAAGGGAGCAAATTCAATGATAATCTTTATTCCATGTATAATTTTCTCTTGAAGTTGATTCATATAAATGTTTGTGTGTACATTGGCTGCTCACTTGCTGCATGACAATAGTCACCAGTTCATGGCAAATGAAGTCGTTCTCTACCAAACCTTCAAAAGCCAAATGACACTTGTGTAACTGTTTATAGTCATTAATAGCTTCACTATGTAAATTATCCAAATCAAGCAGCCTTGATCCAATGACAAGAACATTAAAATAGAGACTACCTGTGTCACATGCAATTCAAATTGTCTGATGGTAAAATGCAAGCAAGGATTTTAACCCCTGAATCAGATTTATAATCATATATAATTACTTACAATACCGAGTGTTTTCTAAGTGGTACCTCTATATAAGTACTGACCAGACTCAGTACCTTCTGCAATTCAAACAATTATTTTCATTCAGTTATTAGTAATTATAATTATATAATTATAACTATTATATTTATTTAACTATAATAATTATTAAAACATAAATATCTTCAGTTAGATCTACTTTCCTGGTTCATTTAAAACAGTTCCATTTTTTTAAAATTCAGCCTTCCATATTGTTTTCACACTGTTAGCCTCATCTTTGTTATTTTTAACCTAACATTTTGGCCAAACCATTCTTCATCTTATTTAGTATTTATTCTGATTTTATGGAATAAAGTGTTTTCATGATTTCTTATAGTTTTCAAACTAACACCTTAATTTTTATTGTCATTAGAACAACATTTTGGTTGATACCCTCAGGTGCATGCCATGTCTGATCTTCACAATTCCTATTGCACTTTTTTTTCCTTTTCATTGACTCAACAACATACCATACAACTACTTGGATAGATGATAAAAGTGGGAGAAAAATAAAGAATAACATACCAATTCAACCAACAAAGCTCAGCCTCTTTACAGACTATTCCAAAGAATTAATGGTTGATCCCAAGCGCATACGTTGTTTATTCTTCTCAGTACACATTGAGGGGAGCTCATTTATAAAATAACTTTTCATTTTTGGATTGAATATTTGGGTACCTTGTTACATTTTAGAGCAAGAACAAGTCTCTTCTGAACTTCTTACATCCGGCAGCATTAATTTTGTGAGATTGGCATCAAATACTAATTACAATTTTAGTGATTGCTCATCTGAATGTAATTTCTTTTTTAATCATTGTCTTTAAGAAAATAATAATTTTCTCCACTTGTTAGCAAGGATGTTAGGTATATATAAATATTTATTGCGTATATCCATGTTTTTATCTGGCTTGTTTTTATCTCACTTAAGGAATCTTTTGGATGGCTGGTTTCTGTATTTAAAGATTTTTTTTATTTATTAGGCTGTATGTATTTTATGTATGTATTTATTAGGCTGTATGTATTTTATGTATTTATTTTATGTATGTATTTATTAGGCTGTATGTATTTTATGTATTTATTTTATGTATGTATTTATTAGGCTGTATGTATTTTATGTATTTATTTTATGTATGTATTTATTAGGCTGTATGTATTTATAACAAAAGAATTAAGTGAAAGAAACAAAAATTAACATTTTCCTGATTCTTAACATCACATACGTATAACTTATGGAAAAAATACTCCAAAATGAGGTTACGGTATTAATTTGAAAAGAAAAATGAAATATTAATTTCTGACCAGTTTTTTGATTTATTATTTTTGTTGATTTTTATTGCAGACCCCCGCCCCATCTCTCTCACACACATTTTGTATTTAGGCAGCAATCCATCTTTTATACAAGTTTTATTAAAAACATCTGACAAAATATTGCAATTAAACTTTATGCAATTTTTTTTGCATTCATTGTTTTCTTTTTCTGGACATAAAGTGTGTAAAAAATTGTCCAAATATTCTAGATATTAGTGTGCTTTCAGCTATTATCAAGGAATTTTTCAATAGCATTTTCTTAAATAACATTGGTGTTCTTTAATTTGTAAAAATATTTGTAATTTTACAAATTACAGAAGACCAATGTTATTTATGAATTCACATGCCCCTGAAGGAATTGCATTCCTAATCGAAACAAATTCATGAATAATTATATTAGACATGTAGTACTATGCCCATCAAGAAGATTTACATTAATCTCTCAGACTATAGCACAATTAGAATCCGTTCAAACACACACGGAAACGTACCAAACTCTGTCCACGACTCACTTGTAGAAAATGCAAATCTAATGGCTTCGTCCATTTGTAAGAAATGGCTAAAAATAATGAAAGGATTAATCATAAAAGACGGAAAACCAACAATCAGTAATATCAACTATGAACACAACTTTTCTCGCACTTCCCGCCAGTGGAACTCTCTTCCATATTCTTGCTTTGACGGCTACAACCTCCAGGAATTTAAATGCAATGTCAATACCTATCTCTTAACCACTTGGCTCCAGTTCTTTCTACATAACCCCATATATATTGTTCTTTCTCTCTACCTTTCACACCTGTATTCCCATCCTTCTCTTGCTCCCTTCTCTGACACCCCCTGTAACTGATTCATCTTTCTTTTTACTCTTCTCCCATCTAATCTTTTTTTTTCTTATGTAGCGCCCTGTGCATCAGTGGTGTTATCGCCTTGCTTGGGGTGAAACGATTTAAAAAAAAAAAAAAAAAGCCATGACATGCAGACCCAACTTGGAAGTCAAAAAACATTCCCATCACTATAGATATATATTTATGAAAATTTACATATTTAAAAAAATAAACATGCATGATAATGGCTAATAGACTAACCGAAATAGTGTATTTGGGCAACAATCTCTCTTTTATACAGGTTTCATTAAAAATGACAGACAAGGTATTATCATTCAGTCAGTTAAGTGCCATACATGATACACGCTTTTGGCGATTATGTCTCGAAAGAGACATGACTGACTGAGCAGAAGATTATTCCACAGTAGGTTGCCATTGCTTTTTGCGGTAAAGGGGTTGCCAGCCAAGGCTATAGAACCCAATCTGTCCTGTTATTTAACTCATTGCTGTAGGGAGAAGAGATAGATTATATTACATTATTATATGACATATCATTAGTGGGGGATCAGTTTATTAATTTATAACAATAGAAAACCGATCCCCCATTTTATGCCCAGTAGAAGTTTTAATTATGTTTCCAACTATTATATTCAGTCAGTCAGTTAAGTGCCATATGTAACATACGCTTTGGGCAATCATGTCTCTAAAGAGACGTGACTGACTGGGCAGAAGATTATCCCATAGTAGGTTATCGTTGCTTTCTGCAGTAGACTGGTTACCAGCCAAAGCTATAGAACCCAATCTCTCCTGTTATTTAATTTATAACTAGAGGGAAGAGATGGATTAATATCTTTCCCAAGGGTATTTGTGTGTAAGAGAATGCAAGGAATTCAACTGGAATTCAAACTCAGCTCACCAATTTGTCATTCCAAGTCAATATCCACTGCACCACAATGTACATCCATATTATCATTAAGTTTTTTTATATAATTTTTCATGTGTTCGTATAATTTTTTTCTTTTCAGAACTCAAATTATATAAGAAATGTCCAAAGCTTTTGTACTTTTGAACGCTTTCAGCTATACTTTTAGCCATTATCAAGAATTAATTTTTGTTTTACTTATAAATAAACATGTGGAAAGTTTATACATGTAGAGTCTTGTGTATGTTAAGTTCCAACAAATAATCACAAAAAACTCTGCAACCTATACGATGGCAATATCTTACTTCCCAATAATACTGACAAATATATAAACCTCTCCAGTCATACTTTAACAGATGATCGCATGGAATTCCTAAACCTAAGACAAAATTGTCATCTTCAACCGAAATTTAACCTTCTCACAAAAAAAACCCCCCAGAAACTGAAATTCTACACCAGTCATTATGCCAATTGGAAAATGACAAATTAATAAAATTCCACACAAATCTCAAACATCTCCGCAGGGCTGAAGGTCTAAAAGATCGTTCTTCATGCAATATCCACGATCACATCCCAACAAATATAGCAAATGCCGATAAAGAACTAAAAAAAACAACCATAATATCATCATCTAAAGAGCAGATAAATCAAACACTTACGTAATTTTGAATAAATTAGATTACCACACAAAATTGCAACACTTCATTGATGAACGATCCAAATTCAAAAAATTAAATAGAAACCTCACTAAAACTCATAGACTAACATCCAACAATGCTGTTGTGTGATTCATGAAAATCAGCAAACTTTATTGGTGCTTATCAACCTGGATACAGTAATGTGAAAATACATAAACCTGGATACTCCTTACAGCCTATAATTTCTCAAATTCAAACACCTGTATATCAATTATCAGAATCTCTTAATGATATTATCACCTTTTACCTTTCTACCAATTATAGTATTAAGTCAACGCACAAATTTCTTCAAATTCTTAGATCTACTGCACCAAACAATGATACCCTTACATCGCTTGATGTCGAAACTCTATTAATATACCATTGCTGAAATTATAGACATAATAATTAATTCTGTATATAAACATAATTCAATCCCATCCTCATCTATCAATTCCAAAATTCTTAAAAGAAACTCTTACTAGCCTGTACTATTATGTACCTTTTTATGATTTTCACGGCAATATTTACACCCAAACTAGTGGTGTAAGTATGGGAAACCCTCTTGGACCGTGCTTCTCAAATTTTTATATGTCCCATTTTGAGTTTTTAAAAAAGCTACTAAACCAAAAATATATGTACAATACGTTGATGATATTTTCCATTTAGATAACAAGAAAAATGAAATCGATCATCTTAAAACTACTTCTGAAAAAAATTCTGTTCTCAACTTCACATATGAACTTCCAATTCTGTAACAAACTCCCATTTCTGGATGTTCTTGTAGATTCTTGTAATAATACTTTCACAACTTCAGTATAAAAAAAACCCCATGAGCAAAAATTCTTGCCACTTTAATTTTATTAGTCAATGCTCTCTTTGATACAAAATTGGCGTTATTAAAAATTTCCTCATGAGAGCATACAAGAATTCATCTTCCCAACCACTTTTCTTCAAAGAAATACACAATTTAAAACAAACGCTTGTCAACAACGATTTTCCAAATTATTTACTTGATAATCATATCAAACTTTTTCTTCATAACATAACCAATGGCAACCACAAACACGCAAACAAAAACAACAACATTAATATTTTTTTACAAAATCAAATGCACAGTAACTACAGACAGGACAAATCTTCACTTCTCAATATCATTTGAGATTATGTAACACCAACCAATTCAAACAAGAAAAACCTCATTATCAATAAATTAATAATTCACCTGAGTGAAACTGCAGAGAACCAGTATCGTTTTTAAATTTACATGTCCTTTGAAGAACTGTGTTCTTCAACTATTCAAATCCATAAACAATTACGTTGGCTATACCACCACAAAACTAATGAGAAGATTGACCTTACACCTTTCTCACAACAGCTTCATCTGATCTCATTTAAACACATATTGAGATCTTCCAGGACCTATCCATGATATCCTCGTAGATAATACATACATAATTGCATCATCCAAATGCAAAAGAAGATTAAAAATAATGGAGGCATTACTAATAAAAAAAGAGAAATCCTACACTTGATAACATCAATTATGAACATGGTAACAATGTGCTTACTGTGTTCGGAACTTAACATACACAAGACTCTATAAGCATAAACTTTCTACATGTTTATTTATAAGTAAAACAAAATTAATTCTTGATAATGGCTAAAAGTATAGCCGAAAGTACTCAAAAGTACAAAAGCTTTGGACAATTCTTATATAATTTGAGTTCCGAAAAGAAAAAATTATACAAACACCTGAAAACATTATATAAAAAACTTAATGATAATACCTTGTCTGTCATTTTTAATGAAACCTATATATATATAGCATTTTGAACATTTTTTATACACTTGTCTAGAAAAGAAAACACTTGTATGAATGCAAGAAAATTGAATAAATAGCTTAATCACAGTATCTTGTCAGCCATTTTTAATCAAATGTGTGTGTGTCTATATATATATATATATATATAGGAAAGAATATTAAAAAGTTTTGAATTTAAAAATGTACTTTTTTCGGACAGTATTTGTTTATTTTTATTATTGTATTTTATATTTCAGACCACCCTCGGTCCTTCATCAGAAACAAGTGATTTTTAAATTTGAATTATATATATATAGTGTGCATTTTTTCATTAATGCATGTTTCAGTAAATCATATAGACAAGTGTTGTCTATTTATTTTATGTAAATATTTTTCATGTTCTCTGAAAAGCTTAATAGCATTATCATTAAATGAAGAAAGAAAATTACAATATTGATACATAAGTTTTTAATAATTCAATTTAAGCTTTCGGCTTACATAAGCCATTTTTAAAGATGTTAAATTACATTATATATTATAACCACGGAGAAACAATAATGACAAACTGTTTTTGCTTATATGGAAGATTTACAAGCAACAAACTCATGTATATAAGATGCTGGAAAAGGTAAATTGAAATAGCCAAAGAAAAACTGAATACACTTAATAACAAAAAACAGGACATACGTCATGAGCTGTGATGCGAGATTCATTTCCAGCATCTTATATGCACAAGTTTGTTGCTTGGAAATCTTCCATGTAAACAAAAACAGTTTGTCATTTTTGTTTGTCCGTGGTTATAATATATAATGTAATTTAACATCTTGGAAAATGGCTTATGTAAGCCGAAAGCTTAGATTGGATTATTAAAAAATTATGTATCAATATTGTAATTTTCTTTCTTCATTTAATGATAATGCTATTAAGCTTATCAGAGAATATAAAAAAATTTCAGTATGGTACCTTTTGTAAAGTCACATATAATAGAAATAATGCCTTCAAAGAATACTGTCGGACCATTTTCTTTTCTGCTCTCAAATTCTTATAAATTTATAGAATACTTATATAATCTTTCAGTATGGGACCTTTTGTAAAGTCACATATATTAAAAATAATGCCTTTAAAGAATACTGTCGGACCATTTTTTCTGCTCTCGAATGCTTATGAATTCATAGAATGCTTATAGAAACTTTCAGTATGGTACCTTTTGTAAAGTCACATATGCTAGAAATAAGGACTTCAAAAAATACTGTTTGACCGTTTTCTTTTCTGCTCTCGAATGCTTATTATGTACCCATATATTATTTTTACAATGTCATGTGATCCCAGCAGCACAATTCTTCTAATTACATAAAACCAAGGTCAACTGGCAATCAGTGTTCAAACTTAAATGTTGGCAGCGACACTTTATTTATATATGATAGTACCTGAACAGTCTTCAAAATGATGAAATCAAGAACTAGTTTCACATACTCCAGTACTACAAGTTTTGTGGAGAGATGATTACCACTGTCACTCCCCTTACTAGAGATACTGTAAACACTCCATACTGGTACCCCTGGTGATTTTGATCTTGGGAGAGGGGTGAATCCAGTGGAAGCAAATTCTTGTCATCATAATTGTCTCTTTTTCAATTTGCATGATACACCACAAGTTAAATGTATTCATTTGCATAAATGTATTCATTTGCATAAATGTAGTCATTTGCATAAATGTAGTCATTTGCATAAATGTAGTCATTATTGATTCATTTTAGAATGCATTACAATCAAGAACAGAATCCACTGAAATTCTTGACCCATTTATTCATGATATTTTACTATATAATGAGAAACCTTTGTTCAACAATACAAAAAAATAGAATTAGCATTTCAGCTAGTGTTTATATTCTTAAAATTCTAAAATACATTTGAAAAAAATCAAGAGAATTATAAACTCCTGGTCAAAATCTTAAGACCAGATACAAAAGTGTTAAAAAATATAAAATTTTGTTAATTTAATCGAAATATATTTGCAAAAGATTTACAATTGAAATTAAAATTTTCACTTGCTTGTTGATAAACTACATTTTCTAATTAAATGTAAATGTTTCGCAAATATATTTTGATTAAAGTAACTATTTTATATCCTTTTTAACCCTTTCGTATCTGGTCTTAAGATTTTGAGGAGTGTATCTTAGCTAAAACACTGTGTTGAAACTAACAAAGATGAGGATACTGGTTTGAAAAATCAGTGGATTAAGGAAATATGCTTCATCTCAGACATTCAATAAACATTAAGAAGGCCAAAGAACATATCCTTCAAAAAGTTGTGATAAAAATAAGAGAAATGCTGATTCGGAAATATTTTTGAACAATCGTTATTTTATGTTCTGTTTGCTTCATCAAAAAGGGTTGGATTTTTTTTTTAATGATGTAAAAATGTCATGACAGGTTTTCACTGAGAGTTCATAGATTGAAAAAAATATTCCACCTTGAAGAACTTCAATATACATTTCTTAAACTTGTATATTCTTAACTTATAATAAATAAATGAGTGTGTATATATATATATATATATATATATATATATATATATATATAATTCTCCAAAAAGAAATTTTCTCAAGCTGAAAGAAAGCAAACACAATTTTTGAGTGAACTCAGTGAAATATTAAGAAACTAACTCATTTAGATTAGTCTTTCTTGTCTCTCATACCAATTCACTGATGTCAGGAACTCAGTTCTCACTGCATGCCCCATTACCGTGGCCTTGTGCCAGATTAAACTGGGCTGAGCAAATAACTTTGACATTTTTCTATGGAGCAGTTGTTAGAAAGTTTCTCACAAATCACCACCATTAAAGTGAATTTAATCCTCTTTGGGTGTCCCACACTTGTAGCCTTGTGCCAGATTAAGTTTGATAATCATCAAAAATTGTGCTCCTGATTCAGATTCGGTTACTATAACATAAAGGTTAGTAAGCTTATCTTGAAATTCTATTCTCTAGTGAGTTCAATCCTTACATGGAGCTTTTCATGTAGCCTTGTGCCAGGCAGTAAATTTTAGGGTACTTACCATAGAGTGATATCTTGCAGACCTTTTATCTAATATAGTAAGTTCATTCTACAATAGGTGCTCCACTGATATAGCCTTGTACCAGACAAGGCAAAGTAAATATCTACTTTGTGATTTCATATTTTAACAAATACTGATTATAAATTTCACAAGAAAGCATATTTTATTTTTGCAGTGAGAGGCAGCATCCACAAGTGACATTTTGGTTGGTCATTATTTTCACGGGGGGGGGGGGGGGGGAGAAAACAATTTTTTTTTCCTGTTAGAGATAGAGCATGAATTCTTTTGAGGTTAACACAAAAGTGGCATAGCTAAAAAGAAACAAAGAAAAGCAGCAGCTTTTCCCTTAGGTCAAGTCTGTTTTAGTTAGACTTGGAACTTTTCATTTAATGATATGAATCTGCAGTGTCTTTTACTTTACCTTACTTATCTCTGTAATAAATTGCTAATTAATAACTAAATAATTTGAGTTATGTCCTCATTTTTCATTGTTTGGCATTAGCTACTCAAAACTTTAAAAATTCTCTCAGCAAAAAGATAGTTTCTTTCGGAGAAATGCAAATGGCTACTATAGAAACAGGAGGGTTGTTCATTTTAAAAAAAATGCTATCTGTATCCTGATTGCGTTAGTTTTTTCTGTATTGAGTCATTGAAGGTTATAATATTTCTTTATATATAATGTTCATAGAGGTGAGTTTCCAAGTTAAAATACATGCATCTGGTATATTATCTGGCTTTTGACTGGCTCATCACGTTCCTAATTTTATTAGAAATTTTGATGTCTTAGGAATAAGATTTTTTATCAGATTTTCTTTTATTGTGAGAACTTATTTCACAAGTTATTCAACTTATCATCTTTACTACTGTTTGTTGTCATGTTTCAGCTGTTCTTTGGCCTTTTTCAGACATCTTTTAATTCTGATAATCATTGAGCAGTGCCCACTCAGTCAGTTAAGTGCCATACGTGATTCACACGTGGGTGATCATGTCTCGAAAGAGACATGACTGACTGGGCAGAAGATTATCCCGCAGTAGGTTGCCATTGCTTTCTGCGGTAGACTGGTTGTCGACCAAGGCTATAGAACCCAATCTGTCCTGCTATTTAACCCATAACTGGAAGGAAGAGACGGATCAATACCTTTCCCAAAGGTATTTGCATGTAAGTGAATGGGATGAATTCAACTGGAATTCAAACTCGGCTCCCTGATTTCTCATTCCGAGCCAATATCCAATGCACCACAATGCACATTTCCCATTTCAATAGGAACATACTATGTCTAAAATTATTTTTATAACTCAAATCCAAGCAGTGAACAGTAAAGTCTTTACACTCTGCTATGTGAGTTACTGTTTTAAGTAAAAGTATTAGAATACACTTAATGTCAATCATGTACAACCTATACTGAGCTATTGTTTTTTTTAGAATAGAATTTTGACCAGTGGGTTCTCCAACCTTTCTCAGGGACATATTAACATTTGGTAGTTTTCAGTAGATATTTTTCTCTTCCACTTCTTTGGATCAGAGATGAGAAAAAAATTAGAGTAAAAAAATTCTAAAGGATGTAACCTACAAAGGAAGAAAGACGATGGACTAGCCAAAATCTAGCAATCAAAACAATAAAGCTGCAAGGTTATTGATTGAATAATCAAAATTAAGTTGTGAGTTAGAAAAAATATAAATTTTACATTTAAAGAAAATATCAAAGAAATATCATCTTGGCTTCTAAAACAACTTTTTTTTCTTTAGAAGTGGATATAATTTTTTTTTTTTTTTCAAATATTAAAATTTTATAAACTTTAGGTCCAGCAATGTTAGTTACAATTTTATTTCCGATATAGTTCATAGTAATCATCTGATATTTCATATTACAAACTAGTTGAGCAGAGGTGAAATATATTTTATGCAATTATCTAAATAAATTAAAAATGTATCAAATTATTTAAACAAGTGAAAAAATAATAAGTTTGCTGAATTAATTTTTTTTATTATTAATATAAACATTATAAAATTATTAAACTGTTTCTCTCATGGTCATCTCTATGTAGCTATATCCAGAGGAAGAAATTCAAGTTGACTTAGCCATAATGACAAAAAGAACTTTAGAAAATAGATATTGAAAATGTTATTTATAAAGACATTTTAAGGAGTTAAAGAGAACTTCTAGCGCATCTTATTTTTTTATGACAGTTATTCGGCTAGTTCATGAAATAAAGACCATGCTTCCTCTCAGAATTTTAGACAACATGAGGAAATCTGCAAAATGTACTGGCTGAAATGTATTGATCAAAACAAGAAAGGTGACAATACTAGTTCAAATAATATTAACAATACTTCATCTTGGAACAGCAGACAAAACAGAAGGGGACGAATAGCATATTGGTCAAAATATAGTAATCAAAACAACAAAGATGAGATTACTAGTTTTAATAATTCATGAAATAATGATTATACTGTAACTCAGAAGTTCTGTCCATCCTTAAAAAGCCAATGAAGCCACCAGCCGAAACTTAATGATCAAAACAACAAGTACAAAGATACTAATCTGAATAGTTCATGGAATAAGGACAATGTTTTATCTCGGAAATTGAAGTAACAACTGAATTATAAATATTTATTAAAAAAAAGGCAGATAAATTTTTTTTTTTTTAAATCATCAGAAATTAAATCTTGGTTGTCAATAATGCAATTTTTTTTAAATAAGATTTTAATTCAAAAGTTCAGCCTAACAAAAACAGACTTGAAAAATGGTTATGCTTTTTCAATTTTCTTTTTGTTTTGGTCAGCACAGGGCCTTTCAGATCCCAATTCTTTATTGCTGTATGAATTGCAGGAGATGAATTTCTTTCTGGCAAGGTCAAAAAATACTTCAGCAGAAAGTGGCACCATATCATTCTCTCTGCAATGCCAAACCAACATTTTGAAGGAAAATATAACTGGAAAATTCTGTGCCACATTCTTGGAAAAGTCAGCATATGCAAGACCAAAAATCAATGCCAAACATTGAGTTGATATTTGAAGAATTCTTTTACCCTCTACAATGAAATTTTCTTCATAAACTGGATGAACTGTGAGATGATCACAGAACTATATATAGTATTTACTGGACTATGAGATGCTATATATATATATATATATATATAAACAAATCCAAATATTACACTGGTGTCCAATGAGAGGGTATAATGAGTAGAAGGGCAAGGGCTAAGTGCTTGACCTGTACAGCTAAAGGGTTGGGATGAGTTGCAGTGAGGGTTAGGTCAATAAAAACATTCTTTATAAATCATACGTCTTTTAGGCAAGCAGATACAGTATACATAAAATCAATAAATCTGTACCACTGAGGTCAAAGTTTATCAGTTTTAGGCTGTGAACTTCTGTCAACCTTTTCTATTCTCTGTTTGTATTTATTTTGCCCCAATATGGTCTAAGGAATTAGCTTTAGATGAATGTGATGGCATTCCTTGGATGTTGGCCCACGAATTGTACTTTCCATGCTTGACGCTTCCGGGGAAAGCATTTGGCATGTTGGGCCAGCTGGGGCCGGACATGTGTGGCATTGGGAAGCCTCTCGCCCAAAGATAATTATTTTCCCAGGTCTGTGGCATCTCATGAAGATAGGTTGGTGTCATCCAGGAAGTGGAAACACTTGGGGTTTGCAGTCGAACTGCACTTGGATGGTGAGGGTGATGTAAGTGTGCATCATTGTCAGGCACCCCGGGGGTTAATGAACCCATGCCTGTCGAACTGTGAGAATGGGAAGGGGGACTTTCCATGTCAATATTCATCTTCAGATTAGGTTTCTGAGGAGACATTTGTGGCTGAGAAGATAGAGGTGGGGGCTTTTGGTTTCCTTGATTATTGTTGCCAAGGCGATTATTATTATTATTATTATTATTATTATTAGTATTACTACTACTATTATTATTGTTGTATTTTTGTGGGGGTTGGTGGTTGTGGTGGTGGTGGTGGTTGTTATATGGTGATGAACAGGATTGTGGACTTAGCTTCTCTGGGTTAGAATCTTTGCCTACGGCTGATGATCCTGACATTGTCATGGGTAATGAAGGTAATGGTGTTGCTGCTGATGCAGATGATGGTGTTGGTGATGCTAGGGACAGTGACGTAGAGGGATTTTTGGCAAAGAGCTCGCAGCCGGTACGAGTCCGTTTGTGGTTATTCAGATTCGCCCTCTGCGAGAAGCTCTTGCCGCACACATCACACTGGAAGGGTTTCTCTCCAGTGTGCACCCTCATGTGTGTCTTCAAGTTTCCACGCTGGGCAAATGTCTTGTTGCATACTGTGCAATAATATGGTTTCTCACCTGTATGCACTCGCTCATGGTTACGTAATCCAATCTCAAGGCTGAATGCCTTTGGACACATTGAGCACTTAAAGAGATCACCAGTGTGTGTTCTTCGGTGATTGTTGAGATTTGTCCTCTGTGAGAAACACTTTCCACACAACTCACAAGCATAAGGCTTTACTCCAGTGTGTGTACGCATGTGAATATTAAGGTTTCCGAGCTGACTGAATGATTTTGTGCAAACGGAACATGTATAGGGCTTGTCTCCTGTGTGAATTCTCTCATGGTTCTTAAGGGCCGTCTGCTGTGAGAAATCCCGGCCACAAAAGGAACATTTGTAGGGTTTCTCCCCTGTGTGAATACGTTCATGGCTTTTTAAATTAATCTGCAGGCTAAACGCTTTTCCACAGAACGCACACTTGAACATGTTACCTGTGTGGATGCGGCGATGGTTATCCAAGTTTGTTCTCTGTGAGAAGCGTTTCCCACAAGTGTCGCACTCGTATGGCTTCTCGCCAGTGTGGGTGCGCAGGTGAATGTTCAGGTTGGCGTGCTGCGTAAACGACTTTTTGCAGATTGTGCAGTGAAACGGCCTCTCCCCAGAATGCGTTCGCAAATGCGTGCTCAGGTTACCCAGCTGTGTGAAGCTCTTCTTGCAGATAGTACAGCTGAAAGGCTTCTCCCCGGTGTGCGTTCGCTCATGATTGCGCAGGGCCGCCTTCTGGGCGAACGTGCGACCGCATGTGGAACAGCAGAAAGGTTTCTCAGCCGTGTGGGTCAGCTCATGTGTTTTTAGGTTTATCTGTTGCGAGAAACCCTTTTTGCAGAACGTGCAAAAGTACTGTTTGTTACCAATGTGGTTACTGCTGTTATTATTGTTATTATTGCTACTGACCCCGCCACCATTGTCATTGTTTGTGTTTCTGGTTGGTGCCAGTGGGACAGGAGAAGCTAGAGGTTGTGGTGAATGCTGTTGGTTATTGTTGCTTAAGTTAGAAATGTTTACAGAATAATCCTTTCGATAGGCATCATGAAGCTGCTGTTGTTGTTGTTGCTGTTTATAACTTTGATTAAAAGCTTTTTCCATTGCCAACATACTTTTCTCGTGACACTTTGTCAGGTGCTCATTTGGGTAAAACCCTGTTGGTTGTCCATAGAGGTTGGGTTGATGGTGATTACCCATAGCATACATGAATTGTGCTGGATACATGGTGGAAGGTCAGCTAGAATGTCCTTTCAGACAGGGACTAAATTTAACAAGATTTATTAGAAAGGTCTTTTTTAAGCTAATTTTTTTTTTTTATGCAGTGACCTCTCAAGATTAGAATTTTAGTGCCATCCAAATTACTATGGAAAAGAGATACAAATCAACAGCCTGGCATGACTGGAGATGGCACTCAGCTCTCTTACATTGGTAAATCCATTCTGTAGACTGAACATGGCAGCACCTGTAATAAAAAAACATTGTCATTGAAAAAATTTTTCATAAAAAATTTGTATTTGTTATTCCATTAATTATTCAGGCTAATCTTGGTTGTTAATCTTCAGGCTAATCTAATTAGCCTGAATCATTTTGGTTGTTTTAATTTCTATTTCAAAAATGTTTTATTTTTTTCTGGCTTTTATCAGATGTGCACAGTCCAAATAATCTTCTCTCTTACAAATCTAATCTAGACTGTTGTGTATTGTGTGTGTGTGTGTATATATAAATGTGTGTGTGTGTGTATATATATATAATACATAAAAATTTAGGATGGCCACTTCGACAGGTATTTTTAAACACCTATCTCGTCAGTGAGACCAAAACATTATGGGAAAATAAATTTAACTTATTTGTGTGGATAAAAGATGGAAATAATGGTAGATCATTGCTACCAGAAAATGTTAGATCTGGCTGTGTATCTATATCTATATATATATATATATAATGTGTATGTATGTGTATATATATATATATATATATATATATACTAGCAGTATAGCCCGGCGTTGCTCCGGTGTAATGAAAGCTTTAAAACTAATCCATGGTCCTGGAGGTCAGACTCTTTGGACATTGGCACAAAAGACTAAAAAGCAATAGTTGTTTCCAGTTAAAGCAAAACCGTAGACTGAAAGAAAAATGAATGGATGTAAGTCAAATTTTGAAGTTTGGTGAGAATCGGATAAAAATTGTGGATTTGTATAAAGGACATACAGACAGATAAATAGAAACACACACAAACATTTGCCTTATATATATATATATATATATAATCAATTTTCTGCACTATTGTAAGAACTGCAACCTTGAAACTTCTGAATATCATTTCTTATGTCTTTGTCTATGAGTGTATCAAATTTGATTAAAATCGGATCACTCCTTCTATAACCCGATTTTTGATATTTATCGAGGGTACTTCGACACAAAACCTAGCTAAGAACACTCGCAGATGCTTATAGTACAACTGTGTAAATTTTCAAGAAAATCGGTTCAGCCGATTCAGAGTCTATAGGTAACACACACACACACACACACACACACACACAGACAAAGTTCCATTTATAAATAAGTTTAGATAACAGACAATTCCATATTTTATTTGCAAGCTTGCGCTCCAATCATTTTTTTGCTAAACAAATATAGACTGTGTTAAAATCCGCAGCTGCATTGGAGGACACTTGAGAAAGACTAGAGAATGGACTGGCTTGACTGACTCACTATGACAAACCTTACAGCATGACATGTGGCACAAGTGATTCTATAATTTATGTGCAGAGTTACTCTCCAATTCTTATCTTGCCAAACTAAGAAATCCATCTTGATCTGATTTGTAGATTTATCTGCAAGACTTTACAGCATCTTGCATAACACAAATAATTCAATATTTCATACACAGAGTTGCTCGCCGTATAAAGTTGTTGTGGAGTAGTTTTCGCACTGATGATTATAATCATGCTATGTCGATTGCTAATCGACTTAACATAGCCAAAATGTTAGGAACTTGGTAATAATCCACTGAAATCTGACTCCTTAGTATTCGGCTAACTGCCGACTAATATCAACTGCCTAGTCGTTCTACTGAACTCCAATAGAAGTCAAAGGAACTCCCATGAACTTCCCAAGTACTTCTTGTTAACTCTTATTAATATAAGAGGGAGAGTCCCTTATCTGAGGAATAGGTGTGTTTCCCCATAACATTAATATAGGAGGGAGAGTCCATTATCTGAGGAATAGGTGTGTTTCCCCATAACATTAATATAGGAGGGAGAGTCCATTATCTGAGGAATAGGTGTGTTTCCCTATAACAAAAGTAAAGAAATCTGGCTTGACATCTTTTTCTGATTACTCTTATCTTTTAGTCAGTTAGTTAAGAGCCATACATGATACATGCTTGGGTGATCATGTCCTGAAATAGACATGACTGACTGGGTAGAATATTTTTCTGTCGTAGGTTGCCAACTAACGCTATAGAACCTAATTTGTCCTGTTATTAGCCCGTAGCTGGAGAGAAAAGAAACCAACTGGAATTTGAACTTGGCTCTCCAATTTCTCATTCTGAGCAAATATCCACTGCACCACAACACACACTCATTATCATATCCTCTCAGTAGCTTTCATTTTTGTGACCTGATGTGGTATTTAAACAGTATTTATTTCATCTACCAGCATGTTTACTTTGAAAACCTGAAGAAAGAAAATGTGCCCTACAGCAGGATTCAAACCTTTGTTCCCCTTTGAAGGAGAAACCACTATCTGATCTGGCAAGGCTTTTACAGTGCAACTATGAACAGATTCACATAAAAGCAACATTCTAATTTACCTTTTCATACACACAAATACATGTGATATTTACTTGCCTATATTTTCCTGTGGCATCTATCATGCATACATCATACTCTGACATTTTTTTGTGATATAAAACACATCAGCTTGTCTTGTCCTGAGATTTGAATTGCTACTGTATCATTCTTGCTAGTGAGTGGGGATCTAAATGCTGATTTTCAAGGCATGTTGTAGCCATTTCAATTTGTGTCACTTGGCTAGGATAAGTATCTGCACGAAGAGCATCTGCCACACACTAATTGTTTGCCATCTAGTGATCTGTCTATAAGCCTGTACACAATATATTTTCAACCATTTCACTCCAAGCAAGGCAATAAAGCCAAAATGCAGGGGATTACTGAGTGTGAAAGAATATGAAGAAAAAATACGATGGAGAAAGAACAATAAATGAAAAAAGAAAAAAACTAAGGCAGATGATGATGATTGACACTGCATTTAAATTTTTGAAGATCAAATTTAACTGGAAAGCAAAAAGGTGGAAGAGAGTTCCACAGGCGAGAAGTACAAGAGAAGAAACTGTTAAAATAGAACTTACAATTACATTTACAAATAAATAAATAAATAGTTGTGACATTAGTATAGATGCCAGGTAGAGAACTGATGGCACCAGGAAAGTCATTTATAAAAATTAGGGAAAATGTAGGTCCAAGGATAGAGCCCTGGGGAAACCTGCCTTAATGCAAAAAGATCTAGAAGAGTGGTCATTTAAGACAACTTTCATTTCACAATTTGGTAAGAAAGACCAAATCAGATCAGGAATTTGTCAGAAATACCATAACCTTGGAAAGCCATATTGCTTTTCAGAAAGAAAACCCTGCAAGATGAGATGCTTAACAAATTCAGAGTTAACCATAACGTCTAACCTCTAGTACTTTGCCATAAAGAGGTAGAAGACTCATAGTCCAATAGTTAAAAGGATCAGATAGCTCTCCTAAGTTCTTAAAGACTGGAACTACAGGAGAGGATTTCCAACAAGCAGGAAAGCAATATCCATAAATATCAATGTCTGTTGCTCTCACCAACTATTTTTTATCTCTCTTTTAACTTTCTCATCTCTTTCTTTCTCTCTATTTCTCTTTGCCTTTCTAGCCTCTATTTCTTTCTTCCTTTCTTGGTCTTTCACTTCTGACTATAGTTCTTTTTTTCTATTGCTTCTTTCATTCATCTCTCTTGACCCTTTCTTTTGTCTCTCATCTCTTTGTCCCTCTCTCTCACCTCTTTCTCTTGCCTCTCTCTCATCACTTTCCTGCATCTCTCTCCCACCTTTTTCCTTTGTCTCACCTTGCCTCTTCCCTATCTTTCTCTCTCTTTGCCACTTTCTTTTTTCTCTCTCTCTCCTCCACCCACCCTATTGTATTTTATGCTTTTATTCTTTTTTCCTTTCTCAATCTCTAAACCCTTTATCTTTCTATATCTCTTTTTTCTCTCTCACCCTTACCCACCTCACCTTTCTACTTTGCTGATTTCTGTATGACGCCTTTACTTCCTCCCTTTTTCTATTCTGTCCTTTTTCAACACCCACTCAATCTATTTTGTTTATGAACCCTTTGTCTTATTCTGTTCCCTACTTCTCCCTCTTTAAGCTCAACCACTCTCTCCCCACTACTTTGCTATTTCTTTCACCTCTGCCCACTCCATTTCTAGAATTTTACCAACTCCACTTCTTTCCTCTTTCTTTGCCTTCTCCTCCCTTCTGATTACCCAGCATGCACAGGGCACTGTGGCCAGACTGACCATAAAGTACACTGGCTACACTAGCTGTCCATATCATTTCTACTTTTATCAAGCCTGACCACCTTCTTCACACAGGCCTGCAGTCATCAAACTGACCAGTCTTTAAGAATTCATCTATGACCAACAAAGATAGCAGCAAATTCCAAAATTCTGACCATCTTGACCAGTGTCCATTTTTTTTTTTCTTTTTGCTGGGATGAACATACCTGCCATCAGTGGATTTGTTCTGCCTACTACTGCTGCTGGCCAAAGAGATTCTCTTTCATATTTGTTTCGCAATGAAAGACTGACCACTTGGAATGGATCTCTACTTGCATTTGCCGACATGTTTCTATCGAAATATTTCTTTATCTTTCTCTTCTTCTGTCCCCATAATAATCAGAACAAGAGTCAGTTAATTTTTAAATTTTATATATTCTTCAAATCTCTATAAGCATTACTAAATATAATCTCAGTATTATATATATATATATATATATATATATATATATAAACACATTCTTTATTTGTTTATCTGCAATGTGATCACCAATTTTTGTATGTAAAAAGCATGACTATTTTCTACCTGTGTTTTAGTAAAATTTATTTCTGCTTATAATGCAATCTCCATTTTGTTATACATTTAAAGTGAGACCATGATTTACCTTTGTAGCGTCTTCATCCTTATCATGAAGATGATTTTAGATGCCAGTATTTCAGACTTGAATACCTTTGAATATTTCTATCATAAAAAAATAATTGCAGGTTAGATGATTTTTCTACTTCATAGGTAACAAACCAAATGGCCCAAATATAACAGTCATGTATGACCTTCCCCTAATTTTGACTTTAGATCGATATTGAAAATTTCGCATATTCTGCATAAATAAAATAGATATCTATACTTTATGTACCTACCTAATAGATCTTGTGTGTACATAGCAATAATACTGTGTATGAGTGTTTAAAATGTTAGGTATTCATATATATTCCTGACAAAGTGGGCAAAAAACCATGGCTGTTATTTGAACTCTCTTTATAAATTCTATCTAAACTTTCTCCCCACCCCCATATAACAAGGCATTATGTTTAGAGAAAGGGTCTTTTAGATGAAAGTAACTAACATTAAGCAAAGGATATAAAAGTTGCAAAAATTTCTATTTATTATTATAAACAAATTTATATTATCAAGAAAAAATTCCCAAAATTTTTATTACAGTGAATGAATTATTTTAAATGTATTTATATTTAAATTCATATTAAAGTGTTTGGGACAGAATGATTTTATTAAAAAACCATCATTTGATAACATTATCTAGGTTCTCAATAAATAGCTCCTCTTTTTTTTCACACATATCAGGCAATGCTAAAACTTACTAGGCTAACCCATATGAAGAACTTTTCTTTTCACCACCTTCTTATATATATATATATATATATATATATATATATATATATATATAAAGTTAAGAACAGGTATGAAAAAAGTGTTTTTAATCTAACATGTTTTACTTTAATAAGCTTCCTCAGAGATTTGTTGATTGAAAATTATTTTAAATTTTTTAAATATGGAATTTTAAAAAAATTAAATTATTTAATTAACAAATCTTTGACAAAGCTGATTAAAATGAAACATGTTAGATTAAAAACACTTTTCCTCTCTGTTTTATATTTATTCATCTTGTTACATTTCAATCCATATATTCAATTCATCTATATATATATATATATATATATATATATATATATACACTATCTGCCATAATTATTAGATCACCCCAGTGTTTTAAAAAAATGATGTGTTTCATATTATTAGTATTTATTGCCAAGTGAATAATTGTAAATGAAAATAGAATGGTTCTTTTGTTAATACTACACAAAAACATGTGCATCAAATGAATTTATAAATATTTAATAATTACCCATATTGCAGTTTCATCAATGAAAGAATGAAGAAAATTTAGTGTGATTCAGACAAGTTCATCTTTGCTTCCTTGCCTTGTAAAATTTTGCAAAGTAATAATAACAAAAGAACCATTCTATTTTCATTTGGCAATAAATACTAAAAATAATATGAAATGCATCATTTCTTTTAAAAAAACTGGGGTGGCCTAATAATTATGGTTGGTAGTGTGTGTGTATATAATATATATATATATATATATAATGTGTGTGTGTGTGTGTCTGTGTAAAGAAAACTTATGTAACACCAGCATCTTAATATCATCCAATGATGAGTGTTTTTTTTTTGGGGTGCATACTTTTCTTACTTAGAGGGTGGGATTAGCCCAGTGTAATGTCTTTCTATTAAGGAAAAGTATTAATCTGTCCCTTCAGTTATGGGTTAAATAATAGGACAGATTGGGTTCTATAACCTTGGCTGGCAACCAGTCTACCGCAGAAAGCAATGGCAACCTACTATGGGATAATCTTCTGCCCAGTTAGTCATGTCTCTTTCGAAACATGATCGCCCAAGCATGTATCACATATGGCACTTAACTGACTGACTGAATATAATAGTTGGAAACACAAGTAAAGCTTCTACTGGGCATAAAGTGGGGGATCGGTTTTCTATTATTATGAAGTAATAAACTGATCTCCCACAAATTATTAATTATTAATACAATCTGTCTCTTCTCCCATCAGCTATAGTTTAAATAACAGGATAGAAAATCTTCTGCCCAGTCAGTCATGTCTCTTTCGAGACATGCTCAGCCAAAGTGTGTATCACGTATGGCACTTAACTGACTGAATGTCCTTCTCCAGTTTCAAGACTTTAAAAAACAGGCATTGTTTGATATCATAAATCACATTCAAGTCTTACAATGATTATATTCTATAACAAGGTGGTACCCATCATATATATATATATATATACACACACACACATACATATACACACATTTTTACTAGCCTAGAAGATATTTTTTTCTCCCAATAGAAAAATATTTCAAAATACTACATGCTGGCCAATGCACTCATACAATGGATATAAAGCTGTATACCAAATTCTTTAAATATGCTATCAAAATAATCAGAAGTCTGTATCTGCAAAATCCCAAATACATACATTGTACTGGTTGACCAACTCTTAACTGTGTACTGTCAGATGGATGTACGTTATCAAGAGTGCTGAAAAATTATCAGCCTGCCTGACTTTCTAAAATTGGACCAAATAACAAAACATCAAAATCTATTTCAGAATCTTTTTTTTTTTTAGTTTGGCTGAATAATTTTCAGCACCCTTTTTGTGTGTAATTGATTTGTTTTTATCAACCTTTTATGGGTAATTTAAAGTCAGAAAATATTTTTAGATTGTAAAAATTTTGGGAGATAATAATGATTTACCAGTACAAGTCCTACTAATGGACCCATAGCTGGAGGGAAATGAGGTGGCTTCATACCTTTTTCAAGGGCAATTGCACATACATGAATATAATGGACCCGATTGAAATTGGAACTCAGCTTTCTGATCTCCAATTTCAAGCTATTACCCATTACACCAGCCATACATCCAAGCTTAAAGCATCTATTATTTTGAAGTACGGACGTGTGTTGTGATGCAGTGGCTATTGGCTCGGAATGAGAAATTGGGGAGCCGAGTTCGAATTCCAGTTGAATTCATTGCATTCACTTATACGCAAATACCTTTGGGAAAGGTATTAATCTGGCTCTTCCCTCCAGTTATCAGTTCAATAACAGGACAGATTGGGTTCTATAGCCTTGGCTGGCAACAAGTCTACCGCAGAAAGCAATGGTAACCTACTGTGGGAAAATCTTCTGCCCAATCAGTCATGTCTCTTTCGAGACATGATTACCCAAGCGTATTTCATGCATGACACTTAACTGACTGACTATTTTGAAGTGGTCACCCATCTAGATAATAATCAAAGTCAATATTGCTTAACTTCAGTGATCATATGAGAACCATTGTTTCCACATGATGTGGGTGTAAGACCTTTGTGTGTGAATATATATATATATATATATTGTATGGAGGCAGCAGATAATTTTCTAAACATATACTGTTAAATATAAGGGACAATGGATGTCTTATGTTTAATCATGAGCCGTTCTAAACGTCGTATTTTGGCTTTAATTTAAGGTGAAAATAAAGTTATTAGGCTTAGAACCAACTTAATAAAAAAAATATCCAAATGTTGGAGAATGTTTGTCTTTATTTTCACCTGAAATTAAAGCCAAAATACGACGTTTAGAACAGCTCATGATTAAACATAATAGATATTCATTGTCTCTTATATTTAACAGTATATATATATATATATAAGGCTAATATTTAGTTTTTATGTCTTTTAATATAACTTTTATTCTCTTTAAGACAAAAACCTTCCACCCTCCCCTGACCCTTGTCTCTTGCTTCTTGTCTAATGTAATTGTACACCTTCCTTTGACTGTTATTTTGTTTGCTGAAATTGTACTTCCAACAGGAACTTAGTCTGTGCAGGGGTTGACAAGACAGATGACTGACATCTTCATCTGCTGAAATATACTATCTCCCCAGATGAGGGGATTTTAAATTTATTGTTTAATAAATATTTGCTCTGTAGTTAAATACATTGAGCTTTTTTTGTGGATCATTTTTAGTATTTTATATTTTTAACATTATATTACTAGGATTCATTTGGATTATTTACCAAGGAAAGTTTTGTTACCTAGGATTGTTTACCGTCATTTTATATACATATATATAATGCTGAGTTGTGACAATGCTTACTGCCAAGATTGTCATTGTTTTTGTTTTGATTTTTCAGTGGTTTACTGATAAAAATATATTCTAAAGTGCTCAATATCAAAATAGAGATAGCACTTTAATAAAAATGATGTGTAGAAATTATTCACTTACTGAGTAGTTAAGCAACAAAATTCTCCACATTAATTTTTTATATATATATATATATATATATTATTTATGCTCTCACACCCTGATTGAGCACTCTGGAAGAATGGGAGACTTTGAAAAACAGTAGCTACTCTGGCGTGTACGCATCGCTCATTCAGTAAAAAGAATTAGAGCACTCTGGCTATTGGGCGCATATAATGATAATATATGCGCTAAAAAGTCTGCCTCCTTCCATCGAACACCCATAACCCAGAGGTAGAATCGCCGACTGAAGCCAATTCGGTCAGGTTTCAATCCTGGGTTAAAAAGCAATCGGAGTCTAACCATACTGATGAGCTGTGATACAGCGAAACAGATCTGTCTGCGGATGACAATATATATATATATATTAGTCATCCACATACAAGCCTGATTCGCTGTATCACAGCTCATCAGTATGGCTAGACATCCACTTGCTTCTGGCTGGTATCGAAACTCGACTGATTTGGTGTCAGTTGGAGTCGCTATCCCCTAAGCCATAGACGTATAGAATCAGAGAAGAGAAATTTTAATTTGTTATATATAAGCGGGGTATACACACGCCAATCACTGAAAGAACTCAATTCATTACTGAAGAGTAATGCATATATCACAGAAGTGGAAACTGTTTTTTAAATTTTATAAAATTAATACAAATATAGAATTTTCCACTTAGCTGATTGATTTTGTATTCAGCACCCTGACTCCAGGGTTTCATTAACAAACATTTTAATAATTGTTCAATTCCCTCATCAGGAAGTATCAGCAATTGTCTGCCGATTTCCTCATTTTTGTTATTTTTATATTAAGTTTAAAAAATAATGAGGGTTTTTTTTTTATTGGTGTTAGGTTGATTTTTTTTTCTTTTTGTAGGTGGAAATGTGTAGGATGGTATGGTTATTTCTTCATTTCATAATTATTTTTCTTGCCTTAGACTTTCTCATTATTCCTTTGCCTTTTTTTTTCTATCTTTTAGCTCCGAGTATCAAAGATAATATAAAGTTTAGTTTAGATCATAAATGTGGGATAGCCAATAAGTCCTAAACTTAATATACAGTTGGTTTACATAGTCCACTTGTACCTAATAGTTATATGTACACTTATGCATAGTCCACTTGTACCTAATAGTTATATGTACACTTATGCATAGTCCACTTGTACCTAATAGTCATATGTACACTTATGCATAGTCCACTTGTACCCAATAGTCATATGTACACTTATGCATAGTCCACTTGTACCCAATAGTCATATGTACACTTATGCATAGTCCACTTGTACCCAATAGTCATATGTACACTTATGCATAGTCCACTTGTACCCAATAGTCATATGTACACTTATGCATAGTCCACTTGTACCCAATAGTCATATGTACACTTATGCATAGTCCACTTGTCCCAACATTATGTACCCTTAATAGTCCATTATGTCACACTTATGCATATGACTATGAAAATACTTAGTTACTTTTGTCATGTAGTGTTTTTAGATTTGCATGTATTGTAAAAATTTATGTTCTATATGAGAATTCACATTAAGAATCCACCCAAAATTAAAATCAGGTGCATGCTCATTTGGTCAAAGTTTTGAAAGGGGTTGGGCTTTTAACTTTTCAGCATAGCCTTTTAACTACCTGATGAGGCATTGTTCTTTCAATGTCGAAACAAAATGTACAATTTTGTAGTAGTTTGTAAATGTTCTAAAGTAATATATATATATATATATATATATATAATGCAAGTGCCTGCACATCCATACACTCACATGCATATAACCATAGATTTATAATATAAAATTTATATATATATATATATATATATATATGTATGTATGTGGGCAGCAATCTTTCTTTTAAACATGTTTTATTAATTTTGATTTAATTTTTTTAGTATTCTTACATGTTTTCTTTTTGCTGGAGATAAAAAACGTTAAAATATTCCATAATTATTGACTTTCCAAGCACTTTCAGCCACTTCACTGGTCACTCACAAGGATGTTAGTTTTCTGATGTTGTTACGTTGCAGTCTAAACATCAAGATAAAATCATTTATTTTGTATTTTTGAAAAAGAGTGTTATTTAAAAGCTGTCATGTGTGACAAAACATTGTATGAGTGTCTGTCCTATTTTTAAAAACCTTTCAAAACTCCATTTTCAGTTAAATAATATAAGGTTGTCGGTAGGAGAAAATTGTTTGATATTTGATACTTCTCTTATCTTCTCTAAGATGCTTTTGATGTTGTGATTTATATAGTATTTTAGAATTTTCAACAAAACGTTTCTTAAGATTTCTTGTAAATTATGGTAAATTACGTAAGTATACTGGAAAATTTAAATCAAAAATGAATAAAATCTTCCTTGTCAGTCGTTTTTTATAAAACACTCACACACACACACACACACAAACTCAGAGTATCATCCATAGTGCATGAAACTTCAAGTTGTGCTATAGACATATGATAATATGTATATTTCTAATATATTATTACTAGCTCTGTTATATTACATTGAGCACTGTTTTATTAACAACACCAGATGAATATTTATATATGTGCGTGTACTTGCATATATATATATATATATATATATATATATAGTCATAGTCATCTGCAGACAGATCTGTTTTGCTGTATCGCAGCTCATCAGTACAGTTAGACATTCGATTGCTTCTAGCCAGGATATATATATATATAATGATAATATATGCGCTAAAAAGTCTGCTTTCTTCCACTGAACGCCCATAGCCCAGAGGTAGAATCGCTGACTGACGCCAATTCGGTCAGGTTTCAATCCTGGGTTAAAAAGCAATCGGAGTCTAACCGTACTGATGAGCTGTGATACAGCGAAACAGATCTGTCTGCGGATGACACACACACATATATATATATATATATATATATATATATATATATATATATATATACTAACACATTTTATTGAATTCAATGGATAATGTTGCATTTTTTGTTTTCCAATTTAAATATCAGCAGTCTGATCAAATTTCTGAAGAAAGCAAAACCAGTTTCCTTTGAAATTTGATTTGTCAGTGTCACTTCTCACAAGTAAACTGACAAAAAGCAACCAAAAACTATCCTTAACTAGGTTGAATCTAATAATTCATGTTTCAATGAAGTCTTGTTACCTAAGTGTTTGTATATATATATATATATATATATATATATATATAAGAAAAATTAAGACAGACACGTTATTTCATGGTGAATCGGAAGTATAGGCCTATTTCAGGTGAACCTGAATCCTTCGTTAAATAAAGACGGAAGCTGACGATGGTTCGCCTGAAATAGGCCCATACTTCCGATTCACCATGAAATAACGTGTCTGTCTTAATTTTTCTTATATTTGCTCTATATGTATTTATATGCATATATGTTTTTACAGCTCTCTTAGAGAGTTATTCTACCACTGTATGTACAGGATACTCCTTTGGATTCTTCTATACCCACACTGCATGCTGATATATATATATATATATATATATATATATATATATATAAAATCCTAATGAGAATGTCTGCATAAATATATGTCTGTCTCTCATGACTTGACCCCACCAATAAAGATTTAGGAAGCTTTTCAACAATTGTTACAGACCCTGCCACAGGCCCTAGAGAAAATAAGTAAAAAACGCTCAGGTGAGAGAATTTAAATGTAGGTGCATCATACACATTACTGACTACACCCTTGAATCTGGAATGGTGGGGGGATTATGTGCCATGCCATTACTTAGTAAGGTTGTACATTGGCAGTTCTATGATATATATATATATATATAAGAAAAAGTGCAAGAAGCTGTGAACATTTTATTTAAAGTGTAGATTTATTGTTAGTATTATTATTAACATTACTTGTTTTGTATGATATTTTAAGTGTCCATAATGGTATTTGACCAGACGACCTATGCAAGTCGATATTTATAGCGCTGCCGAAGAAACCTGGTGCAAACGAGTGCGAACTACACAGAACTATCAGCTTAATGAGTCACATTACAAAACTGATTGTCAGAATCCTGATGAATAGAGCGAGAAGCAGAATCAGGCCAGAGATAGGGCAGGAACAGTGCGAGTTCGTCAAGGACACTGGAACAAGGAACGCCATATTCATGATTAGGATGCTCTCTGAAAGGGCATTACAAATGAAGAAAGACTTGTACCTATGCTTCATTGATTACGCGAAAGCATTCGACAAAATACGACACAAAGAATTGATGGAAATGCTAGGCAACCTCGACATTTTCGGCAAAGACATAAGAATAATCAAGAATCTCTACTGGCAGCAAACGGCCTGCATATGGACAGTTAACGACCTCAGTAGATACACAAAAATAGAAAAAGGCGTAAGACAAGGTTGTGTCTTTTCACCGGATTTGTTCAACCTATACAGCGAGAATATTTTGAGGACCCTAGATGACACACCAGGATTTGTTATTGGAGGCCACAACCTGAACAACATAAGATACGCAGACGATACAGTACTGATTGCAGACACGGAAATGAAACTGCAAGATCTCATACAGAAAGTAGCAGTGGAGAGTGACAAGAAGGGACTACAAATAAACTTTAAGAAAACTGAGTGCATGGTCATCAGCAAAAGATACAACCCAAAATGCCAAATACAGGTGGGGGATAACAGAATCAAACAAGTCCAAGAATTTAAGTACCTAGGAAGTGTTCTAACAGGAGATGGAAAGTGCGACACGGAGATCCGAAGGCGAATTGGCATGGCAAAGGACGCGTTCCAGAAGATGAGCAAAATACTAACACACAGGAAGATCTCAATAGAAACGAAGAAAAGAGTGCTAGACTGCTACGTTATGTCAGTTCTTCAATACGGCTGTGAATGCTGGACAATATCATCGAAAATGAGGACAAAACTGGAAGCGGCCGAAATGTGGTTCTACAGAAGGATACTACGGATATCGTGGACTGAGCATACAAGCAACGACGAAGTGTTAGAAAGAATGTCAACAAAAAGGAAATTGATGCTGAGCATCAGGAAGAGACAACTGAAGTTCCTGGGACATGCAATGAGGAAGGAGAGCCTGGAGAACCTGATACTGACTGGACAGATAGAAGGAAGGAGAGACAGAGGAAGGCAGCGGATAACATATTTGCAGGGTCTGATCAGGTGGATGACGGAACGGGGGTTGCCAGGAGCAACAGGAGCAAACATACTAAGAACCACAAGGGATAGGGAGACGTGGAGATCCATGATCGCCTACGTCCTGAAGGGACAGGGCACATAGAAGAAGAATGGTATTTGTGTCACTACACGCGTTTCAAGTATAAAGTTGACTCTCTTCAGGCGAATAAAATTGTGACTTCACATATTGAGATCTGTTTGTTTTTCTGATGGCCAAAGTATCATGTATAAATAGAAAAGTCAATAATGTCTATATATATATATATATATATATATAATGTCACTATCTCTATATATATATATTTAATGTCTGTATATATGGTTCGCCTGAAATAGGCATATACTGTTGATTCACCATGAAATAACGTGTCTGTTTTAATTTTTCTTATATTTGCTCTATATGTATTTATGTACATATATGTATAGAGCTCTCTTAGAGAGTTATCCTACCACTGTTTGTAAAGGATAATCCTTTGGATTCTTCTATACACACACTGTATGCTGATATATATATATATATATATATATGTCTGTATGTGTATATATATATATATATATATATATATATATATATAATCTAATCTAAATCTAATCTAAACTTATTTATAAATGGAACTTTGTGTGTGTGTGTGTGTCCGTTACCTATAGACTCCGAAACGGATGAACCGATTTTCTCGAAAATTTACACAGTTGTACTATAAGTATCTGCGAGTGTTCTTAGCTAGGTTTTGTGTCAAGGTACAACAGAAAAATATCGAAAATCAATAATTGAAAAAATCGGTTTATAGAAGGAGTGGTCCGATTTTAATCAAATTTGATACACTCATAGACAAAGACATAAGAAACGATATTCAGAAGTTTCAAGATTGTAGTTCTTACAATAGTGCAGAAAAACAATTATATATATATTTATTAAAAGCAAGATGTTTGTGTGTGTGTGTCTGTTTATCTGTCTGTATGTCCTTTATACAAATTCACAATTTTTATCCGATTCTCACCAAACTTCACACAAATATTCTTTAGGTTGAGTCTGAGCTCCAGGACCATGGATTTGTTTTAAAGCTTTCATTACTCCCAAGCAACGCCGGGCTATACTGCTAGTATATATATATATATATATATAATTTCTGTGTGTGTGTGTGTATATATATATATATATATATATATATATATTTTTTATATATGTATGTGTATATATATATATATATATTGTCTGTGTGTATATATATATATATATATATGTCTGTGTATATATATATATATATGTATATATTGTCTATATATATATATATTGTCTGTGTGTATATATATATGTATATATTGTCTGTGTATATATATATATATATTGTCTGTGTATATATATATGTATATACTGTCTGTATATATATATATATATATATATATATTATCTTTGTATATATATATGTATATATTGTCTGTGTATATATATATATATATATATTATCTGTATATATATATATATCTATTATCTGTATATGTATATATATATATATGTATATATTTAAGAATGTATGTTTATACATTTATACATATTTAATATGTTTGCGTGTGTGTGTGTGTATATATATATATTTAATGTCTGCATATATGTATATATTTAATAATGTGTATGTTTATACATTTATACATATTTAATATGTTTGCGTGTGTGTGTGTGTATATATATATATTTAATGTCTGCATATATGTATATATTTAATAATGTGTATGTTTATACATTTATACATATTTAATATGTTTGCGTGTGTGTGTGTGTATATATATATTTAATGTCTGCATATATATATGTATATATTTAATAATGTGTATGTTTATACATTTATACATATTTAATATGTTTGCGTGTGTGTGTGTGTATATATATATATATATATTTAATGTCTGCATATATATATATGTATATATTTAATAATGTGTATGTTTATACATTTATACATATTTAATATTTGTGTGTGTGTGTATATATATATATATTTAATAATGTGTATGTTTATACATTTATACATATTTAATATGTTTGTGTGTGTGTGTGTATATATATATATATATATATATATAAAATATATATTTAATGTCTGCATATATATATGTATATATTTAATAGCGTATGTTTATACATATTTAATATGTTTGTGTGTATATATATATATGTATATATATACACATATTTAATGTGTGTGTGAATGAATAAGAATGAAGAAGATAATTGTAACGTTCAAAACATTAATTTAAAACAGTGCTCAATATAAAAATAGAGCAATGAATATTTATTATTAATTATTACATTAGAACATGTGAAAACTACAGACTACTACAAAATTGTACATTTTGTTTCGATATTGAAAGAACAATGTCTCATCATGTGGTTAACAATGATGGTAAGAAAAGTTTTTTTTTTAAATTCTTTCAAGGAAAACACTTCCCTTTATTTTTGGATTATTTTTTTTTCATATAAGGTAAAAAGATATTTTTAAAAAATTGGGTGGTCTATCTCATCTGTAGAAAATCCAAGTGTTACTAATTTTTATATTGATTATACAATTAACCATTTTAAAAAATGTTTTCACACTGACCTCTCATCTTTTACTAATAAGGACAAACAAATTATGACCTCACTGTCTAAATATTTTTTGGAAGTTAAAAAAAGGAAATGAAACACTTTAAGGTAAATGGAATATTCTCAAACAAGCTAGAGTCTCTAGATGGGGGAACGAACCATGATTCCTCTGTCTGCAAGAGAAAATGGAAATTATAAAGTGCATGAAAAGTGACATATTACTAAATCAAAGGCATGAAACTACAGTAAATTGTAAACATATTAAAGAATTAGCCTTACAATCCTTCTAGTATTAGTTAATCTAAGGTATAAAACAATAGCAATTTTATAGTCTTAACCTTACTATCTTGCTATTTTACTAAAACTATATAGTTTTTCTTATGTTATTTCATCTTTATTTTCTATTACAAATTGTGACCTGTTAATTGCCTTAAGTATTTTTATTGCACTCAATAATTTCGGTTAGTATATTTAACCATATATTTAACCATATATTTAACCATATATTAGCTTATTATATTCATCTTTTTATTTTTTATATTTATTATTATTTTAATAATATATTTTTTATTTATTTTATATTATTTATTTATATTATTTTAATTTAATTTAAATTTTATTTTATTTTTCTTTCATTTTTTTTTCTAATATATTAGCTCTAATGAATTTATATCTTCATATTGGGTTTTTTAAATATCCTTTATTTTACATTTTATGAATTATTTTTTACTGTTTATGCATGTGATTTCATCATTTTTTTTTTAAATGCCAAAAGATTTGAGCTGAAACATTGTAATTATGTCAATATCTGTCTGTAATTCATTTCCAGCCAAAATTTAAAATTTCTCTTTCTTAGCCATTTCCATTGGCATTTTCCTCTCTATATTTTCTCACCTATTTTCCACTTCACTTTCTATTTCTTCTGTAGCTTTCCTTTTCCTTGTAGGGGGGGGGGGTTTCCAAAAATAAAGGGAAGTGTTGTTCTTAAAAGAAATTTATTTTTTCAAATAAAAATGTTTATTACCATCATTGTTAACTACCTGATGAGATAGTGTTCTTTCAATGTCGAAAAAAATGTACAATTTTGTAGTAGTTTGAAGTTTTCACATGTTCTAGCATAATTATTAATGGTATGGCAAGTCCTGAAGATTAATGAAATAGTTTTTAACAACTGACATATTTAATTTATTTGTTCGATCATTATTTTTAATTGATACTTGTATTTGAGTAGATATTCTGTTTTTAATCAAACAGTATATTTATATATTTATTTCTACCAGCCTGATTATTTACAATAACCAAGTTATATGTATGTTTCATGTACACGGGTGTACCAAATTATATGGATGTTTTTTGTGTATATGGGGGCACCCAGTTATGTGTATGTTGGCGCTAATTTTGTATTAAGGATGTAATTGATTGTACCCTCCTTAATTGATCATTATACTCATGTATGTGCATATTGCATATTGCATATTGGAATCCAAATGATATATGCCAGTAGATGTATGTAACTGTTTTTTATGAAGTATGTAATTTGGAGTGGGCCACCTCAATTGGTGTGAAAAAGTGGACACTTATATATATTTATATATATATTTATATATATATATATTTATATATATGCATTGGTCTTGTATATACACATATAAATCTGATATTCATAAGTGGGTACATGGATATAGAAAGGCAAGAGTGTGCAGAAATAAGAAATTTGTGTATACGTAGAAGATTTTGTGTATATGTATGCATATATTTATATACAAGCAGGTGTGTATATGTATGTAGATATATATGTGTGTGTGTGTAGGTAGCTGTATAAGTATGTAAGTATATGCGTATTTTCTGAGTATATGTGAAGGTTTGTTTGTATATTTGCGTAAATATATGTTAGTATTAATTATACATCTGGTCTTCATAAATATGTTAGTGCAGGAAGCACTGGGTATATGTGGCTATGGATGTATGTATGTGTATATATAGGTGTATGCATAGATGCATTTGTATGTACAAAGTTATTAACCATTTACAAATGGAAAATATATATATATAACCAATATATTTCTCATGTATTTGTTTAAATGTTATTTTTAATGGATACTCATATTTGAGTAGATACTCTGTTTTTATTATTAAGCAGCTGAGTATTTCATAATAAAATCAGAACATCTACTCAAGTATCCATCAAAAATAACATTTAGACAAATTACATATATAAAGGTGAATTTTGGCAGCAAGAATTCTTCTGAACATGTTTGGCTAAATAATATCAACTAGTTCTCTCTATCCAAATTTTTTAATTAAATTTCTGAATTAGTTGTTTTATGTTATCAGTAAATTTATCCAAATTTATCTTTATTTTCTATTATCCATTCCTTTCTTTTGAAAAAAAAATTGATAGAACTTGTAAATATTATTTAACACACACAAACACACACATCTATCTATCTATCTATCTATATATATATATATATATATATATATATCTTCAAAATTTACTATATTTATGGGAAAAGAGTACTCAATATTAAAGATAAAGTGTTTGTTGATATAAACAGAGTGAACAAAAAATTTAGTACTTCATGAACCTGTCAGTTACTATGCAGTTATATATATATATATATATATATATATATATATATTGCTTGCATTTGAAAAGTTTATTAGGATGTATTAAAATGATGTGTAAAGGCATCATTCTGTATAGTAAATGGTGGGTAAGTTAATGTCATGATTATAGAGTAAGTTTAATCCTTGTTTAGTCTAAGTTCAAGAGTAGCTTGGAATTAGAATGCCAAGTTAGAATTCCAGTCAGATTCATTACATATATAAAAAAAAAAAACTCTTATAATTACAGGAGTAAAAACCGACTTCAATCTGCTATATCCTTATCATTTTTAACTTTGTTTATTTTTCATAACAATAAGTTGTATTTTTTACTTCACAAAATTACGTACATTTAACATTTTGAGCTAAAATCAAGATTGTCTCAGGATGGGGAAATTACAGCTTGAAAGCCAATTCTGTGTTTCCTTTTTTTTTTTTTTTTTTTCCCGCCCCAAGCAATGCATTTTACTACCACTGGTGCACAGGGGGTTACATAGGAGGAAAGTTATGAGAAAGAGTGCCAGGTTATAGGAGGTGTCAGGCAGGAAGTGGGTAAGAGAAGGATAAGAATATTGATGAGAGTGGAGTGGATGGAGAAAGGAGCATGAGAGAGAAGATGAAGAAAGAAAGAAAAAAGAAAGAATCGTAGAATTTTTTTATTAATTTATAATCATATCACACCAAGCAAGGCATTTTACTGCCACTGTTTTGCAGGGGTGGTTACACAGGAGGAAAGTCATGAGAAAGAGTGACAGGTTATAGGGGGTGTCAGGAAGTGGGTAAGAGAAGGATGAGAATACTGATGAAAGTGGAGTGGACGGAGAAACAAGCATGAGAGAGAGGATTCAAGTTAGTGAGATAGGAGATGACTATTGATTTTACATTTGAATTCTTGAAGATTGTAGCTGTCAGGAAAGTAAGTAAACGGAATGGAATTCCACAGGCGGGAAGTGCGAGAAAAAAAGCTGATGGAGTTGAACTTAATGGATTGATACAAATACAAGTGTCAACAACTTACGGCCATATCATGTTGAAACAACAGTTCCCATACAATCACCAAAATTAAGCAACCTCACTCCTGGCCACTTGGGAATACCAGGTGTTGTAAGCTTTGATGTGCAGGAGGTGTAATTTATAATGGCTCAGAATTGTTAATCAGAAGCTGAGTTCCAATTCCAGTTGGGTTCATTATATTCATTTGAGAAAGGGATGAATCCACCTTAACCCCAGCTATGGGTTAGTAAGACTTGTATTACTAAATCATTATTATCTCCAAAAAGAAAAGAAAATATTTTCTGGCTTTAAATAATCTCCAAAAGTGCTAATAAGCCATAAAAAAGCGGATCAATCAATTAAGTGTCAAAAACTAAGTTTATCTATTGTCAATGATTCTGCTACAAAACGTCATTGAAAATGATTTTTCAAATGGTTTTCTTTCTTGCTTAATATTGTGTAGGTTTCTTGATCAGAAAGTTTAATTGATGCCTATTTAGAAAGGTTGAGAGGATCAGGCAGATACTACACTTTAATCCTAGATAGAAAAGTGTAATAAAAGCTGTACATACAAACAAGTAGAATGCTAGTCTAGACAAATTCTTTCTCACTTAATATTCTTGTGTAGACTTTTTAATCAGAAAGTTTTACCGATTCTAGTTCAGAAAAACCAAGGATCAGGCACAAATAATAATGCACTTTGATCCTCAGTTTGAAAAACATAATGGTCAGACATACAAACAATTAAAAAACCATTTCATTCAGAGTGCTTTCCCACTCAGCTATGAAGAGTGTCACAGTTTTAGCAAGGCCCAATTTTTCTTTTTAAGGAAAGCAAGCCACCCTCATAAAGATATTTTTCTTCAAAGCTCATATCTGCTTAGTATCATATCCAAAACATTAACAAAGCAATTTTTAAAGAATTAATACGACATATAATTCGATAGACAAAATACACGTTGTTTTTTTAAATAAAAATGGGGCATCTATTTTAGGCACAAGTATCCACTACGATGGATGTGCGTTGTGGTGCAGTGGATATCAACTCAGAACGACAAATCGGGGAGCTGAGTTTGAATTCCAGTTGAATTCTTTGCATTCACTTACGCGCAAATACCTTTGGGAAAGGTACTAATCTGTCTCTTCCTTCCAGTTATGGGTTAAATAATAGGACAGATTGGGTTCTGTAGCTTAGGCTGGCAACCAGTCTACTGCAGAAAGCAAGATACTGTGAGATAATCTTATGCCCAGTCAGTCATGTCCCTTCGAGACATGATCGCCCAAGCATGTATTACGTATGGCACTTAACTGACTGATCCACTACGATAATATTTCTATTATTTTAATTTTTGAATTATATTTAACCAGTGTTTTGGTATTAACATTATTCATGGCCCTTTAACAGTGGCCTTGAAAATCTGCCATTTTGTCTGACCTGTTTTTTTTGTTTTTTGTTTTTTTTTTATTTTCAATTTATTGTATCTCTTTTTGTTACTGTCATCCACAGCGTGGATCTAACATTTTCTGGTAGCAATGATCTGTCACTTTCTTTCTTCTTCTTCCCTACTCTTTTTGGTTTTTATACACACATAAACAAAGAAGCTATTTTTTTCCCCCAGTAATGTTTTGATTTCACTGATGAGATAGGTAGTTAAATATACCTATCAAAATCGCCATCTGATTTAAGAAAATTAAAATTTTTATGTTATCAATACCAAAATCTCTTCCTCAGAGTTTCTTGTGACAAAAATCATCAGATGTTTGGAATGAGAAATCAGGGATCTGAGTTCAAATTCCAGTTGAATTCCTTGCATTCGCTTACATGCAAATACCCTTGGGAAAGGTATTAATCTATATCTTCTCTCCAGTTATGGGTTAAATAACAGAACAGATTGGGTTCTATAGCCTTGGGTGGCAACCAGTCTATCACAGAAAGCAATGGCAACCTACTGCAGGATAATCTTATGCCCAGTCAGTCATACATGATCGCCTAAGCATGCATCACGTATGGCACTTAACTGACTCTTCTACCTGATGGTTGTTGTCACATGAAACTTTGAGTGACGGATTTTGGTATTAATATCACATTTAGGCTCTGTCAACTTTGGCACTGAGCACTCAGTTTCTTTTATATTTTAAGCTTTAGCTTTTATTTTTTGTGTGTCTGTATGTGTGTGTCTTTGTGTCTGTGTCTGTGTGTCTGTAATACAAGTATAAATTTTTGTCACTTTGCTGATTGGTGTTACTTGTAGTATTCCAACTGTAGAGTTTTGTAGATGAACTCTCCAGCAATCACTCTGTCTACTCATAAGGGGATATCAACAATAGCACAAGACAAATCATAAACACTCAATAATTACAGTAATTGTCTAAAAGACTGTTTTACTGTCATAGCTAACAAATTTTAGTTTGGTCTGGCACAAGGTTACAATCGATGATCACACAGGTCTGAACTCACTCTACTAGATGTAACCAAACCTTGCTTTATTGTGGGCATTTCAAAAAGTGATTCTGGGAGTTTATCATTTATTAATTCATTATTATTAATTCATTACATTTTAACATTATTTTATAACGATAGCACAATTTAAAAGAAATATTTAACTGATTTTTATCTTATGTTTCTTCCTTTAAAGAAAAAGTTCTTTTGTGTTTCATGTTGGAAATATACTTATATTTTAAACTATTAATTTAAATATGTAAGAACAGAAGATGGAAAATGTGACACCAAAATCCAAAGGCATATTTGGGACTGTGAAAGATGCCTTCCAAAAGCTATTAAGAAACAGGAAAATTCCAACAAAAAGAGTATTGAATTGTTTTGTAATATTGATCCTCCTATATGGCAGTGAATGCTGGACAATCCCCTCACAGATGAAGAAGAGACTTAAAGCAACACAAATGTGATTCTGCAGAAGGATGCTGAGAATACCACGGACTGAACATGTGAGCAACAATGAAGTTTTAGAGAAAATGGAAACAAAAGAGGACACTTATTAGCATTAGAAAGATAGAGATGAAATTTTGAGGCATATGAGAAAAAAGGTTTGGAGAATTTGACACTCACAGGACACGGAATGCAAGAGGAAAGCAGTACATAAACTACCTAATGATCTTGTGTAAATAGTTGGCAGAACAGGAATTAGAAGAAATAGTAAAAAGACAAATTTTATTAAGAGCAACTAAGGAGAGGAAGTTGTGGAGAGCCATGATCGTCCTCGTCCTAAAGAGGCAATACAAAAAACAATTTAATCAATTGACCGTCACATGTTCTTTTTTCAGAAGCACAAGAGTGAACTCAGAGATTATAAGCATTATGTTGACGTAAAAAAAGTTTTTATTATATACCAAGAAATTTTTCTTTTGGCATAGATTTATGCTTCTGTGAAAGTGTTTGCCAAAGTACGGATTTCTTTCTTCCGATGCAGATTCTTTGAAACAGAATTATAATTATTTCAAAACCACGAATAATTAATGGCTCTAAAATTGAAATTAATTCAATTTGTATTCAATGTGTGCTTATATATTCATTTTATGCACCTTTTTTAATAATTCTATTATTAGTCTAATGAGGTTGATCTTCAGTTGGTGCACCATTATGGCAGCCTTATGCCAGACAAATGTAAACTGAGTAAATAACTAGATCTTGCCTTGTAACAAAGATATATGTTTATATCTAACTAGTGTCAGGAATTGGTATTTAGTGCAAGATTTAACAGAATAATATAATCTATAAAAAATTTTAGATATTCTACAATTTCATGGGTAATTCATGAAATTGTAGATTATCTAAAAAAATTTTCTAGGCATATATGTATAGATGTCCAGTCTGTAAATGGCAAGGATAATCCAACAAGATCAACTTAATATAAAATATTAAGTGTTATATCTATATAGAGAGCTCAGTGGATGTTATCCAGAGCAAAATGATATTTATAAAGGAAAACTCAACACATCATTTAAATTGGTTATAAATTATAATTCATTTCAATCAGCTAAATTAGCTCATTTCATCAGACCACACAATATTCGTTCTATTTTGGTACAAAAGATTCTGGCAAATATTTTTCTATCGAATGGAACAAATATTGTGTGGTCTGATGAAATGAGCTAATTTAGCTTATTGAAACGAATTATAATTTATAACCAATTTAAATGATGTGTTCAGTTTTCTTTAATATATATATATTTATTTCGATTGCGACCAACCAGAAGCAAGTGGATGTCTAGCTACACTGCTGAGGTATGATACAGCGAGACAGGCTTGTATATGGATGACGAATATATTATGCTCTCATTATGATTGAGCTCTCTGAAGAGGAAAATTTTAAAAACAGTTACCCCTTCTGCACTTTATGCATTACTCTTCAGCAATGAATTGACTTCTTTTGGTGACTGGGATGTGTATATACTGCTTATATATAACACACTAAAATTTCCCTTCTCTGATTCCATGCGCCTATGGCCTAGGGGTTAGCAACTCCAACAGTCAAGTTTCGATCGCAGCCAGAAGCAAGTGAATGTCTAGCCACACTGATGAGCTGTGATACAGTGAAACAGGCTTGTATGTGGATGACGAATATATATATATATATATATATATATATATATATATATACACACACACACACACACACACACACACACACACACACACGGAGGATTGTGAATGCTGGTAGGCTTTTTCCACTTGTAAAATTGGTATATCACATTAATTCTGCTCCCATTAAACACTTCCATATGTCCATTTTCAAAGCATTTTTCAAGAGAAACCATTTCCAATGTCTTTTCCTGGCAAAACCATTTCCAGTGTATGCATCTACTAGTCTATGTCTGCCAGTAACACCTGCATGAATTCCCAACCATGAATGATTCCTTTTACCTGAATTTTCAATATACAACATTCATATTATACACACCACTTTAATATTTAAATAAATATCTAATCTCTAAATGAAATTTTTGACTAAAAAGTAATTTCTATATTTAATTTACATATTATTGTAAACATGAGCAATGTTTACAACCTTCTATTATTCTTAATTTCATTTTTAAAACATCTTTAATCTTTGTGGCCACAAAAACATGCCGTGTGAAAAGAATGTTGTTTTTTTCTTGACTCTGCTATTATTTTAACTACCTTCACTCCTCAGCAATGTTTATTGTTTTAAAAAGCAGTGATTAGAATTTTAATAAAACCTAAACATGAAAGTGAATTTATACATTTTCTTTCTTGAGAATTTACAACAAAAATATTAAACACTATTAGATTGTGAATTTTCACTATTGTTTACTGGAATAGTTGGAACTTTATAAAATGGTAAATATTTCATTAATTTAGTAAATCACCCGGTTCACCACGTCTATTGAACAGGTGAAGAGGCTCATCCCTTGTTTCCTGTTTAGGAGGTGGTTTCCGGCTTTCTCTTTTCCAATTTTTTCACTCCTTTCTTTTTTTTTCAATTGGAGTAGATAGACTAAACTATCGCCCGGTTCACACTCTACCCATGTCTATTGAACAGGTGAATAGGCTCATCCCTTGTTCCCTGTTTAGGATGTGGTTTCCGGCTTTCTCTTTTCCAGTCTTTTCACTCTTACGTAGCCCCCAGTGCATCAGTGGCGTTACCGCCTTGCTCAGGGCGATGTGATTTGATTTTAAAAAAATGTTTATAAATTCATGAATAAAAAATTGTTTTCATATTTCTTCTTTATAAATTGTAAATGATAAATATTGCATTACCTTTGGTTTTATACAATTGAATTAGTTTTTAAAATGTTGTATAGAGAAAATTATTCTTGAAAATGAGTAATGTAATAAATAACGTTTAATATTTATGCAGTAAATTCTCAATAACAAAAAATGTATAAACTCACTTTCATCATATTATTATTATTACCTTTGTCTGGCATAAGGCTGCCATAATGGTGCACCAATTGAAGATCAACCTCATAAAATAGCAGAAGGGGTAACTGTTTTTTAAATTTTCCTCTTTGGAGAACTCAATCATAATGAGAACATAATATATTCGTCATCTACATACAAGCCTGTCTCGCTGTATCACAGCTCATCAGTGTGGCTAGACACATCCACTTGCTTCTGGCCACGATCAAAATATATATATAGTCGGAAAATTTTTTTAAAAAATATTCTACAATTTCATGGGTAATAAATATTTCGCAGCCAAAATTACCCATGAAATTGTAGAATATCTAAAAAATTTTATAGATTATATTACTCTGTTAAATAAATCTTGCACTAAATATCAATCCCTGACACTAGTTAGATATAAACATATACCTTTGTTACAAGGCAAGATCTAGTTATTTACTCAGTTTACATTTGTCTGGCATAAGGCTGCCATAATGGTGCACCAACTGAAGATCAACCTCATTAGACTAATAATAGAATTATTAAAAAAGGTGCATAAAATGAATATATAAGCACACATTGAATACAAATTGAATTAATTTCAATTTTAGAGCCATTAATTATTCGTGGTTTTGAAATAATTATAATTCTGTTTCAAAGAATCTGCATCGGAAGAAAGAAATCCGTACTTTGGCAAACACTTTCACAGAAGCATAAATCTATGCCAAAAGAAAAATTTCTTGGTATATAATAAAAACTTTTTTTACGTCAACATAATGCTTATAATCTCTGAGTTCACTATTGCGCCTCTGAAAAAAGAACATGTGACGGTCAATTGATTAAATTGTTTTTTGTGTTGTCTCTTTAGGACAAAGGTGATCATGGCTCTCCACAACTTCCTCTCCTTAGTTGCTCTTAATAAAATTTGTCTTTTTACTATTTCTTCTTCTTATTATTATTACGATTCTAATCCTCACTTTTTAAAACAATAAACATTACCGAAGAGTGAAGGTAGTTGAAATAATAGTGGTGTCAAGAGCAAAAACATCCTTTTGACACAGCATTTTTGCAGATACGAAGATTAATTGTTTTTAAAATATCATAATAGCTTTATGCAATTTATTATTTTAATCTTAAACATAATGCACTCACAAACACGTACACAGACAAAGTATAAAACCTAGCAAGTATCAAAATGTTAATAATTGCTTATTGTGCCAAATAATAGTTTACCTCTGTAAATAGTTGTAACATTTAGTGTATAATATATAATGTGTGTGTGTGTGTAATTATTATGGGACATGTAGTTTTTAGTAATAATACCTTGGTTCAGTGGCTGCTGTTATATTTCTGTGCAAAGTATTACATGAACTGACTCTCTGTACTATAATAAATGTTATATCTAAACTTATTTATAAATGGAACTTTGTCTCTCTCTCTGTATGTATGTATGTATGTGTGTGTGTGTGTGAGTCCATTACCTATAGACTCCAAAACGGCTGAATTAATTTACTTGAAAATTTACACAGTTGTACTATAAGCGTCTTAGCTAGGTTTTGTGTCGAGGTACCCCCAATAAAAATCAATCATCAAAAAATTGGGTTATAGAAGGAGCGGTCCGATTTTAATCAAATTTGATACACTCATAGACAAAGACATAAGAAACGATATTCAGAAGTTTCAAGGTTGCAGTTTTTACAATAGTGCAGAAAATCGATTATATATATATATATATAAGGCAAGATGTTTGTGTGTGTGTGTCTGTTTATCTGCCTGTATGTCTGTATTTTTTTCAGCCCTTTTATTTTAGTTTTTGCTTCGGGTTTGGCTCTAAGTAGGTAGAATTGTAGTTCTTAGTCTCAGCCATGATACCATTTACTCAGAGGACTTATTTAGTCTTCAAAATTCAGTTTACGACGAAAAAAACTTATTTGATATCGATACCAGGAAATCAAAATTTGACTTACAGCCATTCATTTTTCTTTCAGTCTACAGTTTCACTTTAACTGGAAACAACTATTGCTTTTTAGTCTTTTGTGCCAATGTCCATAGAGTCCAGGACCATGGATTAGTTTTAAAGCTTTCATTACACCCCAGCAATGCCAGGCTGTACTGCTAGTTTAGTTTAAGCAAATGTTATTATGGGACAGAGGTAATTTGAGATACATGTGTACAGAGTATGATAAGTAAATTGTCACTATTTTATATTTCATAATTTCACACATGTGTGTATGTTATTTTGTTGACTGTTCAGTATAGTAGGGTCAGTTGGGCACTGTGAGAAAAAGAGCACCATGGTATAATTTACTCTGCCAGAAATTTGAAAATGGCATACTGTATTGCTTGAAATTTGTGCTGGAGGCTCTAAAATGAACATTTCAGAGTCTGAGGACAGTGCAGAGGATTCAGAAAGAGTTGAATGAGTCTGATGGTGATTACAAAGGTATGGCAACTTGAAAAACTCACTCTGATCATTCTGATAAGTAAATAAGTGTTGGTGAAGGCCGTTATACCACCATTCATCTTCCCACAGGGCCTCAGACACAACATGAATGCCTACATCAAGTGTCTTGAGGAAGTAATTCTGTCAAGAGGGTGGCTACTGGAAGAACCTATGTCTGGCAACAGGACTCTGCACCATGCCACACAAATAGGAAAACAGAGTCATGGTTGACAGACAATTTCTGCAACCATATCACCCCTCACATCTGGCCACTTAACTCCCCGGACTGCAACCCCCTTGATTATTATATGTGGGTGCAGTTGAGTGAGAGACCAATAAAACTCCTTGTGACACCAAAGATGAACCGACGGCAATGATAATGATAGCTTCACCAACTTAAACAAGGAGACCGTCCAGAAAAGTTGCAGGTGATTCTGAAGTCGTTTGGAGGCTGTGGCGATTTTATTGAATAAATTTTTACTCGTTAGTATTTCACGATATTTTCCTGTAATTTTGGTAATTATAATATTTGTAAGTTTTTAAAAAAGACGTCAGTGTTGTTTTCATTTTTTCGTAATTTAGACAATTATATGATCTATCTATATCTCATCGAGTGTGTGTGTCTGTGTGTTGTGTGTGCATGTATTCTAAATGATTATTTTGAACTTTATTCTACGAAATTTAAATTCTTTAATGTTTTTATAAACGTTTCAAACTCTTTATCTGCGCAGTAGAAACTAGAATTTTATTTCAAAGATTTAAAATTTAATTTAGTAAAATAAATTCAGATGGTGTCCACTGTTAAATATGGCGGTTAAAAGTCAAGTTAAAAAAAATGATTCCAGTCCGGACATTTTATCATTTTAAATTGCATCATCTTTTCGTTGAAATTATTATCTAAATCCTAATTTAGTCACGCGGAAAGTATCCTCTATTTTTTTAAATTAAAAATAAAATTATTGACTTATTCACACCTTAAAATGTCCCAGATAGACCATACACCTGGTGGTACCATAAATTTTTACAAATCAAAGAATATTCTTGTTGAAGGATAAACAACAAAAATAGTTGTTCTTTTTTTACCTTTGATAAACCGCCATTTTGCTGCATAACAGCATCTTTCAGTCGTTGTGGCTATTTTTTATTTATTTTTAAAATAAAGTTATACTTGGCGTCAAGAAATGATTTTTTTTTTTTGTGACTCTTCGAATGTGTATTAAAACACTTAATTTTATTATGTAAGTTACATTTTTTACGTGAATAAAATAGGATTTTTTCTTTTTAAACTAAAAAAGAAAAGGAAATGTTCCTTTTTACATATTACTACTTGCTGGACAATTTCAAACGGACAAATTTGCAATCTTTTTTTTTTTTTTCAAAAATCTCAACATCAGAAATTTTTCCTAATTCAATTTGCTAATAATTAAGAAATATAGGACAAATATTCTTTAAAATATTAAGCTAACAATATCTTCGAGCAAGTTAATCATTTTAACTAAATTTAAAATAATTTTTTTGCCTTTAGGAATGTCTTTTTTACGCTTACTAGACAAGACCAGAATATTTTCGTGTGATTGGGCAATAATGATATTGTTATGATTATTATTATTATGATGATAGTAATATCATTATTATGGTGATGATAATAATGAATGATGTTATCATTATGGTGATGATGACAAGGATGTTAATGTTATCATTATAATGGTGATGAATATGATGAAAAATAATAACAATAATAATCTAGGAAAAGCGTAACAAATCTAAAATATCGGTTACAAAAAATATCTTTGAGGAAACAACAATATAAAATAATTTCTGCACGGTGCGATTTTTTTCAGCTTGAGTACAGTTTTTTTATGGTAATATGGTCACGTGACCAGATAGACTCCTCTCCTCCTTGCAACCTTTTTATTTTATTTTAGGTTTCTCTCTCTCATTCTCAACTCCTTGCATTTACTTTTCTATTCATTTAAATTCTATTGAAACTGATAACGCATCCAAAATAGTTAGAACTAAGAAAGCTGTTTTAGATTCATAATAAAATCGCAGTGTGAGGAATGGTAAAAAATATTTTAGTATCCATTCATAAAAAAAAATTCTTCATCGTAAATCTCATTCTCTCCAGACTTTTTTTTTTTATAATTTAATTATTATTTGTCACTATTATGAATATTAATAATAATGGTTTTATAGGGGGAAAAAAAAACAAAGTTTTAATAAAAGGATTTAAAATAATTATAGGTCAAGAAAAGCAGTCCATTTCCTCCTTTTTACGAAAAAGTACTTTGGCAATGTGACGTCACTCAAAAGCAGGTGTGATCAGATTTTTTTCCGCGAAATTAAAAAAAAAAGAATGAAGGGAAAAAGAAAGCTTAATAATAATCAATGGTCTTTCCTCAATTTTATATTTGTCTTATTTGAGGTTTTAAATTTAATATTTTTTTATCCAGAAAAACACATTGAAAAAGAAGGGGGAAAAAAACAACAAAACAAAAATAAAACGATTCTAAAAAAGAAAAAAGGGAATTTTTTTAAAAGGAATGATGGTATTTTTCACGCAAATATCCCAAGAAAAGTATGAGAACCCCCCCCACACACACACACGCGCTCACACGCAAATTCTCTAAATTAAATTAAAAGTTTATACAATCATAAGTTTTTAAAAATATAATTTTAGAATTATTAGACTGATTTAAATTTTAACCGCTAAAATACATCAATGGCTTATAAATTGTTGTAATTTTAAACTGAAAAATTAAAATATCGATACAGTAAAAGTGAAAAAAGTATTTCCCATTAAAATGCATATAACAAACGCATATATATATATATATATATATATATATATATATATATATATATATAATATATTGCATAAAAATTTTGGGCTCGATCAAAATTTTTACAAAAAAATCTGATCATTTGGTCAGATTTTTAGAGAAGTGGGTCAGGCCAAGAACCTTTCAGCACCTCTTCACATACATACATACATACATACATGCATGCATACATACGCACACACATATATAAAAGTAACACCCACATCCACACGCATATTATAATATATTGTAAGAATAATAACTATTTCAAGTTGCATAATATTTAATTTATTTAATTTAAAAACAGTTCGTTATCTAACTTTACTCTACTGTGTAGGTGAAAAATAGTAAAAGTACACCTGGCCAGTTTAATCACAAACGATCAGAAAAAATAATTCTTTTAATATAAAAAAAAAAATAACCCTTTTTTTAAAAGAAAAATTCCCTATCCCACTCCCAGCTTTGAAATCGATTATGATGAGCATTAAAAAATATAATGTGTATGTGTGTGGTTATATATATATATATATATATATATATATATATATATATATGAAACTATATTGTGTGCGATAAGATTTTTTAAAAAAGTACTTGTAATACAGACCTGGGTGTTTGTCAGAACGTCAAATGCTTAAACACAAACACGTGTGTGTTTGTATTTTTTTATCTATAATTGATGGATGCTTCCGCAATATGGGTCGCCGGCATAGATATATAAATATATGCAGTTATCTATATATGTAGGTATGTATATGTATACTTATGTGTATACATATATTTATATATATGTGTGTACATATGTATAATTTTTTAAAATACGTTACATAGATTGATAGCTGGTAAGTAAAAAAATCACCAGACAACCTGAGCAAGGGAGGTAATGTGACACACAGACAGACCGACTTGTGTTTTCTTTGCTAAAAAATTTTTTTTCCACCCAAAGTGATTCAAAAATATATGTTGAAAAGAAGGACAATGTACAACAAGCGGAGGAATATAACGGGGTCAAAATATCCCGGACCCCTTTTCTATATCAACTTTTCGAAGATTATGTGACTGGTTGACCCTAAAGAATACTTTTAAACATCAAATTTATACTCAGCAAATAAAAACTATAAAATTCAAATAAATTCTTATTAAATTTTGTCTCAAACCATTTTTCAGAGTGATGGTTCTCGCCGGACATCTTTGTCGCGAGGTCTAACTCCAGTCTAACACCGGCTTCTTTGTCGTCTGTACATAAAAAATAAACGTGCTGAGTTTTTTTTTTCTTTCTGAATTGTAAATCAAGGACTATTTATATAATTACGCCGTAATTATTATTATATTTCACTTAGGTTTTCTTTCTTTCTTTCCACAGAGAAATATGAAAGTCGGAACGAAAACGATTTTAAGTTGAATTTAACGTTCGATATTTTTTTTCTGCCAACCACGTGAATGGCGTCTACAGAATAATCAGCATTTTTTTGCGCCAGCCGCCATAATTTTTATCTTAAAAAACAAATTATGATCCATTTATTTATTTTTACAGCAATCAATCGAAATTGATACGAGAAATACTCATTTTGATTAATTTTACGTCAATTATGAAGACATTAAAATCGCTAAAAATGTTAAAAGATAAAATGTTGTTAATCGATTTGGAAGCAGGTTTTTTTACTTTTATTTTTAAAAATCAATAGAAGACTCAGTCATTCTCTACTCATTAACATTGGAGTAGCTAAAAGTTTGTTGCTCATCTTGTAAGAACGTTTATATTGTTAATGTTGTTGTATAAATAATCAGATGGTGTTTGATTTCAAGTTTTTAAAAAGGCAAACTTATACACATTGCTACTATATTGCAACTTCCTTTCTTTTTTTTTTTTCATCAACCTTTAAAATTATAATCGATATTTATTTCACAATCCTAGTGACTCTCAAAATCTTTCTTTTTTATGGACTGGAGAAATGATAATGTTCGTCTCTTTTTTTTAACTGGTTGGTTGTTTTTGTTGGTTATTATTATTTCACTCGAACTCTGGGGAAAACATTTTCGTTATAGTTTTTTTTTTACATTCTTGCTAATGTTAAAAATAAGTTGACATTTTTTATTTTACAGTCGAGAAAAATAGTTTTGCTGCCAAAGTTACGGACGATTTCTTCATTGTGCAGATGTGTAATTTAAATGATAAATCTCTCTAGTTTCATGTCGAGAAAACATTTTTTTTTAATTTACCAAAATATTTAACTGGCTTAGTTTCACTCCGCATAACAAATTCAGTTAAATTTATACCAAGTGAATTTAAAAAAGACAAAAGCAGTTGCTCATCAAAAAATGTTGCTTCTTTTCTCTAAGCAAAAAAATGTTTTGTTTTTTTTTATGACTAAAAATATTTTAACCTCTTCCTTCAGCAAATCTTTCACACTTTTTTAGTTTTTTTAACTGTTAAAAATGTAGTCAGTCTATCATTCGAAATCGATTCCTGCTATGTAGGAAATACTAAATGGGATGTCAGTTAGTCACCAAAGACTCTACTCACTGGGCTTATCTTGAGATCATATTTTAAAATAAAATAAATAATTTAAATTTTTATTAAATACTCAGCAAAGTCAAGTATTTAAACAATATTTTTTTTTATTATTATTATTATTTTTAAAAACTTGTTTTCTCTCTGTTTTTTAAAGTCTGTGATATTCTTGCTTGGGTTTATCCGACCGTTCTTTTCTTTATTACTTAACCTTCAATTCATTCTAAGGAACGGTATTATTGGCTCATCTGGTAAAGACGTTGTGCTTTGGAAGACTTAGTTTGTAAATTTTTTTTTTAAGATTACGCAACAAAATTTTAATATAGTAAAAAAAGTACATTTTTTAAACATTGTAAACTTGATAAACTCTTAATTATTCAAAGTTAATTAAAAAGTAGCAGTCAAAATGTCCAAAGACATTTTTTTGGTAACGTTTGTAACAAAAATAAAAATAATTACCAATTCGTTCGAATTAGTTTGTTTGTTTATTTTATTTTGAACCAATTTTGAAAGAGACAAAAATAAAATTATTGTTTAAATTGAAAGATCGACTGGTTAATTTATTTTTCAATTCTAATAATAATTAATGGTTTCAATTTTTGGAGTAACCATCGAAACATTCAACAAGTTTTTTTCTGAGGTCGAGTCGACCACTCAGTGAGACACGAACTCACACTGATTCAACGAGAAGTTTATTCCACCCACACCAAACATACAAGTTGAAGAAACTCATTATTGTTCCTACTTTAGACTAGGAATTTTGAAAATTTTCTTCATCATTTTTTTTTTCTGTTGTTATTCAGTAGATTCTCTTGCGGGTTCATCTGGGGAAGAAAAATGTAACATTTTTATTAATTTTATTTGGAATGTCGTTTTTGTTATTTTCATGAGCAGATTGACATATTAAAACATTTTTATACAGCAGAAGCTTAAATATATTTTTGTAAAATTAGTAAGTGATATCCAACTTTAAGGAATCGTGAGTCATTTTTCCAAAAAAGTCAAATTCAAAATATTCGTTTTTTCGAACCCTATCCTTTCACCCACCCTTTCACTGCAGTTAATTTTCTACGCTACTTTATTGTAGAAGTGACCAATTCCTCTAGTTCGTTAATTGTAAATGTCATCAAGGGCATAAAAAATATAAATAAACAAACAATGCCGGTTTTGTTGCTTAAAAAATGTTCTTTTAAAAAAAAAACAAGGCGAAACACTTGATGTCAAAATATCCTAGTTTTACTCATGCAACAAATACAAATTTATTGAAAGTTTTTACATTACAATTGTTGCAATACCCAAGTCAAAACTCAAAATTCTTTACATCTGACACACAGTGTTTTTTAATTTTAAACATTTATTTATCAATTCCATTCTTACTGTCATAAGCAATCGTGACTCTTCTAACGACGAATCCTAGTCAAAGCAAAATGGCGGTTTAAAAGATCATGAAAAAGCTGACATTTTCGATTTTCTCAACGAACATTAAAATATTTGATTTGATATAAAAATGATCACTAACATCAGTTGTATAAATAGTTTAAGACCCTTTAAGGTATTCTAATTTAACAATTTTAGTTTAAAAAAATGTTTTTTACCGCGTGAATGAACTAGGATTTTAAAATTTTAAAACAGTTTGAGTTCAGCTACCATTATTTTTTCGTAGATTCATAGAATATTTTAAAATTTTATCCAATGTTTTAAATGTCCTTACAAAAATAGAGAGACTGTCTTATTTTTATACTTAAACCGCCCGTTTTTGCATTGAATTAGGAATAAGATTATGTTTACTATTTGATTTTTCTTGTTTTCATTAACTAAAAATGTTTAAAATTTTACCTATAATTGTATAGTTAATTTAAAGGATCAAGAAAATTTTTACAAATTATGTATAATTTGAGGAAAAAAAGTCAGCATTGTTTTTAATTTAATCTACAAAAAATAAAGTATTCCTGGAAATTGTGTAATCCACTTTGCAATATTAAATAAAAAAAAGCATTTAAAACAATTTACCTATCATTGACTATTGTCCTCATCTTGGTTGCCATTTGTATGGTATTTGTACATTCTGCTCTTCTTCAGGTGCTAGGAATTTCATACCGAACTCTTTATCACAATCACAGGGGTATATCATTCTCATTCCTTGTGGAAGCCTCTTTTGGTAGTCATGAATTATCTCCCTCTAACCAGACTGTCTAAGTTACTTGTTCACTGGTATTGAACTCACGACTCTTTGGGTCAAGTCACTAGAACTAACCAACGTCTATATGCACTGGGCCATGCGTCTTTAAGGACAAGAACAACTGAATTTCTGGGACTTATAAATCTAATGTTCATTAACCATTTTTACCAGAGTTCATATTGCAATTTTTGATGTTAATGTTTTTTCTCAATTTTTTTTATGTTAATTGTTATTTCTAGTATTTTTTACCAGAGCTCATATTGCAATTTTTGACACTAATGATTTTCTCTGGCACTCCATATTACTGGTTCCCATACTGTGTTCATTTTTATGCTTGGTTGGCTTAGGAGATTTTTGTAGCCTAACATATATGCTGATTCTTTAAGTTTCCAGTGGCATTCTCTATCATTTTAACTCCATCCCATAGAGTGTGGTGATCCCCTTTCTCTCTTCATATGTGGTCTGCTATGCCTGATTTTTCTATCTCCTCTCATATTACAGCCTTGCAATGTTCTTGTAGCCTTACCTTAAGGGAACAGCCTGTTTTTTCTTTATATTTCTTTCTACAGCTACATGGAATGGTGTACAGTACACACAATTCTTAGTCATGTTCTTCTCTATTAGGGGGTCTTGTTTGAGAGAGGTACCTGTGAAGTGTAGAACCACTTCTGAAGATCGTCTTCAAATTATATGGACCACATATCCTTCGTATTTTCTCTGATAACCCCTTTACATAGCGTAGACAGACCGAGGCTGTTTTATGAGAGTTGTTATCCTTATGCATCCTCCCTTCCATGTTTGTTGAAGTTGTTGTCCTGTACCTTGGATAATTGTTACATTGTAGAATACTGACCATTTCCTGTTTGTATGTTTCTGGGTGGCCACTTATGACTTTTGCTCGATGTTGCAGGCAGCGGACAATCCCTTTCTTTACATTGTATGGGTGGTGGGAGTTGAAGTTGACGTATTGTCCTCTGAATGTTGGCTTCTGGTATATGGATGTTTTGAACCCCCTCTTTGTTCAAGCACATCCAAGAATGCCAGTTTGTTGTCATTTTCTTTTTCAGTAGTGAACTGTATTGATGACCTTATTGAGTTCACATAGTCCATTAGCATCTGTACCTCCTCCTCAAAGTATGAAGGTTTGAACAAGGGTCTCAACTTTGCAACAATTATCAGGCTGATATCATACTTAGACATCATTGCTCATATCGAGAAAATAGCCTTGAACATCCCTCAGGCTCAGGTTGATTAGCTAAGATGGAAAGTGAGATAGACATTGGAGAAAGTCAAGCCACCCTAACTAAACATCACGAAAGAGGAGGGGCTGCCAATCAGAACCCTAGAGAAGAATGAGAACATCATATTACTAACAGTTGACAAAGGCAATGAAACTGTAGTAATGGACAAAACTGAATAAACCAAAAACCTGGAAGACCTTATTAGAAGTGGGAGCTATACAAGGTAAAGAAAACCCTCACGTTGAAAACAGAACAACAGCTGCCGCAGATCTTAATCAAGAACAAGGATCACCTCCAGCTTAGAACATACAGGTAGTTGTTTCAATGTTACAGCAAGCTACTTTACATGTATGGTCTACCTAAGATTCATAAAGGCGGTATTAGCAGCCTAGGTTCAGTGTGCTACCCTCTGAATTGCTTCCTTGTAGATATAATTGACCCACTGATGGGAAAGTCACCATCATGTGTTTGAAACTTTGCCCACATCATGGAACTTATCAAAGATGCTCTTTTCCAATGCAACCAGATGGTGAGCCTGTTCACCAAGGTACCTATGGTGGCTGCATTATTGGTAGTCAAGAACAGACTGGCCTTGGACTCATCCCAAGGAGAACATACCAGTATTCCACTAGATAACCTGATAGAGATGCTGAATTTCTGTATACAAACAACACACTTTGGATTGGGATCAGACATATATCAGCAGGATGAAGGCTTAGCAATGGGCTCACAATTATCACCTCCATTGGCTAACATATACATGGAATACTTTGACGTGATAGCATTAGAATCTACAGCTCTAAAGCCAACTCTATGGCTGAGATAGATTGATAACACCTTCATACTCTGGCCACACCAGAAGGAAGTCCAGGCGCTAATGGACCATGTGAACTCAATAAGATCATCAATACATTTCACTATGGAAAAAGAGAGTGACAACAAAGTGGCATTTCTGGATGTGCTAATAACTCAAACAGAAGGGCTCAAAACATCTGTATACCACAAGCCAACATTCACAGGACATTATGTCAACTTCAACTCCCACCACCCATAAAATGTAAAGAAAGGGATCGTCCACTGCCTGCAAACATCAAGCAAAAGTCATAAGTGGCAACCCAGAAACATACAAACAGGAAATGGTCATTATATGCAGTACCCTACAACGTAACATTATCCAGGGTACACGAGAATAACAACTCTCATAAAACAGCCTTGGTCTGTCCACTCTATGTAAAGGGGTTATCAGAGAAAATACAAAGGATATGTGGTCCATATAACTTGAAGACGATCTTCAGAAGTGGTTCAACACTTCACAGGTACCTCTCCCAATTAAGACCCCCAACAGAGGAGTACATGACTAAGGACTGTGTGTACACCATTTCATGGAACCATGGAAAGAAATATAAAGGAGAAACTGGCTGCTCCCTTAAGATAAGGTTACAAGAACATTGTAACATGAGGGGAGATAGAAAAATCAGACGTAGCTGACCACATATGGAGTAAAAAAAGGGGATCACTGCTCCCTATGGGATGAAGTTGAAACAATAGAGAATGCCACTGGAAACTACATAAACTAAAAGAATAAGAGCATATGCTAGGCTACAAAAATCTCCTAAGCAGACCAAGCATATAAATGAGCACAATATGGGAACCAGTAATATGGAGTGCCAGAGAAAATCATTAATGTCAAAAATTGCAATATGTGCTCTGGCAAAAAATACTACAGATAACCATTAAAATAAAAAAATACTAGAGAAAAACCATTAACATCAAAAATTGTAATATGAACTCTGGTAAAAAATGGTTACTGAACATTAGGTTTATAAATCCCAGAAATTCAGTTGTTCTTGTCCTTAAGGACACATGACCCAGTGGATATAGATGTTGGTCAGTTTCAGTGACTTGACCCAAAGAGTTGTGAATTCAATACCAGGCTACAGCAGTGGTCAACAAGTAACTTAACATGAACACAAAATTACAACTCACTCACTCACTTATATCTTCACTCACTCACTCACTCACTCAATTATATCTTCACTCACTCACTCACTCACTCAATATTATATTCACTGAAAGGAACAAAACTTTTAACCTTTTCAAGGACTCATTTAAAAATAACTTTTCAACAAATTTTATTTACATACTTTTTGTTTAACAGTAAAAGGGAGAGAATTTATTCATATCTTGTATATTTCACAATGTAAATTTATCTGTTTTTGTTACCAAATATCAGGAAGTTCTTTGTTTATTATTTATCCCTTGTTCATTGTCAATTGCCTAATGTTTAAAATTAAAAAGTGATGAATAAAGATGATATTCACTACAAACTTCTGTGAAAGTCTTATATTTTAAAAAGTAGTAAATTTCGAATTTAAAGAAATTTTCAACTATTTTAACAGAATTTTTGAAAATGTAACTTTTCAGTTAAGTTTGTCGGATCATTTCACACAAAAGATGCAAAGACCTATTTCAGATGTACTGCTTTACAATTTAAATTGTAATTACAAAGAATTTATCTCACAGATTCTTAGGTAAAGACATTGATTGCTTCTCACATTTGACAAAGTGAAGATTTCAAAATTTTCTTACTTAATTGGTAAATCATTTTATAATCACCCCCAACACTTTTTCATAATTAGTTTGAGAATGTGTTTTGAAGACAGACACAAATCATTGATATAGTTTTCTTTTAAATCCAAAGGAATTGGCAGGTTTTAATGGATATAATCATTAATGACCTTAGAAAACAAATGAATCTATATTTCTCTCACAGGGTAAACAGGGCCTTCTAGCCTTGGAGGTTCTGGGTATGAAGGTAAACTGCATTCAGCAGCAAGGCTTCTGATTGGGAGGTTGTGAAGAGCATGGAACCACCTCTTTAGTTCAGAGGTCCAACTTGACCAGGTGTGGTAGCACCTATTAGGGTCCCAGCTATGGGCAAATAGTTAACCACAAACTGGGGTCAAAACACTATGAAAGTATAAAAATAGACTTTTATAGAAAAATATACATTTTTAAAGGCTTACGGCCATATCACGTTGAATACACTGGTTCTCGCTCGATCACCGAAGTTAAGCAACATTGAGCCTGGTCAGTACTTAGATGGGTGACCGCTTGGGAATACCAGGTGCTGTAAGCATTTAGTGACGGATGTGTGTTGTAGTGCAGTGGATATCGGCTCGGAAAGAGAAATCGGTAAACTGAGTTCGAATTCCAGTTGAATACCCTGCATTCACTTAAGCACTGGTACCCTTGGGAAAGGTATTAATCTGTCCCTTCCCTCCAGTTATGAGTTAAATAACAGGATAGGACTTGGGGACCCTTGCCCTTAAAAACAAATCCCAATGAATCTTGATACTCAAAAAGAAAAATGTATTACTAGACACAAAAACATATATAAAAACAACAATAAATTGTTGAAAGAAAAAGGTATTACTAGCAATAAATAAATAAAAAATTTAGTTGGCAATAAATGACCCACCAAGGTCAATATGCCATAAAAACAAAACAACCAACAACATTTTTAAAAGAAAAATATTACGAACAACACATTTTTGAAGGAAAAAAGATTATTGCCATAATACATTTTTGAATATGCAACTAGAAGACATCTTCAGTTTTCTAAAATAAACAAAATAAAATTTTAAGAAATTCAAAATCTGACTAAATCAACCTTTTTGCTATAACCGAACATTAATAAAAATACCCTAAAATCCCACTTTTTGGCATTAAATAATCCACTGAGGTTTATATACCATTAAATAAGCTCTAGCCTTGGGTGGTAATCAGTCTAGAAAAAGGAAATAAAAACTCCACTATTTTATGGGTATCTTTAAGAAAAAAGAAGGCTAAGATGTAAACCCTATACAAATCCAAATTGGAGTCCCAAATATGGATGTATGGCATACTGTGTTACCTTCCGGAAACTTCTGAAGCAGTGCCAGTACCAAACAGTATTGGTTTATCCTTTCTTTTATGCTCTGCTGATAATATTGAGAGTTGAATCTTCATATATGAGCAATCCATAGCTTTTTAAATCCTGCCCAGACCTGTAGTGCTCTGAGCAATACAAATATATCCTAAGATGGACAGATGTCAACACAGTTTTTAAATTCTCAAGCCAATCTATTTAAAACTATATGTACAATATATGTCTGTTTTGAATATCTCAATAACTAGTTGCAGGGAGTTTTCATACAATTTGACAAACAAAGAGTATTTTACTGTGAAGTATGAATACTCTGCAATGGGGTTACTCAGTCAGCAATAAGAGTGCCATTGCTTTTCCATGTAGTGTTATTTGGTAAAATCTGCCAGACCCTGCACTCTACAGTATATATTTTGTTCCTTGTGACTTTTCTCAAAAGCAAAATTGTCATTGAAAGAAATTTCAAACAATGGTCAACTGAAGAGAACACATTGGGACATCTGTTTGCAATACTGAAAGAGGAATTTGCAAATTTCTGAAAAGTGGAAGGAATGCTAAGTGTAATCTCAAGCGGAGTACTTTGAAAACAACTGTAGTACCATTACCTTAGGCCAGTGGTTCCCAAATGGTGTGGTACGCCCCATAGGTTGCAGCAGAAGAGGATAGCAGAAGAAGCAGAATGATTGAAAGACAACCAAAGACTTAGAAATAGTTTAAAAAATTCATATGCCAAAAATAAATATGATTTCAAAATTTGAAATATTATAGATTACTTGCATAAGTCCCAGTATAAATAGTTAAAAATAAATTTTGACCAATTTTTATCATTGTGATATTTTTGCATTATATTAAGTATTAAGAATATAGTAACTAGGGTCCACAAATTGCAGAAGAAAGTTATCAATGATAATGTTCTGATTTAAAATCTTCAGTTATCCCCCTTTAACCCTCACTCTGGATCTTTGCTGTAGGGCTGCTTGTGCCTTTTTACCAGGTTTTCTTTTTGGTGAGGTTCAAACAAATTTTCATTCTGAAAATGTAGCCTAGAAAAAAAAAAAGTTTGGAAACCACTGCCTTAGGCAGACTACTTTTTAATAATATCAAATAGCTAACCCATTTCTAGACTAGCCTAAGAGTCGAAGTAATAAAATTTTAATTAGAAGATCAATTTATTGGTATGGTTGTTTTGAAATGCAGTAAGTCTTCATAAAATCCATGATATTTAATTGGTATAAATAAAAGTGTCATGTAAAAATAATGTGTCTCTGCCAACACTTGTGTTCAAACACAGATTGCCACAGGATAAATACAGTCGCCCTTGTTCTCAAGTAATTAGTGGTACAGTCACGTGATCCTGCTGGGACCACATATATATATATAATTCTATCTCATTTCTTTAGAATATGTGCAAACTACAAACTACTAAAAAATTGTTGCATTTTGTTTCGACATTGAAAGAACAATGTCTCATCAGGTAGTTAACAATGATGGTAATAAACATTTTGATGATAATAAATGTTTTGTTTTGAAAAAATCTTTTTATAACACCACTTCTCTTTATTTTGGAATTGTTTTCTTTCATATGAAGTAAAAAGATATATATTGTTACAATATTATAGAGTCGGACGAGCCCCCAATTTTGTTACGTGTTATAAATTGTAACAAAAAAAAATGATTGGCCAAAACACAGAGCTAAATCACAAACAAATATTTAATTTACAAAAAGAAACACAAAATAAAAATATTTACAAATATACAATTTTTGCATTCAAATAAAAAACATAGTATTACTACTGGCAGGTGAAGTGTTACGAAGGGAGATGTAAGGAGTGGGTGAAGTAATTTTTACACATTAGGCTAGCGAGTATTCTAAGTACTATTTTTGGAAATCCTCAAATGTATATATAAAGAATTTTTTTTTTGTTTGGTCAATTAAAGAGTCAAAAAATTCTGTTTACCCATTTAGTTCCATGAGGTTCTCTTTCAGGTTTTAGTTGGTCGGCAACTTTTATTAGAGATTCTTTCGGCTGGATATACAAATCCTAAATCAGGCCAGAGTTGATAATGTCAGCAAATCCTTTTAACAACTAACTACTCTCTTCCCCAAACCAATTTTTATAAGGGCTAACACCTAATTTGCATATTTCTCGAATCATTTTAAATTTTCCGGGATATTCTAGGATCTTCCAAAACGCTCTATTCCTAATTTCTCTATTTTACAACTACTTCATGAATTAAAACTTTTTTGTATTAACAAATAGGACTCAAATGAATCCCTTACTATAAATTTTAACTTTTTTTAGGCATTATTAATATTACCATAGATTTATGGCCTATTTTTGTATTGAGCACTTTTTGAAGTAAATATCTAAGTGTAGAATGTACTTTCATTAGTAACCATTACACTCACACACACTCACACACACACACACATATATATATATATATATATATATATATATATATATATATATATATATATGGGGGGGGGTATAGAGTGATTAAAGAGGGTAGAGTAGGAGAAGAATAAGCACTTTAACTGATATATTTATGTCTGGTACAAGGCTACAGCGGTGAGGCATTCAGTGAAGATTGAAGTCACAACATTGGATAATTAGTCTGTGATACAAGGTAGCTTATAAAATATTAAGTGCCCTTTTTACTAAGTTTAGCACCTAGCGCTTTCACTGTGCCCTCATAAAAGCTTCCAACACAAAGTTAAGCTCTACTAACAATGGACCATTTACCAATATGGAAAGAGGAATTGCTGAGTCAAGTTCAAATTCTTGTCTAGTCTTTTACATTTCATGTCTAATGCCCTTGGGAAAGGCATGAATTAATGGATTCTTTTATTCTCAGGTATGAGTGAAATAGCAGGACTGACTGGGTTCTCTAGACTTCTCTCTAGCCAGTTTAGGAAAAGGAAAAAAAAATTTCTTTCATTTTTCTTGTGGGGTGCGGGTCTTCTAGGTTTGGCTTTAAATTTTCAGCACTCACTCATAACTGATTACAAAATATTCAGCTGATAGTTTTTGTGTGGAAATTAACATTTTGTTATAGATTTTAGAGTTGGGAGATTCAATTTATATAAAGTTATTTATAAATTTAGATGTTAAAACTGAATTTAGACAGAAAAACTGGATTTGATACATAAAGAAGCAATTGTCTACTTTGAAATTGGTGCAAAATGGGGCAGAAAAAATATTTCAATGATTGTAAATAATGAGCTTGTGGAAAGGCACTGGCAATGATGTTGCCCACCTGAAAGGCACTGGCAATAGAGAAGATTGAATTCATAAGAAATCAATTGTATGACAGGTGCTCATTCAGATAACATTTAAATGAAAATTTGTGGTGTGCCACTTTTATAAAAGTCACATGTACACCATTTTTCACAATATCTTTTCTTCTAGAATTCATTTGCCTTTAAATGTGACTCTTTAGTATTCGGTTAACTGCTGACTAATATCAACTGCCTAGTAGTTCTACTGAACTTCAATAGAACTCTCAAGAACTTCTCAATATTTATTGTATGAAAAATACAATTGTGGCACAAGGCTGATTTGGGGGATGGGCAAAAATCTCAGGTTGGTCTTCAGTACCTATCCTATAACTAGCTAATCCGACTCACGACCCAAACATACTTTACAATTTTCTCATCCACCACAAGACCATGTCCATCAGCATTCAATCCTTCATACACCAAAATACCTCAAACATATCAGGGACCTAAAAAAAAAGTTCTCAAGAACTTCTCTCGTTAACTTCCTGTTAACTCTTATTAATATAGAAGGGAGAGTCCATTATCTGAGGAATAGGTGTGTTTTCCCATAACATTAATATAGAAGGGAGAGTCCATTATCTGAGGAATAGGTGTGTTTCCCCATAGCATTAATATAGAAGAGAGAGTCCATTATCTGAGGAATGGGTGTGTTTCCCCATAACAATTCACTATATATTGACATTCTCCTTCACATCTATTAAGAATAAATTCTGTTGTCATATTTTTTTTTATAAGAACATCTATATTTAACATGGTTTTTGTCCATACAATTTAAATTAACTATAATTAGTATTTGTCTTTATTTCTGAGATGAGGTCGTATTTACACTATTTAAACTATTGTCCTCATCTTCATTGCTATTTCCATGTTTCAGCCATTGTATGCTTCGGCCTTCTTCAGGTGCAAGGGATTTTGAACCAAACACTATATTATGATCACTGGGGTATATCATTCTCATTCCTTGTGAGGCATTTCTGGTAGTCATGAGGTATGTCCCTTTAACTTGACTCTCTAAGTTACTTGTTCACCACTGCTGTAGCCTGGTATTGAACTCACAACTCTTTGGGTCAAGTCATTGAAACTCACAAATACTTATATCACCTTGAGGACACCAGCAATTGAATTTCTGGGACTTTTAAACCTAATGTTTCAGTAACCTTTTTTACCAGAACTCATATTGCAATTTTTGATGTAAATGGTTTTCTCTAGTATTTCTTGATGTTAATGGTTTTCTCTAGTATCTCTTGTTGTTCATGATTTTCTCTAATATTTTTTTTACCAGAGCTCATACTGCAATTTTTGGTACTAATGATTTTCTCTGGCACTCTGTATTACCGGTTCCCATATTGTATTCATCTGTATGCTTGGTTGGCTGAGGAAATCTTTGTAGCCTATTATATGCACTGATTCCTTAAATTTACATAGTTTCCAGTGGCATTCTCTCTCTATTATTTCAACTTCATCACATGGGGGTCGGTGATCTCCTTTCTCCCTCCATATGTGGTCAGCTATACCTGATTTTTCTATCTCCTCTCTTGTTACGAACTTGTGATGTTCTTGTAACCTTACCTTAAGGAGGCGGCCTGTTTCTCTTTTATGTTTCTTTTCACAGCTACATGGAACGGTGAACACACAGTTCTTAGTCATGTAATCCTTTCTTGGGGGTTTTACTTGGGAGAGGTACCTGCAAAGTGTAGAACCACTTTTGAAGATCGTTCTGATGTTATATGAACCACAGATCCTTTGTATTTTCTATGATAACCCCTTCACATAGGAAATTGTTATCTTCATGCACCCTCTCTTCCATGTACCCTGGATAATTGTTACATTGTATGGTACTGCTTATACTATTTTCTGTTCGTATGTCTCTGGGTCACCACTTATGTCTTTTGCTCGATGGTGCAGGCACCAGATGATTTCTTTCTTTACATTGTATGGGTAGTGGGAGTTGAGGTTGAGGTATAGTCATGTGAATGTTGGTTTGCAGCATACGGATGTCTTGAACCCCCTCTCTGTTCAAGCACATCTTGGAATGCCAATTTGGTGTCACTCACGTGAACTGTATTGATGATCTTATTGAGTTTATATGGTCCATTTGCATCTGGACCTCTTGCTAGTGCAGCCTGAGTATGAAGGTGTTATCAACCTACCTCAGGCATAGAGTTGACTTTAGAGCTGTTGATCTCTTCAAAGTATTCCATATGTTAACCAGTGATGGGGAAAATGGCAAGCTCATCCTGTTGATATTATGTCTGATCCCAGTCCAAAGTGTATTGTCTGTGTGCAGAAAGTCAGCACACTAGAGAAATGTGGAAAAATCATCAACATCAAAAATTGCAATATGAACTCTGGTAAAAAAGATTACTGAGACATTAGGTTTATAAGTCCTAGAAATTCAATTGCTGATGTCCTCAAGGCTCAGTGGATATAGGCATTGGTTAGTTCCAGTGACTTTACCCAGAGAGTTGTGAGTTCAATACCAGACTACAGCAAGTAGGTGAACAAGTAACTTAGTCAGGTTAAAGAAAGATAACTCATGACTACCAGGATCCAGTGATGGTGAAAATGGCAAGCCCATTGCTTCATCCTGTTCATATTATGTCTGATCCAAGTCCAAAATGAATGATATACCCCAGTGATCGTAATAAAGGGTTCAGTTTGAAATTCCTAACACCTGAAGAAGATTGGAGATGACAACAAAGATGGGGACAATAGTCTGAATAGTGTAAATTGTGTAACATATAATTACTTCCATATATAGGCAAAATAATGTCTTGATTCCTATTGGTGGGCTCAGACGTGACCCACACCAAAACTTAGCAGCAGTAGAAAAAGAATTTATTATATCCATGAAAGCACTTGAATGCCAGGTAAAGAGAAATTTATAAGAACATTTTTTGATAGATGAAAAGAATTTATCAAATTTATCACTTATTTCATTTATTTACAAATGTAATAATTTCACATAGGTAATTTGATTTATGACGTATATGAAATCACTTCAATGTCAGGTAGAATTCAACTGATAGAAAAAAAATCAGAAAATAAAGTATCTTTCTATTTGGCTAAGTAACTTTTTCTTTTCTTTTTTTTTCAATACACAATCAAGTTCACCTTTGCAGCTACATTTGGTTGAAGCCAAAACTGTCCAGTTCCATTGACTTCAGCCACTGACCCTGACCTTAAGTCTTGGAGGAGGTAAGGGGAAAGTTTGAATGAACTAGATATTAGTTTGTTTTTTACTCAAACCAAAAGACTGGGAATCAGATTTTGATTCAGGAAACTATGATAACAAATATGTCTTATACACTGAAAATTATAAGACTTGTTTGTCATTCAGGTTTAAAAGTTCTACAGTTTTTTTTTGTCACGACAACAACATATGGGACTGCAACCCAAAACCCTCTCATGCCTCGGTGCCAGTGAAATATTCACTACCTAATGATGGTGCACTTGGCACCAAGGCCTGAGGGCTTTTGGGTTGCAGTCCCATACGTTATTGTTGCTGTGACACTAATTATAACTATAACCCTGTATACACGCATACAGTCCCAACCGACAATTCATGATTATGACACAATCTCCATTAATCTTCTTTCAACTTATGTCATTTGGTTTGTACATATTGAATGGTAAAATATATTGCTAGTGTGAGGAAGATGGTGTGAGTCAGTTCCTGGTTGTATGCCATACTGGATTGTTGTGTATTCACTCACTTTCACAGGTATGTTCTGACTTAATGAAAAATCATGTTACAACATATTGTAGGACCTCCACCACCACCACATATCTGTCTATCTACCTCTCTCTCTCATGTGTGTGTGTGTGTGTGTGTGTGTGTGTGTGTGTGTGTGGAGAGAGGAAAAAGGAATATCAATTAATGACACCAAAAATGGAATCTGTGAACCACATTTGGATTCATTTGGACTCTTGCTCTTGGGAAAGAGGTCTTGTCTCTTCCCACTCCCAGTCATGTGTTAAATAGGACAAACTGTTTTTTTAGCTTTGGCTGGCAACCAGTCTAGGAGAAGGATAACAAAAACCCACCAAATTTTCCCCAAAATGATCATGACAGTGCTCAGTTGGTAATACACTTATCAGTTTGTGTATATGGGAAATCATAAAAAAATGTGCTCTTCTGCATGAATCAAATCTGCCCCCACCACCACCTTCATAGAAAAAAACATCATTTGATCCAGTGTGCTTGGCTACAAAGTGTATCACAGCTCAGTAAGACCCTACCTTCCCTTTGAAAGAAAACACATCTCTTCACTAAGATATGTTTCTTGAAAACCCATATCTGCTTAGCAATTTCTAAAGAAATGACTTATTTCTAATCCAAAATTTCTCTTCCTGCTTGAGAGAATATTTTCTTTCAGGTTTCTCAAATACAGAGGCCAAGAGACATACTCCACATTGTTTAAAGCAAAAATAATTCTTTAAAAATATTTTATTTCCCTATTAATGATCATCATATAATATGAATCAATGTATGATTAATGTTTTATAAAGCTACCGGGTTAGTACAATTAATCTAGTCCAAGCATCTTTACAGGGGAAATTTAGCTTCATGCCTTTGCCAAAAATATTTATTTCAAATGACACAAGCAGGATTTGAAGTTGTTTTGACACTAATTTTATATTTAATATCTATTCCATTAGACCACCTCACACAATATCAGTTGTAATTTGTTAATATAATAATGTTGATTTATGGTTTAGTAATGTTAGTTAATATAATAATGTTGATTTATGGTTTAGTAATGTTAGTGGTGAAATAGAATGTTTTTTTGTTGTTGATAGATCTGCAAAAGAAAAAAATAGTGTGATAAAATTAAATTAGTAGTAATTAAAAATAGCCAAAAATTTTCTGGAACTAGCAGATAAAATTCTTTTAACCAATTAAAAAAGAAACAAAAAGTCACCATTATATTAACAAAATTAGCATGTATATAAAAATAATTACCTGCAAGAAATATGATTTCCAATGGTTAATTTTTTTATTTTCATCAAGAGTAAATTTATAAAATATTACTAAAAAAAAAGCTCTTAGAAATCATATTTACCACAGTCTATGTATCTTATATTTATTCTCTTTCAATATTATATATTTTAACCATGATTCTATAAAACATTTTTTGGTGCATAATAAAGTATTTATTTACTCATTAGCAATTTATGTAGCATCTGGAGATTCAAGTGAACAAATGGTTTACAGCCTTAAAAATAGAATTGGTAAGTTGAGTTCAAATTCCAACCAAGACATTTTGTGTTCACTTTGCACTAATGCCTTTGGGAATGACATGAATACTTTTTATCTATTCTTAGCTATTGATTATATAGAATAGAATGGCTTCATTAGCCTTGGTTGGCAACCAGTCTAGGTGATGGAAAACTGATCTCAAAACTATGGCGGCAATGGGAAACCACTATCTTTTCCATGGATGATAATAGCAGTGCAATTTATAGATATTTAAGAAAAGGAAGACATAGAGAGCCATGATTACCTTTGTTCTGAAGCGGGCCCATCTTCTACTTAAATTTCTATAATTGTTTCTTGTCATTGTAATAGTTGATGTAGAAAATTTAGTTAATGATTGTTATTGCGAAAAGAAATCATGACAATGATAGTTATAAAAATATTTTAATATTGATTATCACTTTTTTTGTCGAAAAGTTGACATTTCAATCTGCCAACCTCTGAAGTCTATAAGAACAAGTTGTCATTTTTATTAATGTATTATCAGTTTTTTTTTTTGTTTTTAGATGGGGAGGTATTTCATTAACCTCCCTCCTCCCAAGCAAGACAACAAAACTATGACACACATGAACTGTTTATTGGCACATAAATGACTTCTCAGATTTTTGATTTGATCTTTGTAAAGACCTTCAGTTAACCTGAAGACCATAATGGGTAAAATTTTCCTTGGGCCAGTGGACACCTCATATAAGGAAACCATTATTTTTCTCTTTTACTAATATATATATATATATATATATATAATGGTGTATGGGTAGATATTTGAAGGCTATCACAATGCATTTAGTATAATAAAAGAAGGTAAAGAAGGTGTTAGGTATTATTTATTTATTATTCATTAATATTCAGAATCTCATCTTCAGAATGATAGGAGAGCTTGATTTCACATCCGTCTGAATGGTCCACTTTCACTGCTACTGCTGTTGTTAATTGGAGTGAGTATATGTATGTGTGTGTGTGTGTTTATGGTTTATATAAGTGTGCACGAGAGTAGGATTTGGCTTTTTTGCATTTTTGTTAAAGTGATGGTGGGCGCCGTTTTACGATTTGATGATATATCTATCTGCGTGTATATATATATATATATATAAACAGTGTGAACATTACTTAAGTAATCATCAAACCATGTACACAAAAATAAATCAGTATGCCAACATTCTCACACATAGATCAAAATTTTATTAGAAAACTAAAATGATTTAGTGGGGGGGTAGGGCCAGAATTGTCAGCAATTAGCCAGAATATCTTTTAGGCATGGTATTTTGACAGAGAGGATTGCTTTTGTCTGGATTTTGGATATAAATCCAAAATGGCACGAATTCAATAACAGGCTGCAAGAATTTTGAAGTGTCAATACACTTCCCACACTCAGGTTTGAGAGACAGGCTAAGACTCCACATGCAGAGGGAGGCTAAGCCAGTGAGTGACATGCATTTTTGTGATATCATTCCTAATGCTGCTTCTTAGAATCCAATGTAAGTTAATGTCTTCACCAAGGTTTCCAATGAACAAGGAATCCAATTTTTGTCCAATTCTACTCTACAGCTTATTAAATACCCTAGGGTAGTAATTTGTAATTGTTAATAATATCAACACATTTAAAGCAGCAATAAAATAATTGGAATAATGAAAACTGCTTTTGACAAAGTAAATGTTTAGTAGTCACATAATTGTTTTTAAGGTCTTGACGATAATCCTGTTTAGAGAATCAAACCTACAAGTGGGTGGGATAAACCAAATTACAATGAGTGATCATTTGTATAAGGTTACCATCATTTCTGTTACATACAAGACAGTAAGATAGAAGGATTAGATCAATGCTTTTTACTTTGTCTAATGTGCGTTGTATTGTAGTCGATATCAGCTTGGAACAAGAAATCGGGAAGCCAAGTTGAAATTTCAGTTGAATTCCTTGCATTCACTTATGCGTAAGTACTCTTGGGAAAGGTATTGATCTATCTTTTCCTTCCAGTTATGGGTTAAATAATAAGACAGATTGGGTTCTATAGCCTTGGCTGGCAACCAGTCTACCACAGAAAGCAATGGCAACCTACTGCGGGATAATTTTCTGCCCAGTCAGTTATGTCTCTTTTGAGACGTGATCGCTCAAGCATGTATCACGTATGGCACTTAACTGACTGACTGAATATAATAGTTGAAGACATGATTAAGGCTTCTACTTGGCATAAAGTGGGGGATCAGTTTTATATTGTTATGAAGTAATAAACTGATCCCCCACTAATTAATATATCTCTTCTCCCTCTAGCTATGAGTCAAATAATAAGGCAGATTAGGTTCTATAGCCTTGGCTGGCAGCCAGTCTACTGCAGAAAGCAATGGTAACCTACTGCGGGATAATCTTCTGCCCAGTCAGTCATGTCACTTTTGAGACATGATCGCTCAAGCGTGTACCACATATAGCACTTAACTGACTGAATGTTAGCTATACACACACAAATGAGAGAAGACAAAATATTAATTAGATAAATTTTGGGGAAAGATTTGATATTGATGTGGAAGAAGTGGCTGTGTATATGTTAACAAGGAACAAATTAAATGAACAACTCACATTTGAAATTAAAATTGGAGAAAAAGAAAATAGGTGATTCTGAATCCAGTAAATTATTATATTTTGCCTGCTATAGTTCTATAAAACTGTTTCTGTAGTTTTCAGGGATATCTTCTTTTTTCTCATAGTTGCAACCTGAAGTTTTTCATGTGGTTTGAAAAAGCCCTTCAAGTGATTTTATTTTAGCCATGAAGGCTCCATAATTTGTTACTGAAAGCTGTGATATTTTTTTTATTATTCAACAACCAAGTGTCATTTTATAACTCTTCAAAACTGAAAGTAAAGTTGCAGTTGGTTTTGTACTGTGGTTGAAAAATATTTCAGAACTACACATAAATCATATTCTGATATTAAATGACAAATCAAACTAAACTAGTTACCAGTAATTTTTGACTATTCGCTAATATTTTTATTATTTGTCTGCTGAAAAGTTTTCAGCAAAACTCTTGAGAATTGTTTATAGTTTATCCAGTCTTATCAACCAATTTACTTTTTTGTTGTTTAACGATTCATCTAGTGCTTTTAAAGATTGTAAAAACTGTGTGCAGAAGTTTTGTACAGTAAACAAAGAACAGTAAAATTTCTCATAAAAGGTTTATTATGAATTGGTGTGCAAACAGTACAAAAGTTACAAGTCTTATAACAGGTTTATGCATAGCTCAGATTTCAGTGGAGATGTTAGTATATACCTCATTGAAAACCAATAAGCATTTCACGAGTTATAAAAAAAACCTTTTCAGGCAAACTGTCTCATGATTTGGGACAGGTAAGCACTGATTGGATATAGACCAAATGTATGTATATTTTACAAGAGGGTGAAGCTTCAAGTATTTGGCAAAATATATAAGGCTCCTTTCAAAACATATACAGATTTCTTTGTGGCAAGATGTATTTTTTCCTCAAAGTACTTGAAATTTGCTGATTTTGGTATTTTTTTCTTCCTAATCAGCCTTAAAGCCATTAATATCTGCACATTATTTTTTCTACAACTTGGGCATACAATTTGAATTGAAAATGACTCCATTTTTCTAGATAATTCTTAGGCTAGTTATCAAAATACCTATTCTCAGCTTTGTTTTTTTATGAATAGTTTACAGTTTCTTTCAAAGTTTCTTGTTTTTTCTCAAGATCAAACAAGATAACAGCTGTTATAGTTTTCCATACATTCTTGTACAATATACTGTCTTTGAAGGAAATATATATATATATATATATATATATATATATATATATTTATGAATTAATTGTACAATTAATTCATAACTATATGATTATATTAAGCTCTATAATATTTATTATATTGAGCACTGTTTAAAATAAAATAAATGCCGGGGCACTCAAAATATTAAAACCTTGAGGTCTCTTCACCTGGATTTATATATATATATATATATATATTAGCAGTTGTACAAACAAATGCTTGTAGTAATTTACTTTTTAAAGAGTGCTCGATACTTAGTAGTGTTATATTTATAGTAATATTTTTATTATAAGTGTTTATAATTAAAAACATAGTTTATTGCAACACAAGAACCGTTCTGTGTTTCGGTGCCTGTTTATTATCATCTCATCAGGCAGTGAAATGTTTTTTTCTGTTAGGAATCATTATATATAGAAATTTAAAAACAACACAATTGTTACCATATCCAGTCAATTAAGGGGGGTGCGGAATTCAGAGGGTTTGTCTCAACCAATAGAAAGCAATGTCATGATTGATAGGGAGTAATGAGATTATTAGGGTAGAAAGGTAAAGAATTGAGATGTCAAGGAAACCAAAATTTTGGGGTGTCAGCTATGCAGTAAAAATTATTATAAACATTTCTAATAAAAATATCAAATATATAATTATGTATCTCTTTCAAACAATAATTCAGTTAATGTTTCCGAAATAAAACATTTTTGTTACACCATGTATTTTAGGGACTGCAGTTGTCATCTTTGTTGTTTTTAACACGTCTGTGTTTTGTTGTAATTAGTGGTTCTGAGAATTTGCCTTCTTCTTATCTTTTTCATCTTCTCTCCTCGTAACTAGAATGACACCGTTACCGTGTCAATATTGTAAGAACCTTGGCTGATTCTTTGATAAGAAATCTACATTTTTGTTGATCCTTATTATGATAAATATCAATGGTTAAAAACCTACAATTCTATGTCAAGCTTGTATGTGAGGTGTTCTATTTGAAGGCAAGATGACTGTTGTACTGTTTTACCAAGAGGACATGTCATTGTTATTCTTAAGTATGCTCCATTGAAAGGTAGACATTTTTTTAGAATCCCTCGAAGTTCTTAGAGGACTGACTTTCTTTGGTACACTCATGAACAGATGTTATTTTTGTTTTTCTCAAAAGAAAGACATGATTTTGGCAGCAGGAATGAGCAGAGATTTCTGGTTTCTTTAACATCTTGTCAGAGGGAATATCTTATGCACGGATTTCTGACTTTCTTTCTTTTTAAAGAATCGTAGAAGCAACGGGCCAGGAAAGTATTGGTTCTTGTTTTAGGGCAGCATCAGATTTTGAATCTTGAGTTTTGTAAGAATGGCATCTTTTTTGGAGTTTCTTTCTACTTAGAACAAGTAAAACCCAAGTCTGGAAGATAAAAAAAACAGAAGTGTCATGGATCAATGATTGTTTTTAGCATTAAAACAAAAAAATAAGTAATTACAACAAATATATATTTGTGTGTGTGTGTTGTGATAATGTTTAGTGCCAACATTGTTTTTTTTTTTCACTAGTTTAATGATAAAAAAGGTGTTTGGCAAGCAGGTTTTTTTTATCATAAAGTGCTTGATATCATGATAGAGATAGATCATTAACAGAAGTTTATCACTTAAATGAGCAGTCATGCTGAACACGCTCTATATAAAGTGAAGATATAGTGGTGCTCTTCCAAAACTTCAAAGTTGCTATGACTCTGCTCAGTTAAGTGACAAACATATGTATACACACAAACTAGACCCATTCATAAATCCATTAGGTTCCTTTTAAAAGCAGTTCCTGACAAAGAATGATGTAACAATATTATCGATGACATATTTTAAAATACAAGTTATTACAATAACTATTATCACTCATATTATGCAATAATTAATCATAAGACTCAGTGATGTTATGGAAAGTTTATATACCTGTTTATTGACCCTTTATGTAAAAACATAATGTCTTTTTCAATAAATGAAGTAAAATTTGATAATTTCTTATTTATCGTTTCTTCTACCTTCACCTAAAATAGAAAGGGAAGAAGAAGAAGAAGAAATTTTCATAAACCCCAGTTTTTGTTAATGACATTTTTTTAAAAATAAATAAATATATGTTTTAAGTCTCTACTTTATAAAAAAGAAAAAAAAATCTGAAGGTAGCTATGTTGCATTTGAGCCAAAAAGAGTAACCACAATATTTGCTAATGAAAGGTGAAATTAGATTGGATCTTAAAAATTTTTACTAACTAATCAATAATTGAAGTTAACACATTGCAGGAAAATTTGGAGTAGCAGCATAAAACAAGTGTAGTCCAATTAATAACAGTTTCAAGCAGACAAAACCCGTTTCGTCTAATGGTGTTGAACACTTAAATACCTTGAATATTTTAAGACTATGATACATGTTTTGTTTATGAAATAGTGAATGTTTATTATTTTTTCAAACACATAATAAGCAAGTGTTTATTCATCTATGTTGATTGATATAACGTAAAGGTTATTAAAGAAAATGACAGCAAATGTGAACCTAGGTGGATTCATATGTTTTGAACTAACAATATTGTTTCTTCCTTGAATTGATTTTAAAATACATAACTGCAACAAAAAAGCATACTTTCATTTATTTAACATTAAGTCTTCTGATTTGTATGATGACTTCATCTTTCAAGTAGTGTAAAAAATGTGCTAATCCAGTCGAATAAATTTTATGAATATACATTGTTATAATTACTTATAAATGTATATTATTGTTCTACTACATCATAATGAAAATAAATAATCAAATTTAGCAAGGCACCAGCAATAAACTAGCTCTACTTATTCAAGAGAATATATGCCATATATATAGTACACTATGTATATATAGTATAATCTGCTATATATATATATATAGTATACTATATACATATATAGAATACTATATATAGTGTGTAGTATATATACTATACTATATATACAATATAATATATATAGTACACTAGATATATATATCTATATATAGTATACTATACTATATACATATAAAGAATACTATATATTAGTGTGTAGTATATATACTATATATACAATATAATATGTATAGTATACTATATTATATACATATAAAGAATACTATATATAGTGTGTAGTATATACACTATATATATAGTATACTATATATATCTATATATATAGTATACTATATGATATAATGTGAAGTATATATACTATACTATCTATACAATATAATATATATAGTATACTATATATATGTATCTATACATGCTGTAATCTAAATATATAAACAGTATATTATATATGTACTATAATATATATTATGTATAAACTATATGTACATAGTATACTATAATATATATAGTATACTATATATACAGTATACTATATATATTATAAATACTGTATATATAGTATACTATATATATTATATATACTATATATATATATTATATACTATATATATATTATATACTATATATATAGTATACTATATATATAGTATACTATATTATATATATACTATATTATATATATTATTATATATTATATTATGTATATATATATACTATATATAGTATATATATATATATATTATATATACTATATTATATATATTATATAGTATACTATATATATATATTTTATATACTATATTATATATATTATATATACTATGTATATTGTATACTATATATATAGTATACAATATGTACTATATATATACTATACTATATATATAGTATATATATACTATGCTATATACTATATATATATAGTATGCTATATATAACGGTCATGTCACGTTGGATACACCGGTTCCCGCTCGATCACCGAAGTTAAGCAACGTTGAGCCTGGTCAGTACTTAGGTGGGTGACCACTTGAGAATACCAGGTTCTGTTAGCACTCACGGATGTGCGGTGGATGTCGGCTTGGAGGGGGAAATCGGTGAGCCGAGTTCCAATTTCAGTCGAGCACGCTGCATTCACTTGCGCACTGGTACCCTTGGGAAAGGTATTAATCCGTTCGTTCCCTCCAATTATGGGTTAAATAATTGAGGTCTGCTGTTCGTGCGATTTGTGGCAGTCATCTGCACCAATTGTTTGTTATCAGCAGTTCCAAGAAGTGTGGATGGTACTACACAATGCCTTCACCACTATAAACAAATCTCTGTGTGGTTGTCTTGCTGGAAAAAGGTTGGACCCTCATACGTTGAACGCGACGGGAGAATCCATTATTATTATATAATATATATAGTATACTATATATATATAGTATTCTATATATATAGTATGCTATATAAAATATATAGTATACTATATATATATAGTATACTATATATATTATATAATATAATAATATTATAATATATATAGTATAATATATATAATATGCTATATACTATATATATATAATGTATAGTATGCTATATATATGCTACATATAGTATGCTATATATATAGTATATAGTATGCTATATATATAGTATATAGTATGCTATATATATACTATATATAGTATACTATATATATACTATATACTATATATATATATAATATATAGTATACTGTATACTATATATATATAGTATACTATATATATATATACTATATATATATAGACTACTATATATATATATATATACTATATATAGTATACTGTATACTATATATATAGTATACTGTATACTATATATATAGTATACTATATATATATATATACTATATATAGTATACTATATACTATATATATATAGTATACTATATATATATATACTATATATAGTATACTATATACTATATATATATAGTATACTATATATATATATACTATATATAGTATACTATATACTATATATATATAGTATACTATATATATATATATAGTATACTGTATACTATATATATACTATATATAGTATACTATATACTATATATATACTATATATAGTATACTATATACTATATATATAGTATACTATATATATATAGTATACTGTATACTATATATATACTATATATATATATATATATATATATATAGTATACTATATATATATAGTATACTATGGATATATATATACTATATATATATAGTAAACTATATACATATATATACTATATATATATAGTATACTATGGATATATATATACTATATATATATAGTAAACTATATACATATATATACTATATATGTATAGTATACTATCTATATATATAGTATACTATATATATATATACTGTAATATATATAGTATACTATATATATACTGTACTATATATAGTATATAGTATACTATATATATGTATATACTGTACTATATATATATATGCTATACTATATATAGTATAGAATATATATACTATAGTATACTATATATAAGATATATAGTATACTATATATACTATATATACTATATATACTATATATATAGTGTACTATATATAGAGTATACTATATATATACGATATATAGTATACTATACATATATATATCATATATATGTATATAGTATACTATATATAGTATACTATATACATATATATGCTATACTATATATAGTATATTATATGCATATATATGCTATATATATATACTATATGTAGTATACTATATATATATATATAGTATACTATATGTATTATATATATATAGTATATATATTATATATACTATACTCTATACACTAGATAGTATACTATATATATAGTATACTCTATATAGTATATATATATATAGAGTATACTATATATATTATATATATATATTATACTATATACATTATATATATATTATATATACACTATATATAGTATACTATATATATTATATATATACTATACTATATATACACTATATTATATATACAGTATACTATATATATATTATATATATATACAATATATATTATATATATGTACTATATATATAGTATACCATATACTATATATATTATATATACAATATATATTATATATATATACTATATATATAGTATACTATATATATATATGTAGTATACTGTATATATATACTATATTCTATATATAGTATACTATATATAATATACTATGTATATAATATATATAGTATACTATATATATATATAGCATATATATATATAGTGTACTAAATATATACAGTATATATATAGTATAGTATACTAAATATATGCAGTATATATAGAATAGTATACTATATATATATATACAATATAGATACTATATATATACTATATACATACTATATATAGCAAACTATATATATATGCTATATATATAGTATAGTAGATATATAGTATAATATATATACGATATATGTATATAGTATGCTATATATATACTATATAGTATACATATACAGTATACTATATATATTATATACATAGTATATATATACTATATATATATATAGTATATTATATGTATATAGTATACTACATGTATATAGTATACTATATATATAATATACTACATATATAATATACTATATATATATGTAGTATATTATATATAGTATATTATATATATATAGTATACTCTATTACATATACTATATATAGTATACTATATATATTATATAATATACTATATAGTATACTATATATATATAGTATATTATATATAGTATACTATATATATATATATAGTATATTATATACAGTATACTATATATATATATAGTATATTATATATACAGTATACTATATATATATAGTATACTATATATATATAGTATATTATATACAGTATACTATATATATATCGTATACTATATATTATATATAGTATATTATATACAGTATACTATATATATATCGTATATTATATACAGTATACTATATATATAGTATATTATATATAGTATACTATATATATATAGTATATATGTTATATATAGTACACTATATATATAGTCCACTATATTCATAATATACTATATATACAATATATATCGTGTACTATATATATGTATGCTATATATATATATATACTATATATAATATATATATATAGTATATACTATATATATAGTATATACTAGTATATATATATATAGTATATACATAGTATATACTATATACTATATATATAGTATATACTATATACTATATATATAGTATATATATATAGTATATACTATATATATATATATATATATATATATATATATAGTATATACACTATATATAGTATATATATATATATACTATATATATATAGTATATACACTATATATATTATATATATATAGTATATACACTATATATAGTATATATATATATATATATATACACTATATATAGTATATACTATATATAGTATATACTATATATATATATATATATTATATAGTATATACTATATATATATTATATATAGTATATACTATATATATATATTATATAGTATATACTATATATATATTATATATAGTATATACTATATATATATATTATATATAGTATATACTATACATATATAATATATAGTATATACTATACATATATAATATATAGTATATACTATACATATATAATATATATATATACTATATATATATTATATATAGTATATATATAGTATACTATATATATATATATAAAATTATATATACTATACTATATATTAAATATATGTATGTGTGTTTATATTTATTTATTCGGACATTTATATTTTTAAACTAAACAAACAATTATTACATCTTTTCTATTTCCGGAAGTTAGGCTTGCAGACTCAAAGACATGATAGCTGTGTTCATGTCAATGATTTTCTTAAGATTTAGTTACATTGGTTATCATGAATAAAAAATGATTTGCCATGGTTTGAGTCTATTAAATATGGTGAAATCACTAAGATATAGCTCTTTTTTTTCATTAAGTGACTAGCAAATCCATGAACAGCATTTTTCTTTATATAACAACACTGATATATTATTGGGAATAAAAAAATTACCTACCACTGACACTTTTTGTTTGTCTTCGCTTATTATGTTTATTGTGGCTTACTTTTGTGTTTTTATGTTAATTAGTGTTAAGTCATCAGCCTGCTCCTCTTCCCAATATCTGATCAAATTTTAGAATGTATTTTTAAGGGCTTCTCAGGGAAGCCAAGGATTTAATCCTAAAATATCTCCTATTTTTCCTTCAACTGAAAAGTTTTGTTTAAAATGATTGTAGACATTATGGATTTTTAAAATTGTACACCTGAAACAATGATAAACACCTACAAAGTGAAGAGAAAATCAAATATGTACTGCCCAGTGCATGGATTGAATTCACAACTATCAGTCAACCAGCCATGGACTTTAGCTTTTAAAGGAGATCTGATTCCTGTCAACAATAATAATATTAGGCAGAAAAAGCCTTTTACTGGGTCAGTTTTTTGTTTTTATTTTGTCTGTCACTTCAGAAACCTTTACTCATAACTAATACTAAAATTTTTCCAAACAAGACATGGAATTTATACATTAAAAACCACACAAAGGAAAATCCATAAACTTAAATCATCAAGTAATGAAAGCTTGTCAAAGGCAGGAAGCTCTTGCCTCTGCATGACTGATGGATCCTGTTTGTTTCTTCATTTTGATGACACAACTGATAGTTTCTTTGTAAGGCTGGCCAGTGTGTTTGTGCAGTGTTACAATTTTAGTAAGTTTCCTTGGAGTAGCATCCATCGCAGACAAAGACCTTTGGACAACTAAAGGACATTCGAGACAATAGCGTCTGGGCGTGATAAAAATCAAATTCAACCACGAATGACACAATATTTTTCAAGGCCAAACAAATTTCATTATACACCTCAAAAACAGATTCATATTATTGCCCACCACTGGAAATTACCTAACGTGAGAAAAAAATAGAAATCGATTACCCCCTCCAATTCCAGTGGGTCTAAAACTGACCGTATGGTGAAAGAAATGAAACTAAAGCAGTTGTTTCAGTTAATTTGCACAAGCGTGTACATGTTGATGATTCACTAACATCATTTTCAAGTGGGAAATTAGAACATGTAAAACTCGTGGATATTTTATCTCTCGACTCTTTGAATTTAGCATGTGTAGATTATTTTTTTGACAAATCAATAATAATGGTTCTGAAAGAAGATAAATTGTAAAAATGGTTATAAAAAGTTTGGAACAAACAAAAATGACATTCATTTATCACAAACAAAAGCAAATTAGATTTTAGAGTTTATCATGAATCCACTAACAACAACCGAACTAATATCTATTCTCACCTGTATTGAAATATCTATTCTCACCTGTATTGAAAATTAAAATTAGGATGAGTCAAAGGATTTTAATTCAAAAGGATATTTAGCCCAGAATACGTAGATAAAGAAGAGGAATATTTTAAGAAAACATTTATACTTCTTCACTACCGACATGAAAACTGAAAACTTACAAAACAAAATCAGAATTAGTCGTAAGATTTTACTTCAGAATTAGTCGTAGGATTTTACTTCCGAACCCTTAGGATATATAAGTGAAGAAGTGAAATATATTAAGAGAACATTTAGACTTTTTCTCTTCCCACATCATTTCATCCTTAACACTGCAAAACAATTTTACAAAATTGTGACATGATAACTAGGTGTATATTAAGGTGGATTTGGAAAATATGTATTTTATTATAATAGATTAAGAATAGAAAATGGTTAATAGAAAAATAGTTTAAAAACGTGTTTCGTTTAACAAAAGTACTAAGTGAAAAAGAAGAGGAAAAATAAATAAACGCTTTTTCTTTTATAAGTAAATTTGTGGAAGAGAAAAGGGTATCAGATTACTGTTAAATCCGACCAGTCTTCCAATAAAATATTTGACTAAGTGATTTGATGTGATGAAAGGTAAACGTTTAGGAAATAGGTTTTAGGTGACCAGGTCAAAAACTGTCTTTACTGTATCTTGACCACACATTAAGAAAATAAAGAAAAGTTAATAGAATTTTCCCTTTCTCCAGGCAATAAAAAAAACGCCTGGTTACGGGTAAAGTGTCAGGGCTATAAAAACATCTGACAACCTTCACACGAAGCTTTATTAAGATAAAAAAAATCCTGGAAAATACATTCTTGGAGGTTGAGTGCAAACGGGACGTCTGTGGGATGTTTACACATCAAAGGAAGCAAAATTTAAGTACCTTGAAATTTTCGGACTTACAGTCGCCAATGCTTATCTTTTAGTTTTGTTTTAACCCGGTGGTCTCTAGTGGACTTCCCGATTATTTCAATATAAATACAAGTGATTTTTCCGAACCAATCAGTTCAGCTGGGCGTGTGCTTGAAGTAGCTACGTGTGTCAGACACACTGAAGAAGGGAAACTCCATTCGTCTGAGTCGGTCAGTTCGACATTTGATCTCCATTAATTAGAGTTAGAGCTGAGTATCACATTGCCTGCCCCAACAGCAAGACTAACTCTGAACGAAATAAAGCATCGATTAAACTCATCCAAGTTGTGGAAGTTCGTTCCTTCAATAGTATAACTTATGCCCCCAGCTTGAGACTTTGACTTTTTCAACCAACCCCCGGCAACATTACAGCGTGGAGAACTGCCACCGGAGAAATTGGTCGGACTTTCATCTGGGGTATTACAAAATAAAATCAGTATTGCTCATAGGATTCTACTTCAGAGTCCTTAGAATATTTAACCCATCATATATAGGTAAAGAGGAATAAGAAAACGTTTAGACTTTTTCACTTCCCACACCATTTCATCCTCAAATCTAGAAAACAAACCTCCAATTCCAAAGATCTAAGCACCCCCCCATAGCACTTCTAATGAAAAAAAATATAATATAAAATTCATAATCCTAACTTCTAATATTCTTTATACAGAACATAAATTAATTAGTTATTCCATATACTAGGATTTTACTAGTACACCCTAAATTCACCTTTTAAATGCTTCTTATTCTCCCCCACCCACCCAGGTTCACTTTGAGCTCGAGAGGTAGCATCTGCTAGGGTCCCAGCTATGGGAAAAATAGTGAATCCCCGCGAAACAAAAATCAACAGGCTTCTTTTTTTTTTTTCTTTTTTTTTTTTTGTTTATAAACGTTTCACCCTGAGCAAGGCATGTCACTGCCACTACTGCGAAGGGGGCTACATAGAGTGGAGAAAGGATGATTAAATATAGGAAATGTCAGAGGCTGGGTGATAGGCGGGTAAGGATGCCGAGAATGAGGGTTGGGTAGATGAGAGTGTTCTGAGAATAATTTGGAGTTAGTGTGATAGGAGGTGTCTATTGACCCTACATTTAAACACCTGGAGATTGTAGCTGTCAGGAAAGCAGACTTGTGGAAGGGAGTTCCACAGGCGGGAAGCGTGAAAAAAGAAGCTTTTGGAGTAGAATTTACGGTTACATCTTATCTGTTTAACTGTAAAAGGGTGGGATCTAGTTGCTAATCTAGTATCTCATGTAAATTCGTGCTTAGGCGGCACCAGTGCTCTAAGTTCATCAGAGCAGAAGCCATAAAAGTACTTGTAGAAGAGGCACAGGAAAGCCACATCACGCCGGTGAGAGAGTGGTTGCAGCCGGTCTGCCAAGTCAGTATCAACCACGTTACAGATCCTCCTTTGTATTTTGTCAAGAAGCCCAAGGAGAGCAGCAGGGGCACCGGACCAGATATGGCAGCAATACTCAATACATGGGCAGGTATTAAAATGACAATCAGTGCAACGAAAAAAGTATAAAATATACATGTTTGTAGTTGAATTTCCAGCAATAAGTTTTATGATCTACAATTTTATATATCTAAGAAAACAATTTTATACTGTTAGAGTAAAGTTATATACAAAATATTTAGATTTCAGCATCAAATAATCCATAAAGGTTGATATGCCACTAAACAAAATTCATTAACAGCACCACCAGATCGAGGTTGTTTTCTGAGAGTTGTTATCCTCATGCATCTTCCCTTCCACATTCATTGGAGCTGTTGTCATGTATCCTACGTACATGATAAATAAAGGGTTCAGCTCAAAATTCCTAGCATCTGAAGAAGGCCAGAGCATAAAACGGCTGAAACATCATGAACATGGCAATCAAGATGAGAGCAATAGTCCAAAGAATGTAAATAATGTAATCATCTACCTCATCTCAGAAATATAGACAAATACAAAAGTATTTCCAAAAATCAGATGCAATTTAATCAGTTTTATAAATTTCCAGTTTCTTTTGGTTACTCTTATCCTTATTCATTTTGGCAGACCTGAAGCAGACGACCACCATGTTTAATTTCATTTTTTTTTTTTTAGTGCAGTCCTATCTATTGTTACTGAAACTTTCCGATTATCAAAAAATTTTTGAAAAATTACAATATTAAAACAAATTTGGTGGGGGAGGTCAGTTTCTCATACAACGTTAAAGTAAATTGATCCTCCATTTTCAATTCACTATAAGGTTGTATGAGAAACTGCCCCCACCCCAAATTGTTTAAATATTGAATTTTTTGCAAGTTTTTTTTTATCATTTGTAAAGTTTAAGGTGTCAAAGATAATATTGCACTGAAAAAAGTCCCAAAAATTTGATAATGAACAAATTTACAGGTTGTGGTAATGTTGTACCAGTGACTGGTTTCAAAATGGAGGCTTGATTTACTATAACATTGTATGAGAAACTGATCCCCCTCAGAAAATGTTTAAATATTGAAATTTTTCAAGTCAATCATAAAGCTAAAGGGGTAATCTGCACTGAAAAAAAAAAAAAAATGAAAAATAACGAAATTAAACATGGTGATATCTGCCTCAGATCCACCTTCTTTTTTTTTTAATTCTAAATATTATCTCAACATTTTGCATATAGAATACTAAAGAAAATCCTGTAATTAGTTTTTATTCATTTTCGTTCCCACATAAATTTACTTTTTTACAATTAATCTAAAACAAAAGCTCAACCACTTGGATTTTTATTGCAAAAAAAAAAAAAAACAATAAAATGTTTTAAAATTCTTGCCTGGAACTTACACTTTTCATCAATAAGCATAAGCATTTTTATAAGATTGTATTTGTTTTAATCATTTTGCCCAAAGCAAGGCAATAATGCCACTAAGCTGCATAGGTTACTTTCACTCAGAGTGAAAGTAAATAAGAAGACAAAAGGACAATAAAAGAACAGATTTTTGGAAGATGATGATTGGTGGTGTATTTAAATTTTTAAGTTTATTGTTGGATGCGCGTTGTGGTGCAGTGGATATTGGCTCGGAACGAGAAACCGAGGAGCCGAGTTTGAATTCCAGTTGAATCCATTGTATTCACTTACGTGCAAATACCCTTGGGAAAGGTATTAATCTGTTTCTTCCTTCCAGTTATGGGTTAAATAGCAGGACAGATTGGGTTCTATAGCCTTGGTCGGTAACCAGTCTACCGCAGAAAGCAATGGCAAACTATTGCGGGATAATCTTCTGCCCAGTCAGTCATGTCTCAAAAGAGACATGATCGCCCAAGCGTGTATCACGTATGGCTCTTAACTGACTTACTGATTGTTGGCAGGGAAGCAAGAATCAAAAAGAGTTCCATAAGTGAAAAGTGCAAGAAAAGAAACTATTAGAAGAGTACTTACAGTTACATAAAGTTAGTTCAACGGTTAAACAATGATACCTAATTGCCAACCAAGCACTAAATTCATGCTACTGAGGTACCATTAGAACAATTGCCAAGAAAATATTTCTAAGAAAAAGAAAAGAAAGCCATGTGACAGTGTTGGAAATGTGACTGAAGTTGTGATGCCAAGTCAGGAATGATAACATTTAAAAACCCTTCTTTGGATTTTGTCAAGAATCTTGAGAGATATAGAAAAATTAAACTAGATAAGGCAGAAACATTCAATGCATGGAACGAATGTTAGATTTATAAATGTGTAAGATAGATTCTGATAAGAAAAATGTTCTAGCACAACGTAGTGAAAGAAATTTCTTAGCAATTGCTTCAATAAAATCCCTCCACTTGATGTCAGATGAACCAGTGATCATATCTAAGTTTTTCTTATAATTCTATATATGCTAGATATTCTAAAATTAGACCAGCACCACTGTAAAATAAGATAATGAAACCATGCATGGCAGATCATACATGAAAAAAAAAACAACAAGCACACCATCGTTTATAAATTATGTTAAAATAACACAACATGCTGAAAAATGTGAAGGATGAAAAAACAAATATTTTAGTCAAAAAATAGGTTATAAATTGACTAAAATGATCAATATGACATGGAATTCATTAATTTTTCAATTTAACAGCAAAATAGAAATATCTCTTAGATGAAAAATATTAGTAACAGAATAGGAAAGCATATTTTGAGACCAAGTTGAAGCAAACAATCACTAAATAGGCAAAGGTATCTGAGTGCTTTACATGAAAGGCTTGAACTAATAGGACTGCAATCTAAGAAATGTAGGAGTAAAGGAACTGATAAATTAAACAACTCATTTTGTCTAAAATGCAAATAAATATTTTATTTATATACATTAGTAAAATGACTAAGGGAAGTAACTGCTCGTAAATTTACTAATTTAAGTTGATTTATCTTCCTTCCCACTACAGATGAAGACAGGAAATATATAAATAAATACACATAGATAATTATTATAGGGCTGGATTATTGTGACCTCAGAGGAACGCCAAAGTATGACTGATTAATGATCAACAATTAAAATTTCAAATAAAAGGATAAGTTATTTACTTCAGCAAGCCAGGCCCTAATTGATATGTAAGATGAAATGGGACATAGACACATCTGCCAGGGACTAAGCTTATAATCTACACATCTTCTACTCTTTGCCTCAGTATTTGTCTTGCTTTCTACCTTGACTGATGCAATGAATAAATAATAGATATTTTCATAGACAACATGTCAACCTTGGTTTCACAAGTGGTACTTTTTGCCTTCCGTCTATTATTTTCATAGAAGTTGCTTTCTAAAGCCCCAGTATGATTTGATGTAACTCAATAGCACAAATATAGGGCATCCATTGAGAATAAAACTCACTGATGATGGACAACAGCATCATGCGTAGGAAGATTGTATTACACCAACCTTCTTAATGAAGAGGGACTTCTTTTTTTGAAAATCAGCATTTAAAATCCTGGGATTAAACTGGGTGGGATTTACAGTACTGTGCAAAAGTATTAAGACAAAAACTATTTTATCTTTTATGAGGCATCAAAATAAAGTTTAAAATCACCCCTGTCCTAACACTTTTGCACACTGCTGGTAGTGTGCAAAAGTATTAGGACAGGGGTGATTTTCCTAAAAACCTCACTGAAAATCAAATAAAAGATGAAAAGCCAAGTAAATTGCTAATAAACATTATTTAAAACTAGGTGTAAAATAAATGTATTAAAAAGAAGTTATATTTAATTTTTCCTCTTTTCTATTAAATAAGTTATTTTGAAACTACTCATTATTCTATTATCCTTGGATATGACTGACTTTTTTCTTATTCCCCCCTCACGAATTGATAAATCTAATGTTACTTCACAAGACACACTTTGGGAACAAATACAAGCTGCTTGGCAGGAGATACCATTAGATACATTGAAGACGCTTGTGATATCAATGCCTGACAGAATGAAGGTTGTGATCAAAGCAAAAGGCTATTATAGTAAATATTAAATTTATTTTGTAACAAGTATTTTTTTCTTGTTAAAGCATTTGTTGAGTAAATCAAATAAAATTACTTTAATTAAATTGTTTATTTTCTGTCAATATGCCTCATAAAAGATAAAATAGTTCTTGTCCTAATACTTTTGCACAGTACTATGCAGCCAAAAAGCCGGATCATGTGTTTCCTTGGCTCAGCTTGGAATAAAACCAATATAGTAGGACACTCAGTGAGCATTTAAAAATGCTAATTGGCTAAACAGATGACCTTGTTAACCATTACACTATGGAAGGCAACATTTTGGGATTAGGGAAACAGATAAAAGAAATAACATTAGAACCAAGAAAAAAAGACGGCTGGACTACCACCCTACATAAGAATGAACACAGGATGATTTTGTAACAAATGAAGAGGCCAAGATGTAGTTCTGTTGTGGAGTCTTGGACTCCACAAACATATAAAATAGTCATTTTGGCTCGTTCTCGTGTAATTGAAGTTGGAAATAAGACAACAAGGCTTACGGCCTATCACGTTGAATACACCGGTTCTCGCTCGATCACCGAAGTTAAGCAACATTGTGTCTGGTCAGTACTTAGATGGGTGATCGCTTGGGAATACCAGGTGCTGTAAGCGTTTATTGACGGATGTGCATGCTTATGGCCATATCACGTTGAATACACTGGTTCTCACTAAATCACCAAAGTTAAGCAACATTGTGCCTGGTGAGTACTTAGATGGGTGACCGCTTGGAAATACCAGGTGATGGATGTGCGTTGTGGTGCAGTGGATATCAGCTTGGAAAGAGAAATTGTTGAGACGAGTTCGAATTCCAGTTGAATACCCTGCATTCGCTTAAGCACTGGTACCCTTGGGAAAGGTATTAATCCGTCCCTTCCCTCCAGTTATGGGTTAAATAACAAGGGTAGGACTTGGGGACCCTGCCCTTAAAAACAAATCCCAATGAATCTTGATACTGGAAAAGAAAAAAGTGTTACTAGACACAAAACTTATATAAAAACAACAATAAATTGTTGAAAAGAAAAAGTATTACCAGCAATAAATAAATAAAAAACTTAGTTGGCAATAAATGACCCGCCGAGGTTGATTTGCCATAAAAACAAAACAACCAACCAACATAGTTGAGATTGTGACAGAAAAGTTGTTTCCCTTGTAACATTAAGAAACATGAAGTAAAGTCAATAATTGTATATACTGTTCCTGAAAGAAGGAAAGAATGTAATGTACATACTAATGTTGAGTTGAAGAAAATTCCGATTGGAAGATGTGAGTGATTGTACACGTGTGCGTTTAAGAAATAAATAGCAGCTAATTGCGTCCTGCAATTAGGGTGTGTGAGGACGAGTTAGGTAAAAGTGAGAAACATGACCTCACGATAGCATGGCACTATCGCTGACAGCTGAGCAAACTGCCTTGCTGGAACTTGAACTGGAATTGGCTTGCTAACACGTGTGTCCCCGCTTTTTTATAAGCTCCGAAAACATGGAAAAGCAAAGGAACGTCACGTGAAGGTTGCGTGTTTCATGAATGAAGAAACACGTGAGACATAAGTAAAAAGAGCATGTATGTACATGTTTGAGTGCAGAATATGTGTGAACTGTGTGGAAATACACGTGAATCCCATAGTTCTACCAAAGAATTCTGAAAATACCAGAGACAGAGAAAAGAATTTTAAGGAGAGTAGAGACTATAAAGAAAATGTTACTAAAAATCAGAAAGAGATGAAATTTGCAGAACACCAAATATGAAAGGAAAGTTTGGTGAATTTAACACTCACAGGACACGTCATTGATAAGAGGAAAACTGAGTAACCTACCTGAGAACTATTGGCAAATGGATGGAAATGTAAATAACTAAAAACTAAAGGTGGGTGACGAAGGAGCAAGTGTTGATATGATTTTGTTTAGTGAAATATCAACACCTCTATGGGTTATTTAATGCTGAAATCTAAATATTTTGAACACATTCTTATGGCTTCAGATGTATTGTTGGTAAGTCTACTTTAAATAGATATTATTGGTGAATTTTTTTTATATAAAAATCTGTTGCTGGTATTTTTACTATAAAAATGTATTTTTATACTTTCATAGTGTTTTTTTGTTTTGTAGAAGGAGTCACCATTTGCCCATATCTGGGGCCCTAACAGCTGCTACCACCCCAGGTCATCATTTAAGAGGTGATCCCAGGTTTCTCAAAGCCTCCTGATCAGACGCCTTGCTACCAGATCTAGTGAAGCATGTATTATTTGCTAAGAGTCATGATTGCCTATATTTCGATAAACAAAACACAGAAAGAGAAGGATTAGATCTAAAATGACAAAATGGTCAAACTTAAAAAGAGTAATGCAAGGATTAATGATTGAAGTTCTTCGTATATTGAATTTGAATACCAAAAAACAATTATAATGAAGTGAGTGTCTGTGTATAAACACAAAGAGTAGATAGACTAAACTATCGCCCAGCTCACACAGCACCCACGTCTATTGTACAGGTGTAGAGGCTCATCCCTTGTTCCCTGTTTAGGATGTGGTTTCTGGCTTTCTCTTTTCCAATCTTTTTCTCTTTTCTTTTTCTTTTTCTTTTTATTTATTTATTTTTTTTCAATTGGAGTAGATAGACTAAACTATCGCTCGGTTCACACTCCATCCACGTCTATTGAACAGATGAAGAGGCTCATCCCTTGTTCCCTATTTAGGATCTGGTTTCCGGCTTTCCCTTTTCTAATCTTCTCACTTTTTTTCAGTTGGAGTAGATAGACTAAACTATCGCCCGGTTCACACTCCACCCATGTCTATTGTACAGGTGTAGAGGCTCATCCCTTGTTCCCTGTTTAGGATGTGGTTTCCGGCTTTCTCTTTTCCAATCTTTTCTCTTTTCTTTTTCTTTTTTTTTTTTCAATTGGTGTATTTTGACTAAACCATCGCCCGGTTCACACTCCACCCACATCTATTGTACAGGTGTAGAGGCTCATCCCTTGTTCCCTGTTTAGGATGTGGTTTCCAGCTTTCTCTTTTCCAAATCTTTTCACTCTTGCGTAGCCCCCTGTACATCAGTGGCGTTACTGCCTTGCTCGGGGTGATATGATTAAAAAAAAACAAAAAACTGTTTCTTTTGCTTTTTCTTTTTTTATTACAGTAAACATTGAAAAGCCTAATCCAAACATTTTTTTTAATCATTTCACCCCAAGCAAGGCATTCCACTGCCACTATAGTGCAGGGGGTTACATAGGGGAAGGTGCTGAGAGAGCGATTAGATATAGAAAATGTCAGAAGGAGGGTGATAGATGAGTAAGGAGGTACATAGGAAGAGTGTTTGAGAGAATGGGTGCGAGTTAGTGTGTTAAGAGGTGTCTATTGACCTTACATTTAAACACCTGGAGATTGTAGCTGTCGGGAAAGCAGACTTGTGGAAGGGAATTCCACAGGCAGGAAGTGTGAGAAAAGAAGCTGTTGGAGTAGAAATTGCAGATACATTTTATCAGTTTCACTGTAAAAGGGTGGGATCTAGTTGCTAACCTAGTATCTCATGCAAATTCGTACCTAGGGGGCACCAGTGATCTAAGTTCATCGGAGCATAAGCCATGAAAGTATTTATAGAAGAGGCACAGGGAAGCCATGTCATGCCGGTGAGAGAGTGACTGCAGCCGGTCAGCCAAGTCAGTATCAATCACATTACAGATTCTCTGTTCACTTATTATTTTTAACAGCGATCAAGCATTCTAACAGGTAATCAATAACTACAAAGGATTTACACATATGCATCAAAGATAATGAAATTCTTTTGTCATGCCTCCACCATAAATAAACACACTGGATTAATACTTTTGTCTTTCTTAAACTGAAACGATGTACATTACAGTGTAATAGATGTTCACTCAGAATGGGAAATTGGAGAGCAAAGTTCAAATTTCAGTTGAATTCTTTGCATTCACTTACGTGCAAATATCCTTGAGAAAGGTATGAACCCATCTCTTCTCCCTCCAGCTATGGGTTAAATAGCAGGACAGATTGGGTAGAAATAGCAACCTACTGCAGGAAAATCTTCTGCCTAGTCAGTTATGGATCAAAAGAGACATGATCGCCCAAGAGTGTATTACATATGGCACTTAACTGACTGACTTAAAGAGTATCTGAGACAAGTTGTCTAGCAAGTAGCAAAAAGGTCCTCATAATTCCCACTGTTTGGTGCTATCAGTAATAAATATTGACAAATATGTTCAGCTTTCTGTGACACAAGGACACAATATTGGAGCAGCCATGAAGAGAAAACTCTTTACACATGCCAGACAAGAAAGGCTGGCAAACACTCCCAGCCAGACACTGAAGCTGGCATTTTTCTAATATTTTTCTAATAATTTTTACCATTTTTTTCCTAGCATTTTTTTAATTTTCTAACAGGCACCAACAATCGGTGTTTAATCCCAAATAAGCATTGAAATTAGAAATGCGAACATTTCAGGGACAGGAAAACAAAGTGCAACCAACTTAACAACATTGCCTATTTGAGATAGACGACCAATGCTAAGTGTAGAAAGTTGTGAAAAGCCATGATCACTTATGTCCGGGGTGTGGGGGTACATGACATGCAAAAGAAGACTTTTCAAAGACAAGCAGGCCCCTCCCCACTTGATTTTCTTAAACTCCTTATTCTTTCTGCAGATTTGACCTTGTGTTGAGCTAATCTAAGATGACATGTCCATCACTCAGAGGTGTAGAGCAGATTTTGGCTCTGCCCACACTATGCAACCGCTATCACCCACACATCAGAGAAGACACCCAAATTAAAAAATTGAATGAGAATCTAAATGATAAGACTAGTTTTATCCTATGAAAATTTCACAGTTTTTGTTTTTTTAATTTTCTGATGAAACTTAATTTTTAAGTTAACGACTGACTAAACTCATAGTGAGTTCTATGAAAAGAAAAATATCCATCAAAATTCTCTACAAAATTCTGCTACATCATTGATTGTCATTTGTGGTCATGAATTGTTATTCATTTAAAATCAAACATAAAAAAATACATATATGCATACAATTTAACATAGGTAATAATAACAAATTCAGAGACCATGTGAAATTAATGTCTAAGGAATCACAATTATTAAATATTAATTTGACAATCTATGCTAGAATAAAAACCTATTCAATATTAACTTAACAATTTATGCTAGATTAAAATATATCAAATATTAACATGATAATCTACGTTAGAACAAACACCTAGTAACTATATAACTTAACTGTCTATGCAAGATTAAATTCCTAACAAATACTAATTTGATAATCTCTGCTAGATGAAATATCTAGCAAATAACTGAAATTAAGAATTGATGTCATTGAAAACAGTCTTTATATATGTATTCATAATATTAATACCCATACTGTAAAGTAATTAGTGGATTTTTTTTACAGTTAACAAAAAGTGTCGAGATACCCCCGATAAATATCGAAAATCGATAATCAAAAAAATCGGGTTATAGAAGGAGCGGTCCGATTTTAATCAAATTTTATACACTCAGACATAAGAAACGATATTCAGAAGTTTCAAGGTTGCAGTTCTTACAATAGTGCAGAAAATCGATAATATATATGTATATATAAAAGGCAAGATGTTTGTGTTTGTGTCTGTTTAACTGCCTGTATGTCTGTATTTTTTTTCAGCCCTTTTATTTTAGTTTTTGCTTCGGGTTTGGCTCTAAGTAGGTATAATTGTAGTTCTTAGTCTCAGCCATGATACCATTTACTCAGAGAACTTATTTAGCCTTCAAAATTCAGTTTACGACGAAAAAAACTTATTTTAATATCGATACCAGGAAATCAAAATTTGACTTACATCAATTGATTTTTCTTTCAGTCTACGATTTCGCTTTAACTGGAAACAACTATTGCTTTTTAGTCTTTTGTGCCAACGTCCAAAGAGTCTGAGCTCCAAGACCATGGATTAGTTTTAAAGCTTTCATTACACCTGAGCAACGCCAGGCTATACTGCTAGTATATATATATATATATATATATATATATATATATATATAACCATACATGCATATATATGTATGTATGTATAGTATTTAATTGTGATAGTATTTAGCACCAAGATTGTTATTGTTCAGCAGAAATTTAGAAGCAACAGCTTTATACACACAAGCACTCCTTCACTAACCATAATTTAAGATATGAAACAGCCCTTTTCCAAAAATACTGGGAATTAAAAGAACTTAAATCGACAGATAACGTGGAAACTGATAAGCTATTTGGGGTTTTTGCCTTGCCTAAGAGACAGATGTAATCTATGTTTAACAAAAAATTAAAATTTTGAAATTTCAATATCTGAATGTACTTCTGAATAAATGTCAAGATCATTCGTATGTGTCGTCATAGAAATAAATATAAATTGCAATAATTATCTTATTCTTCCATTTAGTCACAATAAGGTTTCTTTTAAAAAATTTGGCTAAGCCGTTACCTTTCCCCCTACCTACCACTACACCTCCCACTACCATAGAAGAAATTACTACTAAAATTCTGTTAGCTTAACCCTATAAAAGTCAATATCTCCCAACCTCTTCCTTTACAAGAACAAGCCTCTGGTATTATAATTTTTCCTCATTCTTTGTTTAAACAGGGTTGACAATGCATGTCTTAAAATGACTATTTCCCCTCTAAATTTTATCTGAATTTACAGATAAATAAAGAAATTGCTCTGTAAATTGAATTGGTTTGCATTGAGCTCTCTATTGGATCAGTTTTAATATTTTAACGATATTACTAGGATCCTCCTGGATTATTTACCAACCTTATCCCGGATTATTTACCAATTCTATCCTGGGTTTGTACTGCCTACATATATATATATATATATATATATATATATATATATATATATACACACACACATGCACACACACACACACACATATATATATATATATATATATTTGTGTATTTAGGCATTAAATTTTCTTTTAGAGATGTCAGGTTAAATAAATTGCAAACATTGTGTCTGCTTATTTTTAATAGAATTTATTCATACTCACGGATAATCTTTCATATATTATAATTGAAAGATGTAAGAAATGAGCTATAACTTTAACAGATGATTTTATTAGCCATTTCTCGATATTCCCAAGTACTTTCAATCTCCTTCCGAGATCATCTTCAAGGATGTGAGTTGTGTTAACAAAAAATAACAGCAAAACTGTGTTACT